>QLTV01002667.1:1530317-1544669 GCA_003457575.1 Thermophis baileyi
ATAGCTCCCGGTGACCGGTAAGATCCCACACGGTTGGGCTCCTCCAGGTCCCCTCAGCTAAGCAGTGCCGGCGGGCGGGCCCGCGGGGGAGGGCCTTCTCTGTAGCCTCTCCGACTCTGTGGCACCAACTACCCCCCGAGATCCGTACTACCCCCACCTTACTGGCCTTCCGTAAAGCCCTTAAGACCTGGCTTTTCCGGCAGGCCTGGGGCCAATAGTTGTTCTGATTGGCCCATGCATGGTTGTGTGAATGTTTTATTTTAAATATAGTTGGGGGTTTTTTTTTCCCCTTTCTTTTTTAAATTGTTTTTATATGTTTTATTTTTTTATGATGTAAGCCGCCCAGAGTCCTTCGGGAGTTGGGCGGCATATAAATTTTATGAAATAAATAAATAAATAAATAAATCACCCAACTAGATAGCATGCTGAAGTATCAGCCTTCCGTCATATTTTATAGTTCAAGTGTGCAGGACAAACCCAGTAACTGTGGTTAATTGAATAAACCATGGTTAAATCCTTTTTCTGGGCCAGGAGGAATGTTTGAGGAAAGGAATTTAAGGTAAATTTCTTTTTCCCAAGTTCAAATCTTCATCCTTCAAATCTATTCATCTAGAAACTTTTTTTTTAAAAAAAGGAAGGTAATCCACTCATATTCCAAAGCTGCAAATATACTCAGTACAGAAAAAGACTGCATCTTCAAAGGCAGCCTTTTCCATCTTAAAATCCATTCTGGCCCACTGTTTGTTCTCTATAAATCTGTAATTGCACTGTGAATTTCATGTGAAGCCTCTGCCAGATGTTTTTTTTTTTTTTAATACTTCCTTGGTCTGCTAACTTTGCCTCCAAATAAACTGAGCATTTGTCAGACATCAAAAGAACTCTCTTGGTCAACCTCAGATCATTACTAGATGTCCCAATCTTCATAGGTCTCTAGAAGAAACCGCAATAATGCTCCACAACCATCATGAGATCATCATTAGCAGTGATGTTGTGACATGCAAGGAGGCATCACTTGTGCCCCTTGTCTATCCTGCAGATGCCAACGCCCTGGGTGGATAAACTGGCATAGCCATCTTTTTCTTTCCTGGAACATCCAAAGTCCATCAAATTCCATCCAACCAAAACTTTTCTCAGTTCTCTTCTTCCTCTTGACCCATTCAATCTTCCTTCACATTATTACCTTTGCCATTTGATTTTCATTCATTCTTTCTATACGACCAATCAAATCAATGGACTTCATTCATAAGGATTACTCATTCAAACCATATAATGGTCCAGCACTTGATTTTTCCCCCCAGATAAAACAATGCTACACTTCAATGGTTAGATGGCATAGACATTGGTATCTGAATACAGATCTTTTTAACATTCATATTTCACTGTGGTTTTAGTTTAGGTGAAATGTGTGTGTGTGGTGTGTGGTGTGTTTGTGTGTGTGTGTGTGTGCAAATACATGCATATATACATACATACATACATACAATGTGGTGGCCTAGTGATGAAAACGCTCACCTCCCAGTCAGAAGGTTGAGAGTTCAATCCTAGGTAGCAGCAAATATTTCTCTCCTAGGGCACAAAGAAAAAATATCTGCTAGGAACTCTGTGTAGGCGTCAGGAAGGGCATCCGGCCAGTAAATGCTCAGTTCCATTCAGTCGCCCTGACTCTACCCTCAATTAAGGGATTACAGCAGGGGTGAAATCCAGCAGGTTCTGACAGGTTCTTGAGAACCGGTAGCGGGAATTTTGAGTAGTTTGGAGAACCAGTAGTGGAAATTTTGAGTAGTTCAGAGAACCGGCAAATACCACCTCTGACTCGCCCCAGAGTGGGGTAGGAATGGAGATTTTGCAATATCCTTCCCCCAGGAGTGGGGAGGGAATGGGGATTTTGCAGTATCCGTTCCCTGCCACACCTACCAAGCCACGCCCACCAAGCCACACCACGCCCAAGCCACGCCCACAGAACCGGTAGTAAAAAAAATTGGATTTCACCACTGGACTACAGGGTCATAAAAAGGGAGTATACATATACACACACACAAATCTATTTTTAGATATCAAGTCCGCCATATGCTACATAAACAAATAAATCCAAACCACGTTCAGCTTCCATTGACATTTGACCTACTGTACCTCTTCTCTTTTTGTTTTACAGACATTCAAACTTCTGAAGGACACCAGTGTCATTGCATTCAACCTTTAACTTTCTACTGGCTTATTACATAAGACCTACGCAGGCAGGCACTCTTAATACACAGTCATTACTGCTCCTTTTGATAAAGGTTAATTCCTTGCCACAGGCCACACATTGTTCGTTCTTTCCCACCACCATTTGCACTAAAATCTCTCTGCTTATTTTCCCATCTTTAGGTACATAAACTCATAACTTACAGGAAGAGTGGATTGTATCAAATCTACACTTCTTTTTAATTATTCAATTTGAAGGGTGCACTCACTTGATTTTTTTAGTTCTATATGCAAGCTCAGTCTACATCTGTGGCAAGATTACTGAGCTGTACTCCACATGATTCTCCATTAAATTCTATAGGTACCTGTGTTTCCCCAAAAATAAGACCAGGTCTTATTTTCTTTTGGGTCCCAAAATAAGCACTAGGGCTTATTTTTGGGGGGTGTCTTGTTTTTTTCCCCCCATGTACGGGAGGCCCATTTTTGCTTGCTCACGGCTGGGCCGGACAGCCGCGCAGCTTGCAAGTACCACCGCCGCGAGGCAGGGGTGGATGGAGCTTCCCCACGCGCCCCGCACTGGCTTACCTCAGGGCCCCCCACAGCCAGGCCATCCACGCCCCAACACCTGCCTCGCTATTGCTATTGCTATTGCAGCCACGGCACAACGCTCAGCCTCCTGCTCCGTTGCGGCCTATGAGCAAGCAGAAGTGGTCCGGCAGCCACGTGGGCTCCTGTTGCACATGGCTGCTGGTGCTGCCGCCGTGAGGGAGGTGTTCAGGCGTGGATGGTCTGGCTGTGGGGGCCCTGAGGTAAGCCAGTGCGGGGCACATCGGGCAGCTCCACCACCATCCCACCTTGCTTTGTGGCCGCAGCACCACGAGCAACCAGACGGAATGGGCAGGCGGGCGGCTGTGCAGGCTCTTAAGTAGGGCTTATTTTGGGGGTAGGGCTTATATTAGGCACACCCGTAAAACATGCTAGGGCTTAATTTCGGGGAAACAGGGTATCAAGCAAATCTTTTCAAGTTACCCTATTATGCCAAGGAAAAGTACGAACTTTTCCTTGGCATAATAGGGAATAATATGCCAAGGAATAATATGCCAATAGGGAATAATATGCCAAAGGAAAAGTACGAACTTTTAGAGATGGAAGAAAAAGATAATGAAAGAAGTCTAATCATTTTCCAAAGCTCAATGTTTCTCCTGAATATACAAGTAGTCTTTGACTTAGACCACAAATTGGGACCAGAATTTCTGTTGCTAAGTAACACAGTTGTTAAGTGAGTGATGCCTGGGGTTGTTGTTTTTTTTTTGTCATGGTTGTTAAGTGAATCACTGAGTTCTTAAGTGAACTATGCCGTTGTTACGCGAATCCGGCTTGATCCATTAACTTTGCCTGTTGGAAACTGGCTGGGAAGATTGCAAATGGTGATGCCAGATGCTGCATCCATTGTAAACACAGGCCGGTTACCAAGCACCCAAATCTTGACATATGATTGTGGGGCGATGCTATGACAGTGAGGACCAGTCGTAAGTCATTTTTTTTCAGTGCTGTTGCAACTTTGAATGTTTGTTAAATGAATGATTGTTAAGTCAAGCACTTCCGTTATTAGATCGGTCAAAAGTTTAATTGAAAACAGGTTGCAATTTCTACAATGCACCATAAGACTTTATCCCAAGGGTGCTTTTTTCAAGAGGCAACTGGACGTTCCGGTTTTTCTTTGAAGACGTTTCGCTTCTCACCCAAGAAGCTTCTTCAGTTCTGAAGAAGTTGAGAGCTGAAGAAGCTTCTTGGATGAGAAGCGAAACGTCTTCAAAGAAAAACCGGAACGTCCAGTTGCCTCTTGAAATAAAGCGCCTTTGGGTTCCCGTAAGGAACTGTTGCGCTCACCCAAGAAGCTTCTTCAGTTCTGAAGAAGTTGAGAGCTGAAGAAGCTTCTTGGATGAGAAGCGAAACGTCTTCAAAGAAAAACCGGAACGTCCAGTTGCCTCTTGAAAAAGCACCTTTGGGGAAACCATGACCTGGATGGTTGAGAATCTCCATAGGCGTAAGACTTTATCCTTACAAATATAAAGATTCTCACTGAACCTATTTTTTTCCCTTCGTGCAAAGCTATTAAACAGTAAAGGTACCCATCATTCTCAGAAGAACAGTGAGCTGAGAGGGATAGGAAATTGGGACTCTGAAATCATTGGCTGCAGACCCACTGGCTCTCAGCCAGAGGAGACAGAGACTACAGGAGAGGTGAGCAAATGGACCTGACCCAACTCTGCCTTTCCTTAGTTTCTATCATATGAGGGCATGCAGACATTCATGAGAGAGAAAGCTATAAGTGTGATTTAGAAAGATGCCTTCAGATAAGGCCAGGTCACCTTTCCTGATGGCTTAAAAAGATAAAATCAATGGTCTGGATGTCCATTTTTCAAAGTTCCCAGACAGGAGTGAGATTTAGGTACCGTTCACTAAATGTAACCCTCTAGACATCTTGCCCAAAATAACTGTCCCAGGAGCATTAGGACAATTTGACACACATTGCTTTAAAAAGGCATCTGGATGCTGGATAACACAGGTGGAACAAAGGAAACGATGCACTTTGCTCCAGGCTAAAGAGAAATATTACATCCCGTATCCTTATAAGCATCAACAGGCAAGTAAAGGGAGGGCCATCATAAATCAACAACAGTGCTAACCTGATTTCAGTTAAAACATGTGCTAGAATGAGTACAGGTAGTCCTCGACGTATGACCACAATGGAGCTCAAAATTCATGTTGTTAAGTGAAACATCTGTTAAGTGAGTTTTGCCCCATTTTACCGCCTTTCTTGCCACAGTTGGTAAGTGAATCACTGAAGTTGGTAAGTTAGTAACCTGGTTGTTAAGTAAATCTGCCTTTGCTTGTGAGGAGGTCACAAAAGGGGATCACATGACCTTGGGACACAGCAACGGTCATAAGTATGAACCAACTGCCAAGCATTGGAATTTTGATCACATGATTATGGGGATGTTGCAGAGGTTGTAACTGTGAAAATTGTCATAAGTCACATTTTTCAGTGACGTTGTAACTTCAAATGGTCACTAAATGAACTGTTGTAAGTTGAGGACTACCTAGTAGTCCTCAACTTACAACCATTCATTTGGTGACCATTCGAAACTACAACGGCACTGAAAAAAGTGACTTTTCTTCCAGGATAATGTTGCAGGAGCCAATCTGGGTCGGTCACCAGAACCAGAGGTTTTGACTTCTGAGCTTTCGGACTCGTGCTGGAGCCCATCCTCAGCGAAGTGATCGTTTTTCACACTTACAATTCCCAGAATTCCTGATGTTCAGGTTCAGGAATTCTGGGAGTTGAAATCCACAGGTCGTATAGGGGCCATAGTTGCAGTGGTGAAATCCAAATTTTTTTTACTACCGGTTCTTTGGACTTGGCTTGGTGGGCGTGGTGTAGCTTGGTGGGCGTGGCTTGGTGGGCGTGGCAGGGGAAGGATACTGCAAAATCCCCATTCCCTCCCCACTCTGGGGCCAGCCAGAGGTGGTATTTGCCAGTTCTCCGAACTACTCAAAATTTCCACTACCGGTTCTCCAGAACCTGTCAGAACCTGCTGGATTTCACCCCTGCATAGTTGCCCATCTCTCATCAAGAATCAAATACCTCCAATCTATAAGACCCTAGTATCTCCAATGGAAGAGAATATCTGTACTTCAGGATAGAACTGTGGAGTCCTTGGTGCCCTCTAAGTATGGTTGTTTGCTTGCAGACATTTCATTATATGACTAGGTAACATCACCAGTGCTAGTGAGTTATGGTCCCCCCTCATTAGCCCTGAAGATGCTACCTAATTGGGTAATGAAACCTCTGCAAGCAAGCATTCAAACTCAGAGAGCACCAAGAACTCCACAATCCTAATATCTGCCTATGTGCTCAAAACTAAACTAGGATTAAATCCCCCTTAAATCAATATAATATCAAGCTGCAAGTGTGGATTATCTATTGACTGTTCAAGTGTGAACATTTCTCTACATAGAAAAATAGGTTACTGGAGAAAAGAAAAATCAAGAATCTTTCTCCTGGCATGTTCATTGAGAGGCAATCTGATCTAGTGGTTAAACTGCTGGAGCAGCAACAGGAGACTGGAGTTCTGTGACCCTGAGCCAGTCACTTCTCTCAGCCCTAAAAAGAAGGCAATGACGAAAGAGAAACATTTACAAAAATGTCTGGCAGGCAGCATGGATTTGTGCTTGAGGTCACCAAAATTTAAGAATGACTTAAAGGCACTCCCCCTCCCCACACATATGCTTACTGAAGAAGTCTAAAACTAGTTCTAAACATAAAGGATATACTGTAAAAAAAAATGGGGTATTTATAAAACCCCAAGGAAAGAATACAGCTGTGGCATGTGAGTTAGTGAGCTGAAGGTATTAACACCGAGATTAACACCAGATTAACAATCAAGAAGTAAACAATATCCCAATCAAAGAACTGCCAAACAAGCTAACAGTAAACAGCCCAACCAAAGAACCTCCAAGAATGTTCCCACCAACACTGACAGGAAACTGAGAGCAACCCCATTCCCTACTAGCACTGATGACGTTACCTAGTCTGGTAATGAAACGTCTGCAAGAAAACAACCAAGCTAAGAGAGCACCAAGGATTCCTTATTCCATGTAAACACAGATGGTTTTTTTTAAAAGTGAAGCAATGGAATAAGTACTTAGAGCCCAAATCTACTCTAGGTTGTGAGCTATCACAGCAAATGCACTTTTTCCACCCAAAAACCTAGAATGCTTGTCACCCTCAAGGTTGCCATGTCTAAGGTTTCAGATTAGGGCTGTGTTCGCAGAACAATGTTGCTTTCCCAAAAGAGGCAAAATTGAAAAATAACTGTTCAAACTGAACAAAATCACAGGCTGTGTTCATATAACCCACTAAATGATGGCTTGCCCAACCAAGGGTGTATTCAATAAACCATGGTTTGCTGGGTTCGTGCAACACGTTAAGCCATAAGCACAACCATTTTCTCTTGGCAAACCCACGCTCAGACTGAAGGGTAACCTTTGAAATAAAATTCACTGAATTCAGTAGAACTTACTGCTGTGCACATATTTATAGCCTTGCATTATTAAGGATTAAAAGACACCCAACGTTAAGAAGACAATTCACCTCTGGAGAATAAACCCACACAAATTAAAATTTTAGCTAGCTGTTCACTTCAGCATAGCAGAATTAGGGCAGCCAGATCCAGGCTGTAACAATCCAAAGAGCCACCAGATGGCAGCAAAAAGCTACATTTCAAGAACCTCTTGACTATCATTTAATCAACATCAGGATTTTTACCCAATCAGTAGTCCTAGAGCTGTGATGGCGAACCTATGGCACGCGTGCCACAGGCGGCACACAGAGCCATCTCTGCGGGCACGCCAGCCGTCGCCCTAGCTCAGCTCCACCGTGCATGCGCGCGCCTCCCGCCGACCAGCTGATCTTCAGGTCTCTGCCGCGCATGCGTGGGGGGCGAGTCACATACGGGGGACGCATGTGCGCATGCGCAGGGGAGGCGGGCGCATGGCTGGGGGGCTCTCACATTGCATTTTGGGGGTTCGAGCGCATGAGTGCCCCCCCGCACCCAATTTTGGGCCTGGAAGGCGCCCCCCACGCCGTGTTGCGCCTGGAAAGCCTCCTGCACCAACCTGGAAGCCAAAAATGGGTGAGGGGGGCGGGGGGCATGCGTGGGGGACGCGTGTGCATGTGTGGGGCAGGGTGCATGCGCAGGGTGCATGCGCAGGGCACATGCGTGGGGGTGGGGTGCATGCGCAGGGGGCACTCGCATTGCATTTCGGGGTTGCACGCGTTTGCGCGCTTTGGCCACTCAGCACCAAAAAGGTTTGCCATCACTGCCCTAAAGTTTCTTATTAAATTTTCATCAGGGTTTGTTAGATTTTTCTTTAAGATCTCCTCGAAGAGGTGAGCTTTTAACTATTTCAATTCTGTCCCCGGAGAAAAAGTAACCCAGGGCACCCATCCTGTTGGAGATTAGAGGTTTTGTAGATCGGCACACCTGGAAGGTAGGAAAAAAAGCTGGATTTTCTTGAAATTGGAGACAAGCAAAGATGGGAAATTTTCCGCTTGGCTGCAACCTAATCCAGTGCCCACCGACTTGGGGAAAATGTCCCGCAAATGCATTTTCAGACCCGCATGACAAGCTAAACCAGACAAGAGTTGCCCAACAGCAAAATAGGCGGCATATAAATTTAATAAATAAATAAATAACCAATCAACCAACCCAAGTGTCTATGGAGATGCTCAGTCATCCAGGTCGTGGTTGTCCCAAAGGTGGTTTTTTCAAGAGGCAACTGGACTTTCCGGCTAAGCTAAATGTCTGTGGAGATTCTCAGAAAGTCCAGTTGCCTCTTCCAAAAAGCACCTTTGGGACAACCCCGACCTGGATGACTGAGCATCTCCATAGACATTTTAGCCGTGCACTTTGGGATGAACACCCTTCGAACGGTCCGGGAGTATGAACGGGTTTCCAGAAAAAAAACTGCAAACTCCAGGAACCCTTTGCGCTTCAGTTTGAGATGCAAACCACACAGACTCATCCCCAACAACCTGCGCCTGTACAGTGAAGGGACACAGGGCAGGAAAAACATCCTGCAAAAATAACCAGAAAAGTCCGGTTGCCTCTTGGGGGGGAAAAAAAAAAAAAAGCACCTTTGGGACAACCAACCCGAGGTTAACCGAGGCATCGTTTGCCAAATTCACCCAACGAAGTGAGACGCCCCATTGTGGTTGGCGAACCCAGGTCCCGGACAACGGCAAGGGCCGCGATCACGCGGGGGAGGGAGTGCGAGGTTCAAATTCCCAACCCGGCTCCGCCATCCCCAGCCTACCTCGCAGGGCTGCCGCGCGTATGAGTATGAGAAGCCGGGTGGGGACGCCTACGCCGCCCCCCCCCCCGGTCCCTGGGAACGCCGCTCCCGCCGTTAAGAAATGGAAGGAGAAAATAAAAGTTAAAACGCCGCCGAACCCAGCTCGGAAAGGAGCGACTTTCCCATTAGCCGGCGCCCTCCGCCAATCCGCAACGTCCTCGCCAATTAAAACCCAAGCAAGAAGGCGAGCTCGGCCAAGCGCAGCCAGCGGCGCGCACCGGGTTCCCCGCGGAAACTCTCGCGCCGGGAACTTCCCCGGCGGCGGAGAGGGGAACATCTGGCCTTGATGCTGGCCCTGACTCCCGTGCCTCCTCCTCCGCCTCTGATTCAGCTGCTGGAAGGGCCGGAGGCCGACCTTCCTTCCTTCCTTCCTTCCTTCCTCCCGCCCGCCCTTCCTTCCTTCTTTCCTTCCTTCCCGGTCCGGCAACCCCTGCCCGGCAGCGGGTCGCCACACCGGCCCCAACCGACCGCCTCCCTCCCTCCCTCAAGTCCTGCCGCGCTGGAAGCCGCCTTTGCCCAGAAGCGCGCAACGGCGCCGGCGGCGGCGCCAGAAGCAGCAGCAGCAGCAGCCCCTCGGCAGCTGTCAGCGGCCGGCGGGCGTCGGCGAGAGGAGACCTGAGGGAGACCTGAGGAGGAGGAGGAAGAAAATGCCACGGCACCCACCTGGCGGGCGAGCCGGTTCCGAGGCTGCGGGAGGCTCCTTTCGGCTCGCCTTCTCCTGGTCACCCTCGGCGGGAGCGCACCGCCTCAGTCGCCGCGCCTCCAAGCGGCGCGGCTCCTTCCTTCCTTACGCCGCCGCTGCTGCTGCTGCTGCTGCTTCTAACCAGCGGCTCCCGGGGACAAAGCTGGCGGGTTTGGCGGCCGGCCGGTTGGCTGCCCCCTCGGAGCGGCGACAGCAACAGCAGCAGCTGCCCGGGAGGCGAAGAGAGCGCTTGGCAGGCGCGGGAACAGCACCTGCCGGCGCGGAAGTTGAGCGGCGGCAGCCGGAGCTGGCTTGGCTTGGCTGGCTTGCGCGCGCGTCTCCTTCCCTCCCGGCTGTGGAGGTGGCAGCGGCGGCGGCTGCAAAGGGGCTAGAAACCGGCGGGGTGGGGGGGGGCGGAACAGGCATGTGCAAAAGGGCCCGGATGTCTCCGTCTCTCCAGTCCGCTCCCTCCTTCTTCCCCCCCCCGCCGCCCCCTTGACGCGCCGCCACTTGCTGGGGCTGGAGAGCTCCGCGCGTTCCTTGGAGAGGCGAGCCGGCGCTGGTGGCGCGCTGGCCGCCCCTTGCTTGGAAAGCGGTGGGGGGGGGACGAGGGTAATGTGACGGTCGGGGAAGTAACCCGCCCCCGCCTCTTTTAAGACGCTCCTTCGCAAAAGCCATTGTCCTCGCCTGCCCTCCCCCTCCCCTTTGCAGGACGCATACCTTCTTTGCCCACCTGTTCCATCCGCTGCCGTGGCCGCGCTCTTTTGCAACGGCTTTGGTGCTTGCGGGGCCTTGGGAGTTCGAGACGGGTACTCGCCACGCGCGTTTTAGCCTCGCGTGCTGGGCGAAGCCACCCGGTGGGCTTCCCCGATGGTTCCAAACGTTGCGGGATCCCAGGCGATTGGTTGCATTCCTCGTAGCTGAAGTTGTGTACTGTATCGTTGGCGCGGGCGCGCTGTGCGTTACTAAATGCATTTCCTTTGTTGCAAAGTTTAAGGGACGCGATGTAAGGCAGCCGGCCCCGGCTCAGCCAGGTTCCGACGTCTAGATCCCGGACAGCCATAGGGTGCAGTCGGAGGTGGCCGTGTTGCACACCCAAAACTAAATAGATCCAAATCGAGGAGACATTTTGCAGAGAATCGGGATTGGAATTCAGAGCCGGAGGAGGAGACAAAGTTGGTTAGTTGGGGTTTGCTAGCCAGACGAAACTAAATGGGAACCTCCATGGTCAGAAGCAGTGTGCTTTTAGGATTTCTGGGGCTGGCTTTAAAATCAAGCACTCACCTTTACCTTTACCTTCTGTCTCGGGCCTCTCTACTAGGAATTTCCATGCGCGCTGGACTACAAGCCCCACCGTTGGTCTTGCTGCTTGGTGAAAATTGTAATCTGACGCTTCTGGAGGGCGCCAGTTTGGAGATCGCTGAGCTGCAATCGGGAGAGAGAAGCTCGACCGGTGGAACGGCCGGCTTTTTTTCCAGCAACCTGTTTCGGCTTGTTCTTGTGCGCGTGCAATTCTTATTTGGGGAAACTCAAAGGCAAAAAAAAAGGGGGGGGGAAGAAAGGCTTGCCTTTTTCTCCAACACTTGCTTCCAGGGAAAAAGGAAAAAAATAAAAGAGCGAAATTCCAGGTCCCATAAAAGCAAGCGGAGGAAGCGTGCAGAGACCTGTGGTTTACGCCAACAGAGCTAAGCCGTGGTTTGCTAGCGCGTTTATGTGAACGCAAATCCCTGGCTTTGCGATCCCAGTCAATCCGACTCATCGAACCCTGGTTCCCTAACAAACCCTGCCTGATCACCATGTGCAAACCCAACCACAGTGTCGTGTACCCGGTTTTTTTTTTCAACCTTTTGGAATTGGCCCAAAGTTCCTCCTTGAATCCCAGGCCAGCAAGAACACGATTTCACTACTATTGCATTGAAGCCTTCGAGCCGGGAAACTTTTTTCGGGTCGTTCGCAGCCGAATCGCGATCCGTTGCAGCACCTCTCTTACGAATCTGGTACGCCCCGGGCTGTTTGGCCTACAACTCCCATCATCCTCGGCTTGCCCTCCATCTCCCAACAACCGGAGCCTGTGTTTGTTTAATCCCGGCGCGACGCTTGGCAAAAAAAGGAAGGGAACCACGTGCGCCAGGTAGTCAATATTTGACTGTCTACGTTGGCAAGTTTTAAGAGGGGTGGGCTTCAGCTCCTAGACTGAGGGATTCTGGGGGTTGAAGTCCACCCCTCTTAAACTTGCCAACCTTGATAAAACAAGGGCATAAAATTCCCTTGCTGGTCCGGAGGCGGCTCCGCTTCTCTTGCGCTTTCTTGTCCGTCTCGAGCGCTGCGCCCGGGAGCGGGTGGGGTCGCGTGCACACGTTTCCCTTCGCGATTGCTTTGCAAACCGAGCATTGCGCTGGATTGCGGCTTTCCCGCCCGATCCCGCACAGCCATAGGGTGCAGTAGTTGGAGGTCGCGGTGTTGCGCGCCCAAAACGAAATAGATCCAAATCGAGGAGACATTTTGCAAAGAATCAGGATTGGAATTCAGAGCCGGTGAAGGCGACGTTCTCACCTGAGGCGCCCCTGAATCAGTGACGGCGGGAGCAGCCGCATTCGCGGGAGCACGCTATAAACTTTATAGGAAACTTAACAGGAATATTTATTGTTCGTGGTTTGATTGACTTAATATTTATAAGCCTCTCAGTCACTTGTAAGGAAGCAAGCAAATATAAACTAAACTTGAAAAAATTTCGCTTCTCATCCAAGAAGCGGCTTCAGAGTCAGAACTGAAGAAGCTTCTTGGATGAGAAGCAAAACGTTTTCAAGGGGGAAAAAACAGGAAAGTCCTGAACCATTGAGAATCTCCATAGACATGTCAGAAAGTAGGAATTGTGTCAGTGTGTTAGAGTTCATGAATTGGAATAGACATGGTAACAGGTCAGCCAATGGGGACTGTTTGGTGGCTCAGACAGCTCGGAGCCTGGGCGTGGCTTAGCTTGACTGTTAGGTATAAAAGAGTTGGTTTGTCCTTGCATTATTGCCTCTGTATGATATAGCTCAGTGATGGCTAACATTTTTGGTGCCGAGTGCCCAAAGCGCGCACATGCACAACCCCAAAATGCAATGCAAGTGCCCCCTGCGCATGTGCGCCCCCCACACCCATTTTTGGCTTCCAGGTTGGTGCAGGAGGCTTTCCATGCCCAAAATGGGGCACGGGGGGGGTCTCGTGTGGCACCCCCGTGCCCCGTTTTGGCTTCCAGGTTGATGCAGGAGGCCTTCCAGGCCCAGAAGGGGGCACGAAGGGCCTCACGTAGCGCCCCATGCCCCATTTTGGCTTCCAGGTTGGTGCAGGCCTTCCAGGCCCAAAACGGGGCACGGGGGGGCTCGTGCATGCACCCCCAAAATGCAATGTGAGCACCCCCTGCACATGCGCCCCACCCCCCTGCATGCACATGCACATCCCTTGCATGCCCCCCACACATGCGCGGCAGAGACCCGAAGACCAGCTGGCCAGCGGGAGGCACATGCGCGGTGGAGCTGGGCTGGTGCGATGGCTGGCGTCCCCGCAGAGTGGGCTCTGCATGCCACCTGTGGCACACGTGCCATAGGTTCGCCATCACAGATATAGCTTCTGTGATTATTGATTCTGTACTTCTGGATTCTGAGTTCTGGTTCTGGCTTCTGCTGTATGGTATTGTATATAAAGAAGTTTCTTATATAAATGAATCCTGCTGAATTATTTACTTGTGTGCTGGTTGGATTGCTGCAAACAACAAATTGCCTCATCTGATGCTCCCTGTTGTCTATGAAAATAGGAATTCAGAGGTGGGTGATGGTTGTTGCACTCCAAAGTGATGGTAGACAGTGCAAAGATGATTTCAGGCAAAACTAACCTACAGGTAGTCCTCGACTTACAACAGTTCATTTAGTGACCGTTCAAAGTTACAGCACTGAAAAAAGTGACCTATTACCGTTTTTCACACTTACGACCTTTGTAGCATCCCCATGATCACGTGATCAAAATTCAGATGCTTGGCAAGTGGTTCGTACTTATGACCTTTGCTGTGTCTCAAGGTAACGTGATCCCCTTTTGCGACCCTCTGACAAGCAAAATCAATGGGGAAGCGAGATTCACTTAACCGTGTTACTAACTTAACAACTGCAGTGATTCACTTAACACCTGTGGCAAGAAAGGTTATAAAATGAGACAAAATTTACTTAAGAAACGTCTCAAAAATATAAATGTTAAGCTTAGTTCTGGTCATAAGTCGAGGACTACCTGTACTCAAGTAGGTGACCCCAATTGATGGGGATATAGATTAGAGAGAGAGAGAGAGAGACAGACAGAGATAGATAGACAGATATAGATATATAAAGATAGATAGATAGATAGATAGATAGATAGATAGATAGATAGATAGATAGATAGATAGATAGATAGATAGATAGATAGATAGATAGATAGATGATAGAGATAATCACTGGTGTAAGCCATGGTCAGAAGAGAGAGGGAGGGATATAGAGATAGATAGATAGATAGATAGAGAGATAGATAGATAGATAGATAGAGAGATAGAAAGGAAG
>QLTV01002667.1:1544692-1563298 GCA_003457575.1 Thermophis baileyi
AGCCATGGTCAGAAGAGAGAGGGAGGGATATAGAGATAGATAGATAGAGAGATAGAGATATAGATATCTTCTAACCATGGTTTACACCAGTGATTCTCCAGAAACAGAATAGAATAGAATAGAATAGAATAGAATAGAATAGAATAGAATAGAATAGAATAGAATTTTTTATTGGCCAAGTGTGATTGGACACACAAGGAATTTGTCTTGCTGGCTTTTACAAAATTCTGGGAGTTGAAGTCCACACATGTTCAAGTGTCGGAGGTTGAAAAACACCGGCTTGCACTATTCACACGTACACATGGCAAAAGTATTAAAATAAAATAAATCTATTTTATAGACTACAGAGAGGCAGTATAGAATCATTTAATCCTTATCGGGACTCATCAGATTTACATAGCCTAATCTTTTTCTATGGTGTTCAAACTCTACCAGGAATTGAACTCTGAGACCATTACACTTTAGATGACTATTTTTAGGAGCTATTTAGGTGCTCAATTCAGGGGTGTTGCAGGAAGGAGTACAGGTAGTCCTCGACTTACAACAGTTCCTTTAGTGACGGTTCAAAGTTACGACACTGAAAAAAGTGACTTATGGCCATTTTTCACAATTACAACCTTTGTAACATCCCCATGATCATGTGATCAAAATTCAGATGCTTGGCATCTGACGCTAGGCATATTTATGACGATTGCAGTGTCCTGGGATCGTGGTATTACCTTTATGATCTTCTGACAACAAAGTCAATGGGGAAGCCAGATTCACTTAACAACTGAGTTACTAACGTATCAACTGCAGTGATTCATTTAACAACTGTGGCAAGAAAGGTCGTAAAATGGGGCAAAACTCTCTTAAATGTCTCACTTAACAACAGAAATGTTGGGCTCAATTGTGGTCATAAGTTGAGGACTACCTGTATACAGAATGTATGAAAATACCACATAGAGTCCACTTTCTCTTACGAAGAGAGAGAAACAGATGTTACATTGTGTTATACCCCCATTTACTTTCACCTCCTGGGCTCACTTTAATTGAAAACACCACACAAGATAAACATTGTGTAAAAATAAATTCCCTCTCCCCAAGAGGGATGGTAAAAGTCATACCCCACCAAAACCTCAAGGCCATGGCATCGGTATGCCTCTCCATTGAGGGCTTAAGGGAAAGCGAATTATATACGTACCAGGGGTGGGTTCTAACTTACCTCACCGCCAGTTCGCTTCTTCCTGTGCCGTGTGGGCGTGCACGTGTTGCACGCCACGTGGCCACGCATGCGCAGTGCCGAAAACCCAGCTTCAGCGCATGCGCAGAAGCAAACAGCTGTGCGTGCGCAGAAGCCAAAAACAAAATGATGGCGCCTATGGTGCCGCCGAGAGACCCAGTTCATGGGCGTGGCCAGCCAGCCATCACTCCCGGTTCGGCGAGCAGGGGGGAATTCCCGCTACCAGTTCTATAGATCCGGTTCTATAGATCCGGTCCGAACAGGGAGCAACCCACCTCTGATACGTACCATTCTAATACATAATATGGATCTAAGAGGATTTATATAATTGATTTCATCACTTATAGTGAGACACTGAGCAAATTATTGAAGTAACTAAGAATGGGGAGCAGTTCTGAATGGGGAGAAAGAGCCGTTTTGGGTGGAATTTGTAAGAAATCTGAGGGAGGAGAATGAACATGGAGAAGAAAAATCAAAGAAATTATTAAGAATAGAAGACTTGCAAGATGATAAAAATTCATAAAAAGTGTTGGAAGACAGAAAGCTTTTAACAGAATGAATACAGGTAGTCCTCGACTTACAATCATTCATTTAGTGATCATTTGAAATTACAAAAAGTGACTTATGACCATTTTTCACAGTTACGATGGTTATTTATTTATTTATTTTGCAAAATTTGTATGCCGCCCAACTCCCGAAGGACTCAAGACGCTTGGCAACTGGCTCATATTTATGACGGTCGCAGTGTCCCGGGGTCACGTGATCCCCTTTTCCAACCTGCTGGTGAGCAAAGTTAATGGGGGAGCCGGATTCACTTAACAACCAATTACTAACTTAACAACTGCAGTGATTCCCTTAAAAACAATGGCAAGAAAGGTTGTAAAATGGGACATAAGTAGGTATGTAGGTAGGCAGGCAGGCAGGTGAGAGAGGGATGATAGATAAATGGATGGATGGATGGATGGATGGATGGATGGATGGATGGATGGATGGATGGATGGATGGATGGATGGGCGGGCAGGCAGGCGGGCAAGAGAGGGGAGATGATAGATAGATAGATAGATAGATAGATAGATAGATAGATAGATAGATAGATAGATAGATAGATGATAGATGATAGATAGATAGATAGATAGATAGATAGATAGATAGATAGATAGATAGATAGATAGATAGATAGATAGATAGATAGATAGATAGATAGATAGATGATAGATAGATAGAGACAGTTTTCCCTGTCTTTTGAACAAAGTACCTAAGTGAGGGAGATCTTCACTTTGCAAATAATATCAAAAGTATTTTAGGGCATATCCTGCAGCTGTTTTGTGCTTCCCACTTCATAATAATGGGAAACTAATTGCGCCTCCAATTTCCTAAAGCCACAATTGTGGCAGGCTATGTAGGCAGATGAAAGGGGGTTTGGAAATCACATGCAACTTGACTCCTGAAATGGCCAGTTCCTGGTTTAGAAATAGCTAGCTATACAGCTGTTTCTGGGGTGGGGCTGGGGAAGTAGAATCATTCGTTCGTTCATTCATTCATTCATTCATTCATTCATTCATTCATTCATTCATTCATTCATTCAAGGTTATATATCTCACTCCATTCAATAGATTCCGAGCTTATTAAAACTGTAAAGCTAACATTCACCCAGCTAAACTTAATCTACTTGCCGAATTATCCCATTAGCCCATAGTCAGTTGGGATGCATTGTATGCTAATCCACGCATACAATCGCAAACATCAATACCGAAGTCTAACCCAGTTTGGTTAGATGACCCAAATGCAGCTCCAAGCTTTACTTGGCTTGATTAAGCATGTTGTATGAACAGCCTTTGGGAGCAGCAAACATGATGGGGAAAAAAAACCCACTAGTTATTCTGAAGAACAGCTGCCATTTAAGGGACCAACTCTAACTGGGAACTTCAACTTCCAGCTCATCATAAAGAAATTCAAATGCATCGTGTTAACTGAAATCACACAATTTAAAGAGATGTATAGTTCAGAGACCTGAACGCTGCCTTTTCCCTGCCTTTCTTGGCAAGCCTCTGTTATGAAAAATAAAATTAGTAGGGCACACTTTTGAAGAGCATATGCTTAAGTTAAAAAAAAAACACAGCTGGCTCATGAGGAACATCTGCTGAAGAGTTTCTAATGACACCAGAGGGTGAAATTGCAGTAACCCGTTGTCATGGAATTGTAGAATTTGGAGGGATCTTAAAGGATCAGCTGGCTTATTTCTAGGTTCTACCATATCTCAAGACCTAAAATGGTCACCTAACATCAAAAGCGTCATCAAAAAAGCACAACAAAGAATGTTCTTTCTACGCCAACTCAGGAAGCTCAAACTCCCCAAGGAGCTGCTGCTACAGTTCTAAAGAGGAATTATTGAGTATGTCATCTGCACCTCTATAACTCTCTGGTTTGGCTCTGCAACCAAACAAGACAGACACAGACTTCAATGGATAATTAAAAATGAAAAAAAAACAATTGCTACCAACCTGCCTTCCATTGAGGACCTGTACACTGCACGAGTCAAAAAGAGGGCCGTGAAAATATTCACTGACCCCTCGCATCCTGGACATAAATTGTTTCAACTCCTACCCTCAACACGACGCTATAGAGCACTGCACACCAGAACAACTAGACACAAGAACAGTTTTTTCCCAAACGCCATCACTCTGCTAAACCAATAATCCCCTCACCACTGTCAAACTATTCACTAAGGCTGCATTACTATTATTATCAGTCTTCTCATTGTTCCTATCACCCATCTCCTCCCACTTATGACTGCAGGAATGTAACTTGTTGCTTGTATCCTACGATTTATATTGATTGTTTCCTAGTATGATTTGATTGCTTATTTGTACCCTATGACCATCATTAGGTGTTGTACCTTATGATTCTTGATGAATGTATCTTGTCTTTTTATGTACACTGAGAGCATATGCACCAAAGACAAATTCCTTGTGTGTCCAATCACCCTTGGCCAATAAAGAATTCTATTCTATTCTATTCTTATCTCACTGCTGTGGATCTATCAGTCAACGCAGCATCAAAACAGACGTCTGTCATTCAGATGGACACAACGGAATGAACTCTGAATTGTTGCATACATATAAGCCTATATAAAAATAGATTGGCTACATTGCCAGGTGACTTAGGTATGAATAAGACATGCTACAATAGATACCACTCCATTTGCTTATGTTAGCAATAGCACTTAGACTTATATACCGCTCCGTAGTGCTTTATAGCATTCTTTGAGCGGTTTACAATGTCAGCCTATTGCCCCCAACAATCTGGGTCCTCATTTTACTGACCTTGGAAGGATGGAAGGCTGAGTCAAGATTGAGCCGGTGAGGATCGAACTGCTGGAGCGAGCAGTGAGTTAGCCTGCAGTACTGCATTCTAACCACTGCGCCACCATATCAGGAACATACAGGTAATCTTTGATTTATGACCACAATTGAGCCCAAAATTTCCATTGCTAAGTGAGACAGTCGTTAGGTGAGTTTTGCCCCATTTTATGACCTTTCTTGCCACAGTTGTTAAGTGAATCACTGCAGTTGTTAGTAACATGGTTAAGTGAATCTGGCTTCCCCGTTGTTTTTGCTTGTCAGAAGGTCACAAAAGGTGATCTCGTGATCCCGGGACACTGCGACCGTCATAAATAGGAGCCAGTTGCCAAGTGTCCGAATTTTGATCACATGACCACGGGAATGCTGCAATGGTCATAAGTATGAAAAGTGGTCACAAGTCTCTTTTTTCAGTGCCTCTTCCTGTCTTCCAAGGTCATTCCCACATACCATTACATAACCTGACTATTTTGACACACAGACATACAGGCACACCCCGCAGACACCACTAGGTGGCAGTCATCAGGCAGTGAATATTCTACAAGGTATATGTAGATGTGTGAATCAGACAATACCTTGCAATTTGTTCAGATTCATTCTTGATTCTAAATTTTAATTAGGGGTCCTTGGTGCTCTCTGAACTTGGTTGTTTTCTTGCAGACATTTCATTACCCAACCAGGTAACACCATCAATATTAGAAGGGGGTGAGGTTTGCTCTCTCATCTACATGTAACAACAACAGAATAATCTATTCCTAATCAAGGAACTCCATAGAAGAAAGCAACTCTCCCACCAAGCCACTAGCATATAAACAGAGATGTTACCTAGTTTGGGTAATGAAACGTCTGCCAGAAAACTACCAAGCTCAGAGAACACCAAGGACCCCACAGTCTCCGTGTCCTCCTCTGTTCTGACCTAGGCTTCACAAAATCACGAAATATACTCCTTGTCACGACAAAACCCCTTTTTATTTGGCTAATGTGAATTCCTAGCATTCACATCCAGCAAAGTCCCGGCAAAAAGCCTTTCAAGGGTGAATTGCAACCACAGACCTTATCAGTCCTTGGAGAGTTGCCAGGCCAATAGCTTCCAGGTGCAATGCTGAACAATGAAATACTTGGCAAGGAGTCTCTGTGAGGCACGAACTCAGATAAGCAAATCTTCCCACTAATAAACGAACTAATTGTCTCCTGCAAACACCACTCCCCTTTCGCTCCTATTTATTCCCTATGGGAGAGGCCATTCAGCGTTCCCTTGTGCTTTTACTCCCGAGTCAAACTCTGTTCCTTAATTGTTCCCTTCTCCTGACAGCTCTGCGCATGCGCACATCGGGAACAGGCTCCAGCTGTTCTTCTGCCCCACTTATCTCCGAAGGTAGCTGATAACTCTCGGAGGGCCCTGGCCCCATCTTTGCCTCCGACACAGAGCATTCATCAGAGCCTTCCCCAGACTCCAGGACTGGCCCATGTTCCTCCCCAACCTCCTCACTGTCTGAGCGGGCCACAACATCCACCTCCAGTTCCAGTTCCTCTCAACAAACCCCCTCCCTCTCGTACTGATGATGTTACCTAGTTTGGGTAATGAAACATCTGCAAGAAAACAACCAAGCTCAGAGAGCATCAAGGACCCTACAAACATCCTCTTTTATTGATAAGTTTTAATTACTCAAACAATACAAAACCCTTACTCTCCATCTTAAGAGATGCATGTGGGAGTAAGCCAGTGATTCTCAGACAGACTCTGCATTGAAATATATAAACTGAAGCAGAAATTCGGGGCAATTCTACAGGGATGTTAGCAATAATTGAAAGAGTGAAGACGATGCTTAAAATGAAAGCAGGGGACCTGCAATGCCAGCCATTTCCCATGGATCATTTGCCACCTGGGAATAGCTGGTTTGCTTCATCCCCAAAGCACTCCACCCCCTGTTTTTCACTGCTGTTTGCTGCAAATCTGGGAAGGGTTATTTCCAGCAAAATATCTTCCAGCTGGCACTGAACTAGCAAAACTATTGGCATATCAGCCCATTTTCCTAGCGATCCTTATAGGCAAAAGCAAACAGTCACCTTTCCTTGAATGGCTTCTAAGTGACAGAAGGAACGATGTGGCCCACAAAGCCACTTTCTTCCTTTCCTATTGGTGGCTGAGTATTGCAGCCCCTGTATGGTTAAATAGTGCCCATACAAAAGCATTGGCTACTGAGCTTAATCACACTATGAGATTAATAGCAATAGCAATAGCACTTAGACTTATATACCGCTTTACAGTGCTTTACAGCCCTCTCTAAGCGGTTCACAGAGTCAGCATATTGCCCCCAACAATCTGGGTCCTCATTTTACCCACCTCGGAAGGATGGAAGGCTGAGTCAACCTTGAGCCGGTGAGATTTGAATTGCCGAACTGCAGCTAGCAGTCAGCTGAAGTAGCCTGCAGTGCTGCACTCTAAGCACTGCGCCACCTTGGCTCATATCAGAAACTATTGTTGGAAGAAATATCCAGGTCCAGTTCCAAACCGGGAGAAAGGAACTGGAGACAAAATGGAGGCTGGAGGCTGATTGGAAAGATGGTTTAATGATGAAGCAGAACCACCAAGCACATGGTTCTCTGGTGCAGCTGAACACATGGAGTTGAGAGAGGGGGGGCATTTATACCCTCTCTTGGGCTTTGCACTTGAGCTTCCTGTTCCTGTGCAAGAAGATGTATTCTATTTGCTGTTGTCAGACTCCCATGGGGCTATGTAGGGGTTATGTAGGGGTCATAGCAGGCTCTATAGGCAAAGTACAAATCCTAGGTGTTTGTCTGAGCTACGTTTGGTTGAAATTTCTGAGGGTGATGCAATGTCCTTAGGAGATTGTGCAATGTGTCTTCTGCTAAATGGTAGTGGGTTAATCCTATTATGTCCTGGAGGGTCATGTCTTAAACCCATCATCCTGGAGCTGAAGGTCTTTTGTTTTGTAGATAGGATGGCCCAATCTTACTTAATGGGCACCAAATATCTGCTGGGGGCAGGGAGACTGAGTCTGCTTTCTGTCTCTAAAAAAACATGTTTCTCCATTTCTCATTTAGGGAAATATATTCTGCCTTTTTTAATATTTCCCAAAATATTTCATTCTTCTAGGAGAGGGGTGGGTGCTAACTTTCTACACTATTAAATTGCTGTCTTCCAAGTGGCTACCGGTATTAGCTAACATACCATCCCCAGCAGAGGTGGGTTTCAGCAGGTTCTGACCAGTTCTGGAGAATGGGTAGTGGAAATTTTGAGTAGTTTGGAGAACCGATAAATACCACCTCTGACTGGCCCTGCCCCCATTTATTCTCTGCCTCCCAAGTCCCAGCTGATCGGGAGGAAATGGGGATTTTACAGTATCCTTCCCCTGCCACGCCCACCAAGCCACGCCCACCGGAAATGGGGATTTTGCAGTAACCTTCCCCTGGAGTGGGGTGGGAATGGAGATTTTGCAGTATCCTTCCCCTGGAGTGGGGAGGGAATGGGGATTTTGCAGTAACCTTCACCTGCTACGCCCACCAAGCCATGCCCACCAAGCCACGCCACACCCACCATGCCACGCCCACAGAACCAGTAGTAAAAAAATTTGAATCCCACCACTGATCCCCACATCAGAAAACAATCACCCTTAAAAAGGGAGTGGTGAAAACATGAGGCAAACCAATTATTACCTCTGCATGAGGACTGTTGTGATCAAATATTCAGACTCAAATCTTGGAATTCAACATGGAAACATGGACAGCAATTAGTCAGAGAAGACTTTGACATTGAGATAGCATGGCTCCAGGAGTGGGCAACTTCTAACCTGGATTTGTTTAATTTAGTGTCTGATTCAGTACAATGGCCCCTATGCTTTGATCTCCCAAGGAAAATCTCCAAGGACAGCACTCACCTGGATCTGAACTAACCACGGTAGGTGTCAATATTGGAAATATAAACGGGGTTGGAAGATCATCCCAATTGTGACTGGGGAATCTCGAGCTGGGTATGTGATTAAGGAAATGCCTTGGGTACACAGCAGAGGGAAAATATTGCTTGCTGAGGGAAACCAGGTCAAAAAGTTGAGATGTTGCCCCCAACCTCATGACTGAAGCCCCACTCCTATTTTATGAGAGTCGTCGTGGAGCAGTGGTTAGAATGCAGTACTGCAGGCTACTTCTGCTGCCTGCCGGCTGCCTGCAAGTTGGCAGTTCGATCCTGACCGGCTCAAGGTTGGCTCAGCCTTCCATCCTTCCGAGGTGGGTAAAATGAGGACCCAGATAGTTGGGGGCAAGAGGCTGACTCTGTAAACCGCTTAGAGAGGGCTGTAAAGCACTGTGAAGCGGTATATAAATTTAAACGCTATTGCTATTTGCACTGCTATTTTCACATCGTGACATCATTGTAACATCTCGTACAATGCCATCCCTCCCCCCCAAAAAAACCCAGGAAGAACTACAACCTCACTTTTGTGGTAGCCATTTTGACTCCCAAGGAAAACCTCCAAGGACAGCACTCACCTGGATCTGAACTAATTACAGCAGGTGCCAATATTGGAAATATGAACAGGGGTTGGTAGATAGTCCCAATTGTGACTGGGGAATGTCCCACGAACTTTACATTATATTGTGAGGGAATGCTCCCTCAGAAGATTCCCTAGATACCTGCAGCAAGTGCATCATTTCGAGGGCAGTGCTGTCCAATGGCTAAACACTCTAGATATCCAGCCATAGGTTTAGTCACCCCAGTAACTGGTCCTACATCATTTAATTTTATTCATAATTTTATTCATCACTCGTGCTGTGTGTTTTTAAAATAACTCACTGCTTTGGTGTTTTGTATTTTGATACCCATTTTATATGTTGTTTCTGTGAATTTTATGCACTATGCGGCATTTTGCTACAACATACAGAATAAATCCTAGCTGACGGACTTAAAGGATTCCCACAATACTTGGATACCATCCATGTTCCAGTTAACTACGCCATAGAAAGACAGAGAGAAAGATAGGCAGACATAAAGACACAAAGTTGTTGTAGGAGGCTCTGTGTATTTGGGAAATTCATCCAAAGGAGCCCTTGAAAGCAACCAGCCAATGCTGGAAGTTTTGCAGGAATGTTGATCTAGCATGGTCTTGCCCCCTCTTGTGGCTTGCTTTGGAATGACAGGTTGGACAAAATTCAGAATTCAGAATATTGTACAGAATAACAGTGTTGGAAGGGACCTTGGAAGTCTTCTAGTCCAATCTCCTGCTCGAGCAGGAAACCATATCATCCTGGACAAATGGATGTCCAATCTCTTCTTAAAAACCTCCAGTGATGGAGCACCCACAACTTCTGGAGGATGAAAACCGGTGCCAAACCAGAGCAGTACAAATTCTAAGAATCAAAAACTCTCCTCTCCTCTCCCTCTCTTTTTTCTTCCTGCCTTCTTTCTTTCTTTCTTTCTTTCTTTCTTTCTTTCTTCCATCTTTCTTTCTTTCCTTTCTTTCTGTCTTCCTTCCTTCCTTCCATCCTTCCTTCCTTCCTTCCTTCTTTCTTTCTTTCTTTCTTTTCTTTCTTTCTTCTTCCTTTCTTCCCTCCTTTTTTTTTTTTTTTCAGAAAACCAGGGAGGGTCCCTTGTGATATGTTTTCCATCTTCCTTTTCCTTCTTCCTTCCTTCCTTCCTTTCACAATATAATTCTCCCCACAGTTTACTAGCATTTTGTCTCTTTCATGCACATCCCTGCTCTGGTCCCTGATTTTCAGGGTCACTGAGAATATCAAGCTTGCCCGCTTCTCTTCTCAACCCATGGGGAAGGGGAGAGGAAGGAAGGACTGGGTCTTTTTCTTTCCCTACCATGTGGTGGTAGGAAAGGGAGGCGGAGAAAGACAATGGCTCCTTGGTGCCAGTTCCTAGATGCCCCAGAAGGAGTGTGGGATCATAGATCTGGCACCCAAAGTCTCTTTCCCCTCCCTTTCTCCACTTGTTACTCCAACCATCCCACCCCACTGGGATAGGACAGGCAGAGAAAAGGGGGAAAAGGATGAGGGGGTGACATGATAGCAGTGTCCTAATATTTAAGGGGCTGCCACAAAGAAGAGGGGGGGCAACCTATTCTCCAAAGCACCTGAGGGCAGGACAAGAAGCAATAGATGGAAAATAATCAAGGAGAGAAGCAACCTAGAACTAAGAAGAAATTTCATGAGAATGAGAACAATTAATCAGTGGAACAGCTTGCCACCAGAAGTTGTGGGTGCTCCAGTACTGGAGGTTTTCAAGAAGAGACTGGACAGCAATTTATCCAGAATGGTATATGGGTCTCCTGCCTGAGCATGAGGTTGGACTAGAAGACCTCCAAAGTCCCTTCCAACTCTGTTATACTGTTACTCTTCTCCCACCTCTCTTGCCAACTTGGTGGGAGAAGAACAAGACCCATGGAATCCATTAGTTTGTGGCCTCATGTTGCTGATCATTATGGGGCCCAGGCAGAACCACACCCAGACTAGAAGGCCTTTACAAGAGGAGAAATGAGTAGGGTGTAAGACTGCAGCCATCTTCTCTTTACTTGATACATCTAAAAAAAACAAGCTGAGGCTTCAGTCACAAAATTCTGGCCATTATCTTGATTCCCCCCCCCCTTAACCCCAGAGGAATGTAAAAAAAAAGAAGTGGCACTTTAATGGTGGGTAAGGAACTTTAAAAAATCAAGAGGAGATCCAATCACACCTCTGTGGCCACCATCTTGATTCTTTGACCGCAACCTGTGGACACCCCTGTGAACCATCAGCAATCTCTTCTCCCTCAAATGTGGTGGGAAGACCTGGGGGGGGGGGAACCTGACCCAATGATATGCATAATGTAATTCCCACCTACCCTTAATATCATTTCTTTTTCTCCCACCTTTGCAAGTTGCCCCCTCTGGATTTAGGGCAGGCGTCTCCAAACTCGGCAACTTTAAAACTTGTGGACTTCAACTCCATGTTGGCTGAGGAATTCTGGAAGTTCACAAGTCTTAAAGTTGCCAAGTTTGGAGACCCCTGATTTAGGCTAACACATAATATTAGCAACAATTTTGCGGTCAGTAAATCACCATCAATCAATGTCACCGTGTGGCAGACTTTATCTTTTAAATAATAGAGGGGTTTTTTTTTAAAAGCAAAGACTGGTTTTGCAAAATGATTTTTATTTTATGAATTATTATTTACAAAGCACACTGGGTCACCTAGCATGATGACTCCCTAATATATTTTGTCTGACTTTGGCTTAATTATGGTTTACAATTTGCTTATCATGCAAATCAAGCCAACTGGGGCCTAGTCAACAAATCCAAGCTAACCAAATCATGGCTTAGCCTGGATATGGGACTCAAGGTGTTCTACAAATCAGAGTTATTATGAAAAAAACATGTTGTATAAATCCACAATTAAACTCATACATCCGCACAGCTCCACCAGTATGTTCACAACTCTAGCGAAGAGAAGTTTATCAATCTAAGATTACGTGATGTGGACACTTAAGAGAACATGATTACTAGTTCCTCAGCCCGGGCCCCTTCACAGGATTTGGGGTGGAGGTGCCCAGTGGTTTTTGAAAATCTGCAAGCTGACCCTTGCTCAAAACTCATAAGAAAAGAGGAGTTCAAAGCTTGAGTGTTTTGCACTTCCAATTAATGAGGAAGGTGTTTTAAGAGCTGATCCCAAGTGTTTAATCCAAATTATTAATCAAGGCTCTAGGATCTTGAACTTTTTCTCAGAGACATCCCATAGAGGGGGAATTTTCTCGCTCTCGCTCTCTGCAGCATTGTATAATTTGCTGAGAAGGACAGAAAGAGAAGCAAATTCCATGATGTTGACAGATTTATTTTTCCTTATTTTTGTCTGCAGCCCCTTCTTTGTGCCCAATCTTTCTCACATCGGTTAAAACAAGGGACAAATGGATGCCCAAAAACAGTGCCAAGCAAGGAAATTATACCTTATGGTTTTCCCATTTCTTCTCATTCAGTTTGATGGGGTGGGAAACTTTTCCAAAATTATTTCAAAGGAAGAGAGAAATTCAGAGATATTCCTTAAGCTAATACACTCTTTCCCCATGGCTGAATTTCCACCCAACTTTCATTTAGCAAAAAAAACAACAACTCTGGCATCAAATTTGCTGTTGTGATGCCTGTTCCTGACCTGTCTACGTTACTTCTGTTCCCAAATTCCAGTCAGTCAGCCAAGATAATGAAGATTGACATACAAATTTACCCACCTTCAGGCTGACTTTTGACAAGATTATAATAAATGAGAAAATACTACTTTATTAAAAGGCATTGCTAAGGTGGGTACAAACTTATTATACTCTCAAGCTGGATATATGATTAAGGAAATGCCTTGGGTACACAGCAGAAGGAAAATATTGCTTGCTGAGGAAAACTAGGTCAAAAAAGTCAAGATGGTACCCCAGGGGTGGGTTCTAACTTACCTCGCTGCCGATTCGCTTCCTCCCACGCCGCGTGGCTGCGCATGCATTGCGCGCCACGTGGCCACGTGGGCACGCACGTGCTTTGCGCGCACGGCCACGCATGCACAGTGCCGAAAACTTGGCTTCTGCACATGCGCAGAAACAAAACAAGCAAAAAAAAGCAAAAAAAAAAGCCGAAAACAAGATGGCGGCGCATGCGCAGTGCTGAAAACTCGGCTTCTGCACATGCACAGAAGCAAAAACCAGCAAAAAAAATCCCCCCCCCAAAAAAATTCCCCCCCAAAAAAAATTTCCAAAAAAAAGATGGCGGCGTCCACGGACCGGCACCGACAGAACCATGACGTCACTACTGGTTTACTACCGGTTCTATAGAACCGGTGCGAACCGGGAGGAACCCACCTCTGTGGTAACCCCAATCTCATGACTGAAGCCCGATTCCTATTTTATTTGCACGGCAACCTATTACCTTTTTTTTGCATCATGACATCATCATAACATCTCCCACAATGCCACCAAAAAAACAGGCAGAGCTGCAATCACATTATGGTGGTAGCCATTTTGACTTTTTTGAGATACCCTTCCATCTGGGAGACGCCACCCCCATTCAGAAGACTATAGCTCCGTGATGGCGAACCTATGGCACATGTGCCAGAGGTGGCATGCAGAGCCCTCTCTGCTGGCACGCACGCCGCCGCCCCAGGTCAGATCTCGGTGGCATTTCTTTCATGAGCTTCTGTTTCCCTGCAAACAACGAAACAGAAGCTCACGAAAGAAAAAGATCTTACCTCTTGCTGCGCTGCCGGTGTTGGGATGCCCCGCCTCCCGCCGGCCAGTTGGTCTTCAGGTATCTGCTGCACATGTGTGCATGTACGCGCATGCACATGCGCATGTCCACACATGTTCATGTTCATGCATGTCTGCTTATGCGCGTGCATGTCCGTGCATGCGCGCATGTCAGCATATGCACGCACACACACTTTTCCGTTTGGGCATGCGCGCATGCAGTTTGGGCACTCAGTGTCTAAAAGGTTCGCCATCACTGCTATAGCTTAAAAGCCTGGCCTAGCAACTTCCATGCCATGAAGGAGTCTCTAGTTAGGTCCTGATGAAATATGGTCCATAAAACCGAATTCAAATTATTCGAGACTTGCTGTAGGCCGTAGAACGCCATTTCTTTCCCTATCAGACAGGAAATACTAAGTGTAAGATACTTTATATTGTCAAACCTCTACAGAGGCATTAATCACACCTGGCCTAGTGGGAAAAACATATTCAGATAATTCTGATGGATGCTTCATTTGGTGCGCCCGTGTGTGTTTAAAGACGGTTGTCAGACTTTGAGTTATTATATTAAGAAATGCGGTAAAAATTGTACATGTGCAGCACAGGCAAGAAGACACTCAATTCATCTGATACGAGAATGTGTTACCAATCCATTGTGTCTCAACCCTGATAACTTTAAGATGGGTGGACTTCAACTCCCAGGATTCTACAGAATGCTGACTGGGGAATTCTGGGAATTGAAGTCCACCTGTCTTAAAGTTGACAAGGTTGAAAAATACTGTGCTAATGATTTACTCAGCTTGAACTGTCACTCAGCAAAGGGGTGAAACTGGACATCTGTTTCCCATCGGGAAGATTCAGAAGCCTTAAAAAAAAACCCGATCTGGCTGTAGATTATGTCAAAATTAATTAACAGCCTGGAATGAAATCAAAATAATTTTAATACTGTGTGCAGATGATAAGTTATTGTGTAAATATAGCACAACCACATTTTCTGCAGAATTAAAATTGGAGAGGCATGAAAAAAGAGGAATTATACTTCCAAGAACACAAGGGGATCCACTTATGTGATTCCATGTTAGTTGTAATCACTAAAGAATTTAGTTACCTTTTTCTTAGTGTTGGAAGAAATTTCCCCGGTTCGTTCTCAGCTGGGACACACCACAGTCTCTTGGCACTGTTTTCTGAGGTTTCTGGTGCTGTAAGGTTTCTGGCACTGTCCTTTTGGGGTGTACTTCCCACATTAGGAACAAAATAACAGAATAACAGAGTTGGAAGGAACCTGGAGGTCTTCTAGTCCAACCCCCTGCTCAAGCAGGAAACCCTATACTATTTCAGACAAATGGGTGTCTGATCTCTTCTTAAAAACCTCCAGTGATGGAGCACCCACAACTTCTGGAGGCAAGTCATTCCTCTGATTGATTGTTCCAACTGTCAGGAAATTTCTCCTTAGTTCTAGGTTGGCTCTCTCCTTGATTAGTTTCCATCCATTGCTTCTAGTTATGCTTTCATGTACTTTGGAGAATAGGTTGAACCCCTCCCCTCTTCTGTGTGTAGCAGCCCCTTAGATAGTGGAACACTGCTATCATGTCACCCCTAGTCCTTCTTTTCGTTAAACTAAACTCCAAACTAAGCCTGTTTATCGATTGGTTCAGAAGTAGAAAACACAGCAAAGAAGAGCCAACAAGGATCTGGGGATTAAGTTCTATGTCAACCAACATGCCATCCATCTTTGGTATGGATGGATGGCTAACGTGCTATTTTGAATGTCTACGGAAAAAAATATATATGGTAAAATGCGTGATGGGAGTATATATATTTTCCCACAGTATATTTTCGAGGGGCTTTGGAAAATCAATCTATTGAGAAAGAGATAAATGTAAATCGTTGCCTATTGTTTATGTGTCTCTCCCTGCTTCTCTCATATTTTTCCCAGCTACATATTTTTGAAGTCTGAGGATGTTTAATATGTTTTTTTTTACAGCTGAACTGAGTAGCAGGAGTATTGATGAAAGATTTGACTGGCCGAGAATAGAATAGAATGGAATGGAATGGAATGGAATGGAATGGAATGGAATGGAATGGAATGGAATGGAATAGAATAGAATAGAATAGAATAGAATAGAATAGAATAGAATAGAATAGAATAGAATAGAATAGAATAGAATAGAATAGAATAATAGAGTTGGAAGGGACCTTGGAGGTCTTCTAGTCCAACCCCCTGCTTAGGCAGGAAACCCTATACCAGTGATGGCTAACCTTTTTGTCGCTGCAATGCACGCGTGACCCCCATGCTTCCCGCGCATGCGACACCCACGCATGTGCCCTGCCGCCATGCATGTGCACGTGACCCGCCTGTGCTCCCTCCACCCCCCCTGCGTATCTGCACCCGACCCCCCCCGCATGCACCCCACTCTCCGCGCATGCGCGGCAGAGACCCGAAAACCAGCTGGCCGGCGGGAGGCGCGCGTGCATGCGCGGTGGAACTGAGCTGGGCCGATGGCTCGCGTGCCCGCAGAGAGGCCTCTGTGTGCCACCTGTGCCATGCGTGCCATAGCTTCGCCATCATGGCCCTATACCATTTCAGACAAATATTTGTCCAATCTCTTCTTAAAAAACTAAATCAGAAATTATATACCATAATGTTCCAATATAACACATTATTATTTATGCATTTATTTATATGTAAATTAAATGTGAAATTGCCTATGATAATGTTCCAACATCATACTTATTTATTTATTTATTAGATTTGTTTTTAATCCCACCTTTATTACTTTATTAATAATAAAGGCGGGATAAAATTATTTATTAGTAACTCAAGGCTGTGAACATTCCTAATAGTTCTTCTTCCTCCTATTTTCCCTACAACAACAATCCTGTGAGGTGGGTTCAGCTGTGTGAGAGAGAGGGACTGGCCCAGAGGTGGGTTCCTACCGGTTCGGACCGGTTCTATAGAACCGTTAGTAACGTGGCGGCCTGGGTCACTGGAACTGGCAGCGACCCAGGCCTGCCACACCCCTGAGCTGGTTCTCTTGGCGGTGCCATAGGCGGTGCCATCTTGTTTTTTTAAAGTACTTTTTTTAAGTACTGCGCATGCGCGCGCGAAGCGCCCGCGCGGCGCGTCCCTGAGCAAACCGGCAGTACCTGAATCAGGAATCCACCCCTGGACTGGCCCAAAGTCACATAGCCAGCTTTCATGCCTAAGGTAGGACTAGAACTCACCGTCTCCTAGTGATTGGCCCAAAGTCATGCAGCTAGCTTTCACACCAAGGCAGGACTAGAACTCACAGTCTCCTGGCTTCTAGCCTACTGCCTTAACCACTAGACCAAACTGTCCCCATCAGTGGTGGTATTCTACCGGTTCGCACTGGTTCAGGCGAACCAGTAGCAGCGGCGGTGGGAGGCTCCGCCCACCCGGACGTCATCATGGACGTTCTGCGAATGCGCAGAAGATTCTGCGCATGCGCAGAAGTGCCGCGCACATGCGCAGAAGTGCCCCGGATGCACACGCGCGCTCCCATGTCCAAACCGGTAGTGAAGATAAGTGAATACCACTACTGCCCCCCATTCCTAAAAGATCATCATGCCACTATTGCCATTACCCAGGCTCTTGATATTCCCAGTCTCTTCAGTGGGGTCACCAAGGATTTCTTCCTTTGGCCCAGTCCTAAAAAAGGGGAGTTGCTATAACTCAGTGTTTTTCCAAGTTGGCAACTTTGAAGCACGGCTGGCTGGGGAATTCTGGGAGTTGAAGTTCACCATCTTCAAGTCGCCAAGTTGGGAACACACCGCTGTAGCTCTTCCTGCCTGAAATGCAGAGATGCCCAACTTAACCCTTCTGAAACACAAGAGGGAGCTATGCAACTGTAAAATCCTGAGCACGGGAAAGGTTTTAATAAAGCAATTCCTTTCTTGAATAGAATTCTTTATTGGCCAAGTGTGATTGGACACACAAGGAATTTGTCTCCAGTGCATAAGTTCTCAGTGTACATATAAACAACAGAGTGATAAGTCATAGATCATAAATCATAAGATACAAGCATAAATCATAAGATACAAACAACAAATGATGAATCATAATATACCAATGCCATTGTTATGCTAGCAGAGTCTAACCTTTGCATGCAGAAAGGACTTTACTGAGAGGAAAAAGGAATAAGGGAAGGGAACAATCTGGCACTCAGAGAAACTCAAATCAAACTCATGGGTGCAAAGATGGAAAGATGGAGAGTTGTGATGCCCACTGGAGCAAAATGCTGTGTCTCTGATGGTCCAGCCAAGAAATCAGAAACTTATTTAGCAGCCAAACTATGCTTCTAATGGCTGAGAGACCAAGGTGCTTCTAGTTTTAATCAATTGTGCCACTTCATAAAAATGGTGATACGGGAGACGTTTTGTGGGAAATATTCTGTCTTTCTGTCTGTCTAGCTATCTCTTCTTCATGTCATCCTATCTGTTCTCCTATCTGTCTGTCTTTTTGTTTCTTAATCTATTTGTTATTCTATCATCCAACCTAGAAATTAGAAATAACAGAGTTGGAAGGGACCTTGGAGGTCTTCTAGTCCAACCCCCTGCTTAGGCAGGAAACCCTACACCACTTCAGACAAATGGTTATCCAACATCTTCTTAAAAACGTCCAGTGCTGGAGCACCCACAACTTCTGGAGGCAAGTTGTTCCACTGATTAATTGTTCTAACAGGAAATTTCTTCTTAGATCTAGTTTAGTTCTCTCTTTAATGAACTTCCACCTGCTACTTCTTGTCCTACTCTAAGGTGCTTTGGAGAATAGGTTAACACCCCCACCCACT
>QLTV01002667.1:1573041-1592685 GCA_003457575.1 Thermophis baileyi
CAGTTCGGCCGTGCCTGCGGGTCGCCGGACAGCTGGTAGCCTGGACGCCGCCATTTGGGTTCTTCTACCCTCTGCGCATGCACAGAATGCTTTGCGCATGCGCAGAGGGTAAAAGAACCCAAATGGTGGCATCCGGGCGAAGTCTCCCGCTTCCGACGCTATCAGCTGTTCGGCGACCCGCAGGCAAGCCTGAACCCGGAACATTTCGCCCCTGGTGCCACGCCCCCTTTGTCACCTCATCCCGTGCGGGGAGGGGGCGGGGAGGGGGTCGTGGTGGCGGGGGGTCGCGGGGAGGTCGCGCCATTAGAAAGGTTGAGAACCACTGACATAGATAGATAGATTAATAGAGTTGGAAGGGACCTTGTAGGTCATCTAGTCCAACCCCCCCGCTCAAGCAGGAGTCCCTACACCATTTCAGACAAATGGCAGTCCAATCTCCTCAACATCATCCCAACAAGCCAAAATAATACATTCACTGCCAGGACCAGTGGAGGGGCTCCTTTAAAAGGCTCCTTGGGGTGAATAGCATTTACGGTATTCCGAATCTAACTCTTTGAATTTTTTTCTCTCTCCTGTGCCAAGGAGTTGTGCAGCTTGCTGTTTTCCAACAGCAATTAACAGAATTGCATAATGTAAGTAAGAATGGGGTGATGAAGAAGAGACACGCATATCGTACAATTAAATGTGTCAGGAAAATAGATGGGGTAGGGTATCTGAACATGGGAAAACTGTCTGAGACAGACTGATCAATGCTACAATTGCTGGAAAGAGTAGGATACGATGTTGTGGTTCATTAGAATCCAGATTGGAGAATCCCTGTATATGAATTTAAATTTTCCCACCTTTTATTGCATTTAAATAAGCTGGGTTTACTTCTCAAATATGCTTACACATGATTACCAATGCTTTCACTGGAATTTACACAGCCCATATTAAAACTAACCTGTTACCTGGGTTCAAATTACACATTAGTCTAAATTAAGATTGGCTATTCTGCTTAGTTTTTAAAATCAGCTAAGGTTGGCTGGGAGCTGTCAGCTATGATGGCTATGTAAAATGTAATATTATTATCAATTTACAATTATCGTAGGCAATTTTATGTTGCACCCAAGCCTTCGTGAATAGATGGCTTTTCTTTGTTTTGTTTTACAGGGTTACTAAGGGAAGATGACACACACAGGCTTTTTTTTTTAATCAGGTGAAACTGACCAGAATCCTGTCAGTTTCCTTTTAAAATCCAAGATTCAGGAAGAATGTAAAACTATGCTCCTTCTTCCTTCCCTACCACCCTTCTTTTTTCTTTTCCTTCTTTCCTTCTTCTTTCCTTTTTTCCTTTCCTTTCCTTCCCTGCCTCACTCCAATCCTTCCTATCTCCCTCCCTCCCTCCTTCCTTTCTCCCTTCCATCCTCCGTCTTCTTTGTCTATATTGTTTTCTGCTTTGTCAGCCCAGGTGGTAGTGAAATAATAATAAAAAAAAATTTCCCCCCTCTCTCCTCCCATCCTTTCTTTCCTTCCTCCCTCCCTCTCATCCTTTCTTTCCTTCCTCCCTCCCTCCCATCCTTCTTTCTTTCCTTCCTTCCTCCCATCCTTCTTTCTTTCCTTCCCCCTCTCCCCTCCTTCCATCCTTTCTTTCCTCCCTCCCTCCCTCTCATCCTTCTTTCTTTCCTTCCTCCCTGTTCTCCAATTGAATGGCAAAATAGTAGACCTTCCTTTTTCTTTTTTTCTTAAAGCAGGTGAAATTGACAAGAGTTTTGTCAATTTCCCCTTTTTGCCAAATATGAAGAAGAACTGCGAAGGGTTTTCCTTTCCTCCCGCCTTGGAACACACCAGACAGGAAGGTGTCAGGCGTTCTAGCAGCCGCCGGTGGAGGGAGACTCACACAAAAGATCTATTCGTGGGAAACCTCTCAGAGACACAAGCCCAGAGGCTCAGGCTTGTTTTCCCAGTGTGGATGTGAAGTTGCCCTTCACAAAAGCAAGGGAACCCACGAATTAAGGAATCGGAGGAAAAATGCAGACCCAGAGTGAAGACCAGGTCTTTCCCATGGCCAAAGTGAAGGATGGGGTTGACATCTAGGTAAAAGATCCGAGCCAGCTTCATTTCCACCCAGTGTGCAGCTCAGTCCAGGTTGATTCTGCACGGGCGCAGAAGAGCTCTGTGTGACACCAAGATCGCCACAATCTCGTCTCCAAATCGCACGGCCGTGAGCCACAGGACCCGCAACGAAGAGGGAGCCCCTCTTTCTCCAGGCCCGGATAAGGCAGCTCCCCCTCCTTCTCCTTACCCCCCCCTTTCTTCTCCCGGATGGAACTACATTTCCCAGGACCCGTAGCGCGTCTCCCTCTTTTTTAAAACCGATGCACGTGGCTCGCCGGGCGGAGCTGGGAACGTCACATTCCTGCATTCTCCTCGCCTGTGTCAGAGGAACCCGGGTTGCGTCGGAACGGGGCTGCTGGTTCTGCTGCCGGGAAGAAGGGACCCCCCCCCACACACACACCCCATAGCGAACCCTGCTTTCTCCCTTCGCCCCCCGCCCGCCGTCCCCCAACAACCTCCACCGGCACCCATGCCCTTCCAGGGCGGCGTCTGATCCCGGATCCTTCCCGATTCCTCGGCGCCCAGCCATCCTCTTCCTCGCGGCCAAGGTAACGCCGCTCGGGGGAGGGGGGTTCTCAAGCCAATCGGGGGAGCGCGGGGCTGGCTGGGGTCCCCAGGGGTGCGCAGAGCCAGCGGGGACCCCCGCTCGGGGTGGCGGCGGCTGTGCCTCTTTCGCAGATGATGGGGGGGGGGGAGAGTCGGGGCGCGCCGGGGCTCCCCGCGATCCAAGAGGGTGCCGTCAGTCGTGTGTCGTCCCCCCCCCTTTCCTTCTTTCTTTCTCCCTCCCGCCGGAGGCGCTCCGTGCCCGCCGCCTGCCGTTGCTGCGAGGCTCCGGCGGCGACCCGGGGTAGCCCCCTCCCCCGCTCCTCTGTGTCGGCGGGGCGGGGCGGGGCGGGCGGCGCTTCCCTTTGTTTTGCGGCCGCGGGGATACAAAGTTGCTTCCCTTGGACCAGGTGCGGGAAAGCGGAAGGTAGATTGGAGAGGGGGGGGGAGAGAGAGAAAAAAGAGGCCGGAGAGCCTCCCTCCCCCCCCAACAACACCTCCAGCCTTCCTCCTCTTCCTCTTCCTCCTCCTCCTCCTCTCCAACCTGAGTTTATTTTGCTTTGCTTTCCCTTTTTTTTTTTTTTTTAAACTTTCCTCTTTTGGTCCTTTTTTTTTCCCCCCCCCCCTCTCTCTCTCTCTCCTAGAAGAGCAAATGGGGGTGGGGAAGAGAAACCTTGCTGAATTCCATTCCATTCTGTTCCGCTCCCTTCCACTCAATTCCTCTCTCTCTCTCTCCCCCCCCCCCCAGCCCTGCGGTTCGCCAAACCGGGCAAAATCGCCAGCCAGCTTAGTTGGTTGGTTGGTTGGTTGGTTGGGCCTGGCGGAGGTCAGCCTGGGAGAGAAAACGCATCCTTCCGACTCACAAAGATCCTCCGGTGGGGCGGTGGAGGGAGGGAAGGAGAGGAAAAGGTGGGGTGATGCACAGCCTGGTCATTTCCCCCCCCCCACACACACACACCTTGCAATGGACGGGTGCATCTTTCCTTTGGCTGTGTGTGTGTGTGTGTTTTTTTTTTTTTAATTCTGCAAATTCTTGAGAAAGTGTAGGATTAGTTGGAGGGCTTATGGTGAAATTGCAATTTATTTATTTTTTTAGAAGGATCTGCCTACATGGAGACAGGTGCTCAGACTTTCTCCCTGGGGGTAATCTCCCTTTGTAATCTTTTTAAAACAGCTTCCTCTCTCCCAGACAATGTCTTGAGGTCAGGCCACCCCTCTTAACTCTCCTCTTCATCCCATTGGATTACTTGTTCCTAGACTATTGTAATCCCCTTCAGTTTTCCCACAGGTCCTGGGCGGTTTTTGCGTCCATTTCCCCTATCCAGTTCTGCACATGGAGTGTGCAAGGTTGCAATTGCTCTGAGCCGGCACATTATGAAAAGGGGAGATATATATCTATATATCTATATATCTATATCTCTATATCTATATATCTATATATCTATATATCTATATATCTATATCTATATCTATATCTATCTATCTATCTATCTATCTATCTATCTATCTATCTATCTATCTATCTATCTATCTATATCCTACAGCAGGCTTGGTAGCTTAGCTATGGCTGCCTAGATTCCTTGGTTATTAAATGCCGATATTTTTTTTTATAATACCTGGATTTAATGGTCCTGCTGTTTTAACTGATCCAAGGGTGGTGTTATTTTCATGTGGCGCTGCAAATGTGCAATAGAAGCTTATCCGAGCTATAGTTGTTTACAAGGGAATGTGTAGCATATTCAGCGTTCTTATTCCCACCCCCACCCCCCACTGTGTTTATATAGGGATATAAAATGGAAACTGGCAAATTCCACACACAATCGGGTTTTGGATGGCAGGGATGTGGGTGACCTTTTCCTTTTTAATATCCATCAGGCAGAGGATGCTACTCTTCTTCCCACCCCTGCTAGAGAGACACTTGACAAGGGCTGTCAGAAGTGAGAGGTTTGCTAAGGGAAAGCAAATTCGGAGCTCTCTTGTGGTGACATGCCACGCGATCCTCTGCATGTGCATTTTGACAGGCGAGTGGAAAGATTGCAACCTGGCCCGGTTGAGGTATTCCCGGGCGCGGTCCATTATCCAGTTATAATTGCCCCTCAGATTTTATTCTCTGCAGCCCTTCCTTCATCTGCTTTTCCCTATCATGTAGCCACGTCTGATTTTTCTCCTCCTTAGTCATGGGAAAGACGGAAGGCTTCGGAAGGCTCCGAACGGAGGGTGAGGGGTGGAAATTGTCAGGACTGCTTCTTGCTAGATCTTCTGGGGATGCATTGATAGAAAAAGCCGGAAAGGCATAACAGATTGCCACAGAGAACAGTTGGGGATCTAGCTAGTGAGGTGACAGTCGCTTCCCTTCCAACCTCACCCTGTTCTCTGCCTCCATCCTTCCTTCCGTCTAACCCGGTTTAAAAAAAATGTTTGCAGCCGAATGCACATAGCCAATCCCAAAAGCTGTCCCTTGCCTTGATTTCAAAGATGCTCCTCCTGGCAGGAGTCTGGAGTTCATGAATTTCCAAAAGGCTTATCATTGGATCCCAAGATACACTAACATTTCAAGGATGGCTGCCTAGAATGAAATGAAAACGATAGCTCTGATCTCTCTACACTACTCATATCAACTTTGCCTCAATCTTAGTTGTTGTAGTTGGAAAATCTGACACTGTAGTGGTGTTTTTTTTTATTTTAAGGAACCTGGAAGTATCTTGATAGCAGATTGTTTTTCCTCTTTGTATACAACTGTACTCTTTGTGAGGACTAGAAACTTGTTCAAAACCAGTTTTGCCTTTTTATGTGAATTGATGTTTTTTGGGGGTTGTTTTTTTTTTTTTTGGCTAATCTGCATTTGTGGCATGTCCATGTAGGATTTGCCTTGTGCTGAAGCAGGAATTTTAAAAATCATTAAGGGGCATTATAGGGGACCAGAAGAGCATTCTGCTGTGTGTGACAACACCAACAAAATCAGTTCAGTCCACTTGATTACATTTAAATTAGGTGATTGCATTTGATAATTTACAATTTAGTATTTATCTTTTTAAGGAAGTTACTGTTAGCCTTATTTACAGTAAGCTGAGACAAGGATGCCAGTATGTGAAATTGATCTAAAACAAGCCACTGTTGTTAAAAATCTGATTAAACAACTTTTACATGTTTATAGGAATCTAATTGTATCAAGGTTCTAATTTGTAAAGAAAGAATCAGATTGCTAATTCTTTGTTTTGGCTGTGGGCTTGTTTGTTGTTGTTTGTTTTTGCAAAACTATAACAAGTAATTTGTGCACAAAAGACAATTTAGGTTCATTTCCTTATGGAGGGAAAACAGAGATATATTGCTTATTTACCGAACCATTTTACCATAAATACATTGGCCAAAGTTCAGACAGATATTTGGGACAGCTGATAATTGCCTGATGATACAGGTACCGTAGTCCTCGACGTAGGATCACAATTGAGCTCAGAATTTCCATTGCTAAGCAAGACAGTTGCACCCTATTTTATGGCCTCTTTTGTCACAGTTGTTAAAACAAATCACTTTAGTTAAGTGAATCATGAGGTTGTTAAGTGAATCTGGCTTCCTCCCATTGACTTTGCTTGTCAGAAGCCAGCTGGAAAGATTACAAAGGGTGAGCAGATGTCCCTGGGACAGTACAACTGTCATAAATACATGCCAGTTGCCAAGGGCCTGAATTTTGATCATGTGACCATGGGGGTGCTGCAAAGGCTGTGCTGTAACTTTGATTATTAAAGGAATGGTTGTAAGTCAAGGACTACCTCCATTTCCTGGGAAAACTCAAAAAACCATTTGTGGCTGGGAGGCATTTTTTGAAATCATGATAATGCTGGGAGTAGGTGCTTAGGTAGGTACTGTAGGTAGTTAGGAAGGAAGGAAAGGAAGAAAGGAGGAAGGAAGGAAGGAAGGAAGGAAGGAAGGAAGGAAGGAAGGAAGAAGGAAGGAAGGAGGAAGGAAGGAAGGAAGGAAGGAAGGAAGGAAGAAAGGAAGGAAGAAAGAGAAAGAAAGAAAGAAAGAAAGAAAGAAAGAAAGAAAAAGAAGAAAAAGAAAAAGAAGAAAGAAAGAAAAAGAAGAAAGAAGAAAGAAAGAAAGAAGAAAGAAAAAAAAGAAAGAAAGAGAAAGAAAGAAAGAAGGAAGGAAGAAAAAGAAGGAAGGAAGAGAAAGAAAGAAAGAAAGAAAGAAAGAAAGAAAGAAGAAAGAAAGAAAGAAAGAAAGAAAGAAAGAAAGAAAGAAAGAAAGAAAAAGAAAGAGAAAGGAGACAAAAAAAATACCCAAGGAGTATTTCATTCAGCAAAGATCTGGCTGAGGAGCTGAACCTTCATGCCTCTTCTAAGCACCAAAATGCTTTATTTAATTGTATTTGGTTTCCTTATTTATTTGCTGACTTTGTGTACATTGAAGCTCAACATGAGAAAGTGAGGCTTAATGGAATTTAATGGTCCTGTCATTCTATCTCTTTAGCACATTGATCTTTAGAAATGCCCACGTCATCTTAAAAAACATTTAGAAGTCAGTAAACCTAATCCGAGAAATGTATACGGATCAGATTAAAATCCGAAAGACAGTGAATGGAAAAAAAAAATGTTCTGGACCTTTTTAAACCCAAACCAAGTAATGGTGGTGTTTGAAACACAAATTAGGGTTTTTAATAAACGTATAGAAGTTTAGCAAAAATTACTTTTCACGTGCAATTCAGGATGGCAGCCGTTGCTATAAAGTGTAAATTGGAGTTGACACATTTTTTTAGATACAAGTAAAAAGTGTTGGAAAGATGCAGGAAAATCCTTCGGTTAGGTAATCTGTGAGGCAGCCTTCTCTTTGTGCTGGCTCACTTGGCATCAGGCAAGTCTAAAATTGCCACGTGGATTTCCTGTGGGATTCCCCCAGATTACAAGATTTCTGATCCCATTGGAGCGGCTGCTGTCTACACAATGACATCAGGAATTACATCAGTCTTAATCTCATTAGCCTTCCTTGGCTAAGTAACTTTTCTGTGTGCGAAATGAAGAACATTTTTCTTCTTTCATGCCTCTGCATATAGGCATAGTTTATTCCCCCCCCCCTTTTTTTTTTACAAACTGGAATTAAATGCTGGAGTGGCTGTAGAAGTGAGAACAAGTCCATCTGGAGCAAACCCAAGATAAATCCAATATCACCATCATCATTTAACAACCCCATAATCCCTCGCAGGGTGGAGTCTGGGCAACTGAATGGAGCTATCAGAGTGTTTATTGGCCGGATGCCCTTCCTGTTGCCAATGCGGAGTTTTGTTCAGCAGATATATTCTCATTGTGCCCAGAGAGAGAAATATCTGCATCTACCTAGGATCGAACTCACAGCCTCCTGATTTGAGGCGAGAGCTCCATCTCTAGGCCACCACACCACTCTCAAGATAAATCCAATATGAAAGCTTGAAAATCTACTTCCTACATCTGACCGGAATCTGTGTACAAGTAGTCCTTGACTTACAATCATTTGTTTAGTGACCATTCGAAGTTACAATGGCACTGAAAAACTGATTTATGACTGTTTTTCACTCTTACGACTATCACAGCACCCTGTGGTCATGTAATCAAAATTCGGACGCTTGGCTACTGACTCATATTTATGATGGTTGCAGTGTCCTGGGAGTCATGTGTTCGCCTGTGGCAACCTTCTGACAAGCAAAGTCAGTGAATGGAATAGAATAGAATAGAATTTTTTATTGACCAAGTGTGATTGGACACAAGGAATTTGTCTTTGGTGCATATGCTCTCAGTGTACATAAAAGAAAAGATACATTCGTCAAGAATCATAAGGTACAACACTTAATGATAGTCATAGGGTACAAATAAGCAATCAAATCATATTAGGAACCAGTCAATGTAAATCGTAAGGATACAAGCAACAAAGTTACAGTCATACAGTCATTAGTGGGAGGAGATGGGTGATGGGAACCATGAGAAGATTAATAGTAGTGCAGACTTTGTAAATAGTTTGACAGTGTTGAGGGAATTATTTCTTTAGCAGAGTGATGGCTTTCGGTAAAAAACTGTTCTTGTGTCCAGTTATTCTGGTGTGCAGAGCTCTATAGCATCGTTTGAAGGCTGTGTCTGTGTTGTTGGGTTGTAGAACCAAACCGGACAGTTATAGAGGTGCAGATGACAGACTCAATAGTTCCTCTGTAGAACTGTATCAGCAGCTCCTTGGGCAGTTTGAGCTTTCTCAGTTGGCGCAGAAAGAACATTCTTTGTTGTGCTTTTTTGATGACGTTTTTAATGTTAGGTGACCATTTTAGTGCTTGAGATATGATAGAACCTAGAAATGTGAAGGTCTCTCCTGTTGATACTGTGTTGTCTAGTATTGTAAGCGGTGGTAGAATGGGAGGGTTTCTCCTAAAGTCTACCACCATTTCTACGGTTTTGAGTGTGTTCAGTTCCAGATGGTTCTGCTCGCACCACGAGGCTAGTTGTTCAACCTCCCGTCTGTATGCGGTTTCATCGTTGCCTCGAATGAGACCGATCACTGTTGTATCATCTGCAAACTTCAGTAGTTTAACAGATGGATCGTTAGAGATGCAGTCATTGGTATATAGAGAGAAGAGAAGTGGAGAGAGCACACAGCCTTGGGGGGGCCCTGTGCTAATTTTACAGGTATCTGATGTGATTCTGTCTAGCTTCACCTGCTGCTTCCTGTTTGTTAGGAAGCCAGTTTGTTGGGAAGCCAGATTCACTTAACAACCGTTCTTACTAACGTAACAACCGCAGTCCTTCACTGAACAACTGTGGCAAGATAGGTTGTAAAATGGCCAACACTCACTTAATAACTGTCTTGCTTAGCAACATAAATTTTGGCTAAGTTGTGGTTGTAAATCGAGGACTACCTGCATTGATATTCAGTGCATCTGGAAATCATTTTGTCATCATTATACTGTATTTTGAGTATAGCTCACTGAAGTTTTGTTTAGCTTTTCTAGTTAATAATCTCTGAGCAGACGGCTTGATGTTATTTTGTTGACTTAGAAATACACATTTGCAAAACATATGTTGAAGCTTCGTGGGGCTCCTTTTCTGTTATGTCGCTGAGAATGGTCCCCCCAAACTGTTTTGAAAAGATGCTTTGTGGAGTCAGTTTTATCCTCATTAAAGCTTCAGGGTTTGTAAACCACAATTTGTCATTATATGCGGCAAATGCAAATAAGCCAAGATGCTAAACCATCTTGAAACAGTGATTCATGAAACAATGTGGTGAATTCATAAAAGAAACTTCAAGACGTATGTAGGTAGTCCTCAACTTACAACTACAACTGGGGCAAGAATTTCCATTGCTAGGTAATGCGGTTATTAAGTGAGTCATGTCCATTTTTACTATCCTTTGCCATGGTGGTTAGGTGAATCACTACAGTTGTTAAATGAATCACAAGGTCATTAAGTGAATTCAATTCCCCCCCCCTTGACTCTGCTTGTCAGATGCTCTCTTGGAAGGTCATAAATGATCATCATTGAACCTGGGATGCTGCAACCGTTGTAAATACAGGTGTTCCTTGAGTTATGACCACAATTGAGCCCAAAATTTATGACGATAAGTGAAACATTTGTTAAGTGAGTTTGTCCCATTTTATGACTTTTAGTGAATCACTGCAGTTGTTAAGTTAGTAACACCGTTAGTAAGTGAATCTGGCTTCTCCATTGACTTTGCTTGTCAGAAGGTCGCAAAAGGGGATCACGTGACCCTGGGATGCTGCAACCGTCATAAATGTGAGTCAGTTGTCAAGCATCTGAATTTTGATCACATGACCATGGGGGTGCTGCGAGGCTCGTAAGTGTGTGAAAAATGGTCATAAGTCACTTTTTTCAGTGCCGTTGTAACTTCGAACAGTCACTAAGTGAAGTGTTGTAAGCTCGAGGACTACCTGTACATGCCAGTTGGCAGGTGCCCAAATTTTGATCATGGGGAATGCTGAGATAGTCGTAAGTGTAAGGACTGGTCATAAGTCACTTTTTTCAGTGCCGTTGTAACTTTATTTAATAAATAAAGCATCCCAGAGTCATTTGATAGTAAGATAGACAGCACATAAATCTAATAAATAAAAATAAAAGTTAAATGATCGCTAAACAAATAATTGTAAGTCAAGGACTACCTGAAATCAAATTATTAAGGGACTGCCTCCTGGATTTAGCATGGGGGCAATACCAAAAGGGACAAAGAAAGAAAGAAAGTGGGAGGATAAACCTACAGGTATATATTAATCATCCCGTGCAAGAGAAGAGATGGTATATAGGCCGTCTCCTGCTTGAGCAGGAGGGGTTGGACTAGAGGACCTCCAAGGTCCCTTCCAACCATGATGATGTTCTGTTCTAAGGATTGTGTTCACACATAACACTAAACCCAAATGTACAGTAGTTGCAGTCATTAGGGTTTACTGAAAGACCCTTAACACTATGGGGAAAGTATGAGCCCATGTAAGACATTAATCCTCTCCTGTTTTTGTCCGTTCTCTTTTATAATTTTCTAGGCAGCTGGGTAGTGAGGAAAAAAGAGCCATTGCCTCTCTTGGGAAAAATAGAGTGATGGGAAGTTCAGACTTAAGAGCCCATCTTTGGGGTCCCCTGTCCGTTGCTGCAACAGCACCTTCATTTTTATACCTTCATTTGAATTTTGGTTCCATTTTCACGGAGGACTAATGACTGACTGTAGAATAGAAATAATAGAAACAGAATAGAATAAGCTGGAAGGGACCTTGGAGGTCTTCTAGTCCAGCCCCCTGCTCAAGCAGGAGAACTTATACTAATTTCAGATAACTGAAATTAGTATAAGACCAGTGGTTCTCAACCTTTCTAATGCTGCGAGCCCCCCGCCGCCACGACCCCCTCCCCGCCCCCTCCCCATGCGGGATGAGGTGACAAAGGGGGCGTGGCACCAGGGGTGAAATGCTCCCAGTTCGGGCTTGCCTGCGGGTCGCCGAACAGCTGATAGCAACGCAAGCGGGAGACTTCGCCCGGATGCCGCCATTTGGGTTCTTTTACCCTCTGCGCATGCGCAAAGCATTCTGCGCCAGCTGGTAGTGACGGAAGCGGGAGACTTCGCCCGGACGCCGCCATTTGGGTTCTTTTACCCTCTGCGCATGCGCAAAGCGTTCTGTGCATGCACAGAGGGTAAAAGAACCCAAATGGCAGCGTCCAGGCGAAGTCTCCCGCTTCTGTAGCTACCAGCTGTCCGGCGACCAGCAGGCACGACCGAATCGGGAGCATTTCACCCCTGCAGTGACGGTGGCACCAAGATGGCGGGCTAACGCGCGCGGCGACCCCTGTGAAATGGTCGTTCGACCCCCAAAGGGGTCGCGACCCACAGGTTGAGAACCGCTGGTCTAGACTCTTCTTAAAAACATCCAGTGATGGAGCACTCACAATTTCTGAAGGCAGCTAGGTACAGGTAACTTCGACATTCAACCACAACTGAGCCCAAAATTTCTATTGCTAAGCGAGACAGTTGTTAAATGAATTTTGCCCCATTTTATGACCTTCTTGCCACAACTGTTAAGTGAATCACTGCAGTTGTTAAGTTAGTTACACAGTTGTGGAATAAATCTGGCTTCCCCATTGACTTCGCTTGTCAAAAGGTCGCAAAAAAGGGATCACGTGACTCCAGGACACTGCAACCGTCATAAATCCGAACCGGTTGCCAAGCATCTGAATTTTGATCACGTGAACACAGGGATGCTGCAACGGTTGTAAGTATGAGAAATGGTCATAAGTCACTTTTTGCAATGCTGTTCTAATTTCAAACGGTCACTAAATGAATGTAAGTCGAGGACTACCTCCATGTTCAAATGACATGGTTAACTGAACTAACCAAAATCTAGCCATGAAACTCCTTAACTACAATATAACCCCTGGTCTGGATTTGGGTAACATGCAAAGCCAAAGCAGAACATAACCTATTGTTAGACTCAAACCAGGGGTGAAATGCTCCCGGTTCGGACTGGATCGGGCGGACCGGTAACGATGGCCGCCGGTGGTTCGCCAAGCCGCCAGCGATGGCTGGCTGGCCACGCCCCCAAACCGGTCCGGCTGTCGCCACTTGCTCGCCCTGCAAGCTGATGTCCCGGGACTGCACATGCGGTAGGACGCGAGTCCGCATCAGAAGAGGGCTGCGGGAGATGCAGTGTGCATGTGCAGCAGCCCTGGGACATCCGCTTGCCGTTTCCAGCCTTTTGGGCCTTTTCCGCTTGCTGTTTCCTGACGCTCTCAGACTCAGCCCCATAGCAGCAGCAGCAGAAGGTAAGGCCGATGCTGGCGGTGGGGGGGGGGAGGAAGAAGCGGAAGGCCACGTGGAAGGCAGGAAAACATGTCGGGGCGGCGGGGAAGGGAGATAGCACCCTACTCCCTTCCCCGCAGCCCTGCCATGCTTGGCGGCCTTCCATGCGGCCTTCCCGGCGGGCCCCCATGCCTGCTTGCCTTCCGAGGTCGGCGCCCAGCCCGGCCCGGCCAGTGAGTGGGCGGGTGGCCCTTGGTGGAAACGCAGATGCTGAGAGGGGCGGCAGTGCTCCAGGAGGGCACGCGGACATCCCAGGGCTGTGGGCAGGGGCAGGGGGCGCTAAGAGGAGAGGGGGGGCAGGGGGTGCTAAGAGGCCATATGGAAGGCAGGAAAACATGTCGGGGCGGCGGGGAAGGGAGATAGCAGCCTACTCCCTTCCCCGCAGCCCTGACATGCTTTCCTGCCTTCCATGCGGCATTCACGGTTTCCCCGTAGCCAGCTTGCGAAGGCAGGCAAGCAGAACGCCACGTGGAAGGCAGGAAAGCATGTCGGGGCGGCCTGGCTCTGCGAGGCTTGGGGCTCCGAAGCAGCCCACTGGCTTCCCACCCGGCCACCTGCCTGCTCTCTTTGACCGCCGGCGCCACTCCGGGAACTTGGCTTGCGGAGTCCGGCGCTCCGGGAGAAGGAGGCTCAGCCGCGGCGGCAATTCCCGCCGGCGAAGAAGCGGAGCGAGAGGGGAGGAAGCTGCCGGCAGGGCGGCAGCCCCCCATGTGGGGAGAGGGCCAGGGCAGGCCTGGCCGCGCCACCGCGAAGCTTTCCCTTCGGCCTGGGTGGTGGCGCTTACCCGGGTGGGTCAGTGCGGGTAGCCCTTCATCTTCGCCAGGTCGCCCCACTTGTAGTTGCGCAGCCAGCCGGAGCGGGACATGGCGCAGGCGGAGTGGCCAATGCAGCCACCGCTGTGGCCGCCCTGGCCGAGCAATCGCCGCGCCTCCCCAGCAACAAGCACGCCGGGGCCGCCTTGCCCGCCTTCGCCACCTCTGTGCGCTGCGCATGGAAGGGGCCGCTGCTCTCGCCACCCTCCCTACCCGCCTGGCTGCAGACGTCCGCCTGCCTGAAGTAACCCCGCTGCTGTTCACTTTCATTTTGCGGCGGGAGAAGGAAGAAAGCTGAGGGAGAAGTTGGGGAAGGAGATGGAGGGTCCTGTGGTCGCCGGCACAGCAGCCACCGCTGAGAAGCGGGGAAGTGGCCTTATAGTGGTCCGACCCGGCGTTCAGGCTGGTGGGCCACGGGAAGTCAAAGCGCCTAGGGAAAGGGGGATTGCGAGGGGGAGCCGCCCTCTCCGCGCCGAATACCATTCAGGGTAGTCCTAGGAATTGGGTGAGCCGAGCCGCAGCTTCTTGCCTTCTTAGCTCAGGGACCAGCCATTTTCTGCAGGAGGACGCCTGCGGCGGGGGGGGGGGGTCTACCAGCTGAAGTACAGCTCCCCCCCCTTTTTTTCCCTTTTAAATGAAAAATCATTGCGACGCTGTCTAGTGTTTTGAGCCAGCACGGGAGCATCCCCCTCCCCTCTGGATCACCCTGCAGGGGGGGCTCTGTCTTTGCAGAAACGGGGTGGGTGGTTTGTCTGGAGGATTGTTGGGGGATGCACAGCCCTCCGGGATGGAGAGCGGGGCAAGAGAAGGCTCAGAGGTTCGCTTGGGCAGTCAAGCCAGATGGTGGAGGGAAACTCAAAGCATTGGGGGCTTCAGAAGGGCAGAATGTGCTTCAGAATGTGCAGCTCCTGGATCTAACAGTGAGTGACGTGAGTGACGTCAAGTTGGCCACGCCCACCTGGTCACATGACCCCATCCACCAAGCCACGCCCACCAAACCACGCCCACAGAACCGGTAGGGAAAGTTGTCACATTTCAAACCATTGTCTCCTGTTACCAAAGTGCATCAGAAGGACTCTGTACCAGTGGTGCGGTAGCCTAGAGGTGGAGCTGTCGCCTCACAATCAGGAGGCTGTGAGTTCGATCCTAGGTAGAGGCAGATATTTCTCTCTCTGGCACAATGAGAATATATCTGCTGAATATAACTCCGCATTGGTGACAGGAAGGGCATCCGGCCAGTAAAACACTCAGCTCCATTCAGTTGCCCAGATTCCACCCTGCAAGGGATTATGGGATCATTAAAAGAAGATGATGCTACCTGCAGGAAGCTATCAATCGGAAGACACAACAGCTGGAATAGACAGGAAGAGCTTCTTTCAAGCATACTGTGGTAATTTTTGTACAAGCAAGCCAGTTTAGGTGTGTTTCCAATTATAGTTCAGAACCAGATGTGGCTAATCTCACGGAAGGCTTGCAAATAGTGGCTGAAAGACAATTCCAGCTTGTGATTGATGAATCTCAAAGGCAGACGTCCTGTTGATTGTTTGGGAGGAAATTCTGTGGATTTTAAGGCAGCTGATTGGAATCAGGCTGTAGGTTAAACAGTATACTCATTTTTACTGAGATAAGCAGTTGGCTAAAGAAAGTGCAGGCAAAGTCAGAATGAGAAGTTGATCTTGTTTTGAGGCAATCAAATAATTTTGGGGAATGGAAAGAAGAGACCAAATAATATATACTTTCATGCATTTAGAACTGAATATGACAAGAGAATCTTGATACTAATTGAGATTGCTGTGCTTCCGCTCGATGCCAGTCCAACTTGGCCAAACAGTTATTTAAGTTCTTGTAGATTAAAATTATTTCTGGAGAAACTTGTACATTTGTATCCTTAATGCAGCTTTATGTTTATGAGGCCACATGCCTCCAGAAACACTAGATCAGTGTTTCTCAACTTTAGCCACTTTAAGATGTGTGGATTTCAACTCCCAGAATCCCCCAGCCAGCTGAACTGTATGATTAAACTTTGATTGAGGGTCTGTCCCATGGTACGTCAGGTTTACTGTTTTAGGGAAATGTGAGGAATAGTTAAGGGTTTTGCTGGTACTCTTTTATAGTAAATATTCATCTTTGATGGTGTCCCTTGACCAAGAAGACCAGTCCATCTATTAAGTGGGAGACTTGGTTTCTCCACTGAAAGAAAATTCAGCCATGTAGACCATGAGAGAAATAAGTTCTTGTACACTTTCCCATGTTGATGCAAGTGATCCTCTTTCCCTCCTTTTTAATATCCATATGAAGCTACCAGTCAAGGACCTGCCAAACATACTAACAGTAAACAGCCCAATCAAAGAACCTTTTGTCAGGACAGAGCTGGATGAGACCTTGGAGGTCTTCTAATCCAACCCCTTGCTCAAGCAGGAGACCCTATACCATTTGAGACAAGTGTCTGTCCAATCTCTTCTTAAAAACCTCCAGTGATGAAGCACCCACAACTTCTGAAGGCAAGCCGTTCCGCTGGTTAATTTTTCTCACAGTTAGGAAATTTCTCCTTAATTCCAGGTGGCTTCTCTCCTTGATTAGTTTCCATCCATTGTTTCTTATCCTGCCTTCTGGTGCTGTGGAAAATAAGTTGACCCCCTCTTCTTTGTGGCAGCCCCTCAAATACTGGAATACTGCTATCATGGGATCAATTGTGGTCATAAGTTGAGGACTAGCTGTAACGCTTGTCCTCATCGCAAGTTGAGTTGTCTACTGGGGTACATTTTACACGAGGCAACTCTTAATGGTCTGGAAGCTGCAACTGGTGGCTCCTATATTTGCTAGCTCCTGGTGATAGGAGCACCTAAAACTCATTTTGCAGTTGTCCTTAACTGGTTGCTAGTAGGTTGCCAAATACAAGGTAAGGGGCTGGCGTTGACCTATAAAGGCTTTTATAACTTGGCACCTGCAGGATACCTGATCTAATCAAAATTGGCCTGATTTGCTAGATTGTGTAGCTGGTGATGGTTCAGGGGTGGGTTCTAACTTACCTCGCTGCCGGTTCGCTTCCTCCCGCCATGCTTTGCGCGCGCACGCATGCGCAGTACAACCCCCCCCCAAAAAAGAGCCAAAAACAAGATGGCGACACATGCACAGTGCTGGAAACTCAGCTTCTGCGCATGTGCAGAAGAAAAAAAAAACCAGGAAAAAATTCCCAAAAAATAATTTAAAAAAATTCAAAAATAAAAAATAAAAAAAAAGATGGCGGCGTCCACGGAACCTACCTCTGGGTGGGTTGCTACCGGTTCGCCCCAGATCGGGCGAACCGGTAGTGGCGGGGGTGGGAGCCTCCGCCCGCCCACCCGCCTGGACGTGTTCCCGTTCCCAAACTGGTAGCAAAGGTAAGTGAAACCCACTACTGTGATGGTCCCACATTTCTGGAAGATGAGTAGGGGAACGAGGGTAGGAAATGTTTCTTTTCTATGGTGGTCCTGCTGCTCTAAAATCATCATCTTTTAATGACCTCATAATCCCTTGCGGGGTGGAGTCTGGGCAACTGAATGGAGCTAGCAGAGTGTTTACTGGCCGGATGCCCTTCCTGTCGCCAATGCAGAGTTTTGTTCAGCAGATACTGTATATTCTCATTGTGCCCAGAGAGAGAAATATCTGCCTCTACCTAGGATCGAACTCACAGCCTCCTGATTGTGAGGCAAGAGCTCCACCTCTAGGCCACCGCACCACTCTCTGCTATTCTAAAATGGCCTCCCCTTATTGATCAGACCTAGACTTCCCTGCTGGCTTTCAGGAAATTATTGTACACTGAATTATTTCAGAGGAGATGCTCTTGATTCTAAGCATTGCACCATTCTTATTTATGTATTGGGTTAGTGTTTCCTGTTCATGTTGGGTTTTATATGTTTAGAATTACCATGGATACTTTAATTGCTATTATAGCAATAGCAGTTAGACTTATATACCGCTTTACAGTGCTTTACAGCCCTCTCTAAGCAGTTCACAGAGTCAGCATATTGCCCCCAACAATCTGGGTCCTCATTTTACCCACCTCGGAAGGATGGAAGGCTGAGTCAACCTTGAGCCGGTGAGATTTGAACCGCCGAACTGCAGCTAGCAGTCAGCTGAAGTAGCCTGCAGTGCTGCACTCTAACCACTGCGCCACCTCGGCTCCTATCACCCATGTTCCTTTTCATCTAATTTAATTAAATGTAATTAATTTATTTTCCTCATATGAGTAATTGTATAATTTATTAACTAACATTTCTTTAATGGCTGGCAGTCTTACAGAATGACATACTAGGAATTTAGAAGTGAAGCTGTAAATGTCACTTAGTTAAGTCTGCAGTTTGGACCTTAGTTTGAGTTGAGGTTCATCGGCTGGATTGATCCCTCCTGGTCATCCATAATATAATCTGTTGGGTTTGGATTTAAAAGTGTTTTGTGAATGTAGACATTGTGGTTTATAGTTATAGCTTTTGACTTAGTAGACTACGTTGAACCATTATGCCTCTGTAGATAAACAGTCAAGTTAGCATTACCCTGTGAATGTAAGATGTAAATAAATGGATAATAATTACCATAATAGTGTCCTAAATAGAGCAGAACATTTTTACCTTTAGAGGCAGTCCTCGATTTACGACCACAATTGGAACTGGAACGTCCATCGCTAAGCTATGCGGTCATTAAGTGAGTTGTGACCCATTTCATGACATTTTTGAGGCAGTTAAAAATCTGTAGAGATTCTCAGTCATCCAGGTCATGGTTGTCTCAAAGGTGCTTTTTCAGGAGGCAACTGGACTTTCTTGTTTTTTCTTTGAAGACGTTTCACTTCTCATCCAAGAAGCTTCTTCAGCTCTGACAGGATAGTGGGGAATGGAAGGATTTATACTCCTTGCAGACAGCTGGTCATTTGCATCCTTTTAGAGGGTCCTTGAAGCACCTGGAGGTTTATCTGTGTCCTTGGGGTCACCTGAGTAGCGCGCCTGGTTCCTGTAGTCTGCAGGAACTTTTTGAGGCAGTTGTTAAGCAGATTACATTGTCAGTAAGCGAATCTGGCTTCCCCCATTGAGTTTGTTTGTCAGAATCCCGCTAGGAGAGTTAAAGCGATCACACGACCTTGGGAAGCTGCAGCTGTTGTATATACACACCTGCTCCTAAGCACCTGAATTTTGAATACCTGTACACAGGGATGCTGCAATGGTCATAAATGCAAGAACTGGCCAGAAGTAACTTTTTTCAGTACCACTGTAACTTTAAACGGTCGCTAAATGAATGGCTTGTAAGTCCAAGGACAATTTGTATTTCTATCAGTTGGACCACTTTTTTCTGAATTCAAATTGGAATCTTCATTTTTTTTCCCTATTAGCATGTGAAAGTGAGATCTTTGCATGCTTGATTTTGGTTTCCTAAGTGAAGGGTTTTCTATCTGTCTCTTGACTTTCATTCATTTTAGCTCATTAAAATTGTTTTGCACCTTATTCTCGTCTTCTAGGGCAGCAGTCCCCAAACTTTGCAGCTTGGGGGGTCGGCGGGATGGGGAGGCAATGGTTCCATGCAAGCTCCATTTGTGTGAGCGTATCTGCTTGCCACTTATGCAAGTGGAGCTGCGTGCACACACACAAACCACTTGTGCTGCCCAGTTTCAAACAGGCCACGGCTTGGGGGTCCCTGTTCTAGGGTATTAGATATCCCACTCCATTTCATATTATTTGAGAAGCATTCCCTCCACATTTTCCTCTAAATCAGGGGCCCCCAAGCCCCGGACTGGGATGCAGCCCATTCAGAACCAGTTCGTGGAAGTGGTGTGCAAGTGAAAGCAACTCGTGCACGCGAAACCATACCCTCTCCCCCTCCCCCCCCCACCACTGCCACCCCCTCTTCTGTTCTTATAGGGTTG
>QLTV01002667.1:1610564-1625830 GCA_003457575.1 Thermophis baileyi
ATGAGGCTAGTTATTCAACCTCCCGTCTGTATGTGGTTTCATCGTTGTCTCGAATGAGACCAATCACTGTTGTATCATCTGCAAACTTCAGTAGTTTAACAGATGGATCGTTTGAGATGCAGTCATTGGTATATAGAGAGAAGAGAAGTGGTGAGAGCACACAGCCTTGGGGGGGCCCTGTGCTAATTGTACAGGTATCTGATGTGATTTTGCCTAGCTTCACCTGCTGCTTCCTGTCTGTTAGGAAGCTTGTGATCTAGTTACAAGTGTATTCAGGTACCGCTAGCTGATTTAGTTTGGTTAGAAGAATGTCCGGTATGATGGTATTGAATGCTGAACTAAAGTCTACAAAGAGGACCCTTGCGTAGGTCCTTGGAGCTCAATTGTGGGCTCAATTGTGGTCGTAAGTTGAGGACTACCTGTACTTGAGTCTGTGTGGACTTCAACTCCCAGAATTCCTCAGCCAGTATTTTTTTTTGCCAGAAACTGAAAGTAAATGCCAGTTTCCAGCCAAAAAAAAAAAATGTCATAAATCGCAGTCACATGACTGTGGGATGCTGCAAACGGCGTTGGATTTTATTCCAAAAAGGCGCGTTAGTGTGTGCATTTAACTGCAGCTCTTTAAGGCAGTTTTGTGATTCTTCCAGGTAATGCAGGGGTGCTTTTCTCTCCTGGCATCACAGGGCTGCAGAGCCTGAAAAATACTGCAAGTTAGGTTCGCAGTGTAGAATTAATGAACCCATTGGGCCTGAATGAGAAGGAAAACTTATCAGATAAGGAAGAGTTTATTTAGAGTTGGGCAGCCAAGAGGAAGGAAGGAAGGAAGGAAGGAAGGGAGGGAGGGAGGGAGGGAGGGAGGGAGAGAGAGAGTGAGAGAGTGAGAGAGAGTGAGAGAGAGTGAGAGAGAGAGAGAGAGAGAGAGAGAGAGAGAGAGGGAGGGAGAGAGAGAGAGAGAGAGAGAGAAAGAGAGAGAGAGAGCTGGGAAAGGCATTTCAGAAGAGTTTCTTTTTTGGAATCCATTTTTTAAAGGATGGTCCAAAGGCAGAACTGTTGCAAAACAGGATGAGCCCCTCTTAAGTTCACAAAAATGGGGGACTACCAACAATTCCTCTAGATCAGTGTTACTCAATCTCATGAACTTTAACACGTGTGGATTTCAAATCCCAGAATATTCCAGCTGGTCTGATAAACAGTGCTCCAGGTTGTCTTTTAGCAAGAATCATGGCTTTAAAAAAATGGACAAAACAGCTGTGGTTATTACAATATATGCAGTCCTTGACTTAGGACAACAATTGAGTCCAAAATTCCTGTTGTTAAGCGAGACAGTTGTTAAGTGAATTTTGCCCCAAATGGCGACCTTTCTTGTCACTGTTGTTAAGTTAATTACTACAGTTGTTAAGTTAGTAACGTTGTTAAATGAATCTGGCTTCCCCATTGACTTTGCTTGTCAGAAGGTCGCAAAAGGGGATCACGTGAGCCCGGGATACAGCAACTGTCATAAATATGAGCCAGTTGCCCAATATCTAGATTTTGATCATGTGACCATGGGGATGTTGTATATGTAAGTGTGAAAAATGGTCATAAGCCACTTTTTTCAGTGCCATTGTAATTTTGAATAGTCACTAAATGAAGGGATGTAAGTGAGGACTACCTGTGTGGGACTTCCTTCTTTCATTTCACAAAACAATGTTTGAAATTATTGTTTTAACCACTTCCATGTTGAGAAACAGCTGTGTTTCACCTGAAAGCACCTTTCCCCAAAATCTCTCTCTGGCTACCACATTATGCCCACAAAGTATTTTTGAGAAACAAATAGACTAGGTGAAAGATGAGATGCCTTTAAAATAATTAGGATGGCACCTGCTGGTGATGTTGCATTTTAAGAATCTGTCAGCATTACCTCTTAAATACCTGTTTTCAGGGGATTAAAGGTTAATTGGGAAATATTTTTCCACATAGCTAAGTCATTAGAGGAAAAGTTTTAGGTGCAGCTTTGCTATAAATAAGGATTGCCTTCACTGAGTAGAAGACTTTGAGAAGTTTGTGAGGTTTTTTTTTTTTTTGCTTGAATAGTATTTACAGTATCTAAATCTGCCTACACCAGACACTTGATAGGTAGGAACAATTCAGCAAGATTCTGTCAATAGATCACTCCTCTTGATTTCAGAACCTTTGGAGACAGGTGACTCACCAGAAGGCTGATCGTCTCTCTTTCCTGCACAGTTTCCATTCCCCCCCCCCTCATGGCCTTGACCTCGGTATAACTCACATTTACGATTAACAAAGCTCTTTGAATCAGACCTAATCTTTGCATGCAGTAGAATGAGATGGAAGAATCTTGAGATGCCTATGTATTAAGTCAGACTTCCAACACCGTTTCTCTTCCACTTGTGTAGACTTCAACTTGCAGGATTTGTAGGTACTGTACAGCCAGGAAGGTTAAAGGTTATTGAAAACTGATCCATGCATCTGCGGGGGCACCCAGGTTGAGGAGGCAGAAGTGAATACAGCCAACAATGGCTGTTATGAAACCTTAGTTCTCAAAATGTTAACTCAACCTTTGTAGATTCGGCGATAGCTCAATCTTTGAGATGCACTCTTTGTTTCTAAGCGAGACATTTATTAAATGAGTTTTGCCCCATTTTACAACCTTTCTTGCCACATCTGTTAGGTGAATCACTGAAGTTAGCAACATGGTTGTTAAGAGAATCTGGCTTCCCCATTGCCTTTGCTTGTCAGGTCGCAAAAGGTGATCGCATGACCCAGGGACACCGCAACCGTCATAAATATGAACCAGTTGGTGAGCAACTGAGTTTTGATCATAGGGTTTCTGCTACAGTCATAAGTGTGAAAACTGGTCCTAAGTCACTTTTTTCACTGCTGAGATTGATGAGAGAGCAAACCGCACTCCCTTCTACTGTAGCACTGATGATGTCACCTACTATTTCCAAGAAAACAACCAAGCTCAGAGAGCACTAAGGATCCCACACTCATGAATCCAATTTATGAAAAATCTTAGTTGTCTTCCTGATCGATCTCCTTCTACAATATCAAACATGGCCAACCACCCAAAAAAGATTGTTAGCAAAAACTGTGGAATGCAGGAGTCCATGGGTCCTTCCTTTTCATCAATTATAGTTTCAGGTTTGATTTTCTTCTGATAATTAAATAATGTTAGTTCTTTTAATTGGTCTGGGAACTTGAGTAATTAGCTTTTTTTTTTTTTAAATGGCTTGACATTCAGCATGTAATTGCTGCAGGAACTGTTCATTTATCCTACATTTTTAGCGGGGCTTATTAAGAAAAGTACTTGATTTATAGAGAAGAATCACTTATTCCTTTGTGGTCCTTATCCACTCCAACCAGTTAATGATTTGCCATTCCATCATCGCCACCCCACCCCCCCAAGTTCTTTCCTGCTCCCACATGTCATGCCTGCTCAGCATTGTCCATCTGTCACTTCTTGAAAAGCAGCCCCAGTGAATGACGGTCCTCCATGGCGTCTCTCCATTGTCTGCTGCAGCGGGTGGAACAATGAGTTTGCCTCTCAGGTCACGTTCTCGTAGCAAAAGCGTTTGCCTTTTATTTCTTTGCAGATCAGCCCAGAATTTTTCAACACGGAGTTGGAGACTCCCTCTGCTTTCCCTCCCCCCCCCTCCCCCTCTCTCTCTCTCTCTCTCTCTCTCTCTCCCCCCCTCTCTCTCTCTCTCTCTCTCTCTCTCTCTCTCTCTCTCTCTCTCTCTCTCTTTCTCCCCCCTCCCCATTTGAAGAACAGGCTTCATTGAGTCTTTTTTTGCCCCTCCCCCCATCCTCTGCCTTTTATTTGTCGACCTTGGAAATGAGTTGTTTGCCCATTGTTTGGCCTTCCCCTGTGGCTCCACAGTATACAGGTAGCCCTCAACCACACTTGGAATATTGCATCCAGTTTTGGTCACCATGATATAAAAAAGATGTTGAGACTCTAGAAAGAGTGCAGAGAAGAGCAACCAAGATGATTAGGGGACTGGAGGCTAAAACATATGAAGAACGGTTGCTGGAACTGGGTATGTCTAGTTTAATGAAAAGAAGGACTAGGGGAGACATGATAGCAGTCTTCCAATATCTCAAAGGGGCTGCCACAAAGAAGAGGGAGCCAAGCTATTCTCCAAACCCCCTGAAGGCAGGACAAGAAGCAATGGGTGGAAACTAATCAGGGAGAGAAGCAACTTAGAACTAAGGAGAAATTTCCTGACAGTTAGAACAATTAATCAGTGGAACAGCTTGCCTCCAGAAGTTGTGGGTGCTCCATCACTGGAAGTTTTTAAGAAGATGTTGGATAACCATTTGTCTGAAGTGGTGTAGGGTTTCCTGCCTAAGCAGGGGATTGGACTAGAAGACCTCCAAGGTCCCTTCCAACGCTGTTATTTTGTTATTCTGACTTACAACCATTCGTTCAGTTGACCATTTGAAGATAACAATGGCACTGAAAAAAAGTGACTTATGGCCGTTTTTCCTGTTGCAGCATCCCCATGGTCATGTGATCAAAATTCTGCCGCTTTGCCACTGGTTCATATTTATGATGGATGCAGCGTCCTGGGGTCATTTGATCACCTTTTGCAACCTTTTTGCAACCTTTTGTTGTATGTTATGATTTATGATGATTGTATTTTATGATTATGATCATGATTTATCACTTGTTGCTTGCATATACGCCGAGAGCTTATGCACCAGAGACAAATTCCTCATGTGTCCAATCACACGGCCAATAATGAATTCTATTCTGTTGTGTTCTGTTCTGTTCTATTCTATAGCAATAGCACTTAGACTTATATTCCGCTTCACAGTGCTTTACAGCCCTCTCTAAGCGGTTTACAGAGTCAGCCTATTGCCCCAAAACAATCTGGGTCCTCATTTTACCCACCTCGGAAGGATGGAAGGCTGAGTCAACCTTGAGCCGGTGAGATTCAACCTGCCAAATTGCAGTCAGCCGGCAGTCAGCGGAAGTAGCCTTCTAACCACCGCGGCTCTTATAAAACAGGAGTGGGGCTTCCGTCATGAGGTTGGGGGCAACATTTTGACTTTTTTGACCTGGTTTCCCTCAGCAAGCAATAGTTTTTCCTCTGCTGTGTAACCAAGTCATTTCCTTAATCATATACCCAGCTCGAGAGTATAATAAGCTTGCCTTAGCAATGCCTTCTTCACTTTCTTCTTCCTCCTGTGAGACTTTTCTAAAGTGAGAGGCACAGGTTTCCATCTCTGGGTAGGAAGTGAGTGGTGTTTGCCAAGAGAGATTGCAGGGCCGGCTTGCAAGCACTTTGCCAATACAGGTAGTCCTCCAGTTCATTTAGTGACTGTTCAAAGTTACAACGGCACTGAAAAAAAAGTGACTTATGACCGTTTTTCACATTTACAACCGTTGCAGCATCCCTGTGATCAAAGCTCAGACACTTGGCAAACTGATACATATTTATGACGGTTGCAGAGTCCCCGGGTCATGTGATCAATTTTTTGCAACCTTCTGACCAGCAAAGTCAATGGGGAAGCCAGGATTCATTTAACAACCATGTGACTAACTTAACGGCTGCAATGATACGCTTAACAACCGTGGCAAGAAAGGTGGTAAAATGGGGGCAAAATCCACTTAATAAATGTTTCACTTAGCAACATAAATTTTGGGCTCAGATTCTGGTCGTAAGTCAAGGACGACTTGTACAAGGAACTGCTTGAGGAGCCTATTAAGATATTTAATTTAATAGCTGGAACAGTAAAGTGGATAACGGACAGATAACAGTGGTAGTTGATTGATTGGAGAGTGTGAGCTTCTGCGTGAGGCAATCTACGTTATGATTGGTTGCTGGGTGTAAAGGGGGAGTTTCCCTTTTTTCCCACCTTTTTTTTTCCCCTGTGTGCTCCGTTTGCTGTTCTGTGATTTACCTGAAGATTTACCTCATGAAGTTAATGAGGATGATTTACCTCATAATGTTAATGATGATTTACCTCATGATGTTAATGAGTGCCTTACTATCTTATTAACTCTAAATATAGATGTTAAATATATTTATAAATATAAATATAAAACTACAAGTTCACTTCAGCATCTTTGACTTCATTGGGACACTGGCTGTGCAATTCCCTGACAGGTCCCATAAATAGTTTTGCCAAAGCCAGTGGGTGCCATCTTGACTTCAATGGGGCAAACCAAGTTAGCTCAGTGGATTGAAACGAATCTTAGTTGCTGCAATGACAGGCCTTGTTAGTTTGCCCACTACACTAAGCCTCGCTTAAATGATGATTAAATTGGTTTAATTAAACTGTTAAGAAGGAAAATACGGGTAGTCCTTGACTTACAACAGTTCACCTAGTGGTGGTTCAAAGTTACAACGACACTGAAAAAAGTGACTTATGACCATTTTTCACACTTATGACTGTGGCAGCATCCCCATGGTCATGTGATTTACATTCGGATGCTTGACAACTGACTCACATTTATGACGGTTGCAGTGTCCCGGGGTCATGTGATCCCCTTTTGTGACCCGACAAACTCAATGGGGAAACCAGATTTGTTTAACAACCGTGTTACTAATTTAACAACTGCAGTGATTCACTTAACAACAGTGGCAAGAAAGGTCAAAAAATGAGGCGAAACTCACAACAAATTTCTCACTTAGCAACATAAATTTCGGGCTCAATCGTGGTTGTAACTTGAGGACTGCCTGCACATGAATACAAACAAAACAAAAAATAGTTTGTAAAACTTAAAAATTTAAAAGCAAACCACTAATCTCTAAACCAAATAAGAACAATTCAACTACAGGCAGTCCTCGACTTATGACCACAATTGAGCCCAAACGTTATGTTGTTAAGTGAGACATTTGTTAAGTGAGGTTTGCACCATTTTACGACCTTTCTAGCCATATTTGTTAAGTGAATCGTTGCAGTTGTTAAGTTAGTAACACAGTTGTTAAGTGAATCTGGCAACCCCATTGACTTTGCTTGTTAGAAGGTCACAAAAGCAGTCCACGTGACCCCAGGATATTGTGACCATCACAAATATGAACCAGTTGCCACGCGTCCGAATTTTGATCATGTGACCACAAGGATACTGCAACGGTCGTAAGTGTAAAAAATGGCCATAAGTCAGTTTTTTCAGTGCAATTGTAACTTTGAATGGTCACTAAACGAATGTTGTAAGTCGAGGACTACCTGTATAACAATAATGACTTCCAGATAGGATTTTTTTACAATTCAGTTTTTAAACCACACAGAATCATATTGGCTAGTTTTCCCACTACAGATAGAATAGAATAGAATAGAATAGAATATAGGAATAGGAATAGGAATAGGAATAGGAATAAATAGAATTAGAATTAGAAATAATAGAAATAATAGAAATAGAAATAGAAATAATAGAAATAGAAATAGAAATAATAGAAATTGAATTGAATTGAATTGAATTGAATTGAATTGAATTCTTTATTGGCCAAGGGTGATTGGACACACAAGGAATTTGTCTTTGGTGCATATGCTCTCAGTGTACATAAAAGAAAAGATACATTCGTCAAGAATCATAAGGTACAACACCTAATGATGGTCATAGGGTACAAATAAGCAATCAGGAAACAATCAATATTAATATAAATCGTAAGGATACAAGCAACAAGTTACAGTCCTGCAGTCATAAGTGGGAGGAGATGGGTGATAGGAACAATGAGAAGACTGATAGTAAGAGTAGCTTAATAGTAGTGCAGACTTAGTAAATAGTTTGACAGTGTTGAGGGAATTATTTATTTAGCAGAGTGATGGCGTTCAGGGGAAAACTCTTCTTGTGTCTAGTTGTTCTGGTGTTCAGTTCTCTATAGTGTCGTTTTGAGGGTAGGATTTGAAACAGTTTGTGTCCAGGATGTGAGGGGTCTGTAAATATTTTCACGGCCCTCTTTTTGACTCGTGCAGTATACAGGTCCTCAATGGAAGGCAGGTTGGCAGTAATTGTCTTTTCTGCAGTTCTAATTATCCTCTGAAGTCTGTGTCTGTTTTGTTGGGTTGCAGAACCAAACCAGACAGTTATAGAGGTGCAGATGACAGACTCAATAATTCCTCTGTAGAACTGAATCAGCAGCTCCTTGGGCTGTTTGAGCTTCCTGAGGTTCCTGACTATAACCATAAGTTATAGTTCTTGACTTATAACTTATGATCATTGAAGTTATAGTTATGAGGACAACCTGGTCACATGACCACATTTTGACTGCTGGGCAACCAGCCTGCATTTATGACTCTTTGCAACATCATGTGGTCATGTCATTGATTTACAACATTTTTGCTAGAAACTGGCATTTCCTTCCTATTTCCAGCAAAAAGTGGGCCAGAGCAAACAATGGCTTTGCTTAATGACCGCTGTGTTTGCTTAACGACTGCCGTATTTACTTTAAGACTGCTGTGTTTGCTTAACAAGCACTGTGTTTGTGTAACATTGCTGTGTTTTAGTTTACGACTGCCACATTTGCTTAGGGTCTGCCACAAAAAAGGTAGCAAAATCAATTCAGTCACATGATGACCTGCTTTAAAACCATCATCACTTACCACCGTAATTGCCAGACTCAGTTACGGTTGTAAGTCGGGGACTGCCTATACAGCCATGAAGTGCCAGCTCTAAAGCTGAGACTATACACATTTCATCAACCCAATCTTTGATAATTGGCATACACGTATCATTCCAGGAATATGGTCTTTTTGGCCCCACTCCAAGCATAATAAACTCAAAGTTCTTCATAAACAGACAAATTCCAGATTTTTAGAATATGCTTCTTGCAGCACGTTGACACCTTTTAAATCTTGACTGGCTTCCAAGGAGCAGATTTATCATAATACAAAACTACCAAGGAAAAAGATGGAAGCATGCTGCAGAGCTAGTTCTCACCCAGCCCAGTTGAAAAACATTATGATAGCAAGTTTGATCTTTATAAAGATGGAGACGAGCCAGATCCCTCAGCCAGAAGAGGATGCCAATTATTGTCTACTAGGTGGAATGGGAAGAAAAACTAAACACTAGGTAGCGGGTTTAAAAAAAAAAATCTCCCCCCCCCCCTGTGTGTGTGTGTCAGAAAGAGAGAAAGAAAAAAAATAAAAAGACTGATTAAACATGATACTTTCTCAATATTGTAAATATTACTTATCCATGTTCCTGGATTACTTACAAATTGTCAGGCGCAAAAACCATACGTTAAGTTGCAGTTCTAAAAGGACTTGTTACTCAGACAATAAAGAATTTGATCAGCTAGTACAGTCCTCAACTTACAGCCATTTGTTTACTGATCATTCAAAGTTACAACGGCACTGAAAAAACCACTATCCTGTCAGAGCTGAAGAAGCTTCTTGGATGAGAAGCAAAACGTCTTCAAAAGAAAAACAAGAAAGTCCAGTTGCCTTCTGAAAAAGCACCTTTGGGACAACCATGACCTGGATGACTGAGAATGGATGACTGAGAATCTCTACAGACACTGAAAAAACCGTTTTTCACACTTATGACCATTATAGCATCCCCATGGCCACGTGATCAAAATTTGGATGCTTGGCAACTGGTTCATATTTATGACTGTTGCAGGGTCCCGGGGTCATGGGATCACTTTTGGCGACCCTCTGACAAGAAAAGTCAATGGAAAAGACAGATTCACTTAACAAATGTGTTCCTAATGTAGCAATTGCAGTGATTCACTTAACAACTATGGCAAGAAAGGTTGCTAAATGGGGAAAAATTTGCTTTATAACCATCTTGCTTAGCAACAGAAATTTTGGACTCAATTGTGGTCATAAGTCGAGAATTACCTGTGTAGGTTTTGCTAGGAGGAAGACATGGAGTGTATAATGTCTCAGTCACTGGCTTAATTTTTGTTTTGTTTTCCCTCCCCTCCCCATCTTAGGACACCTGAATTCTTGGTTCATCACAGAGGGGGATGGAAAATTCTTCCGTGGCTTCTGCCTCTTCTGAGGCAGGAAGCAACCGGTCACAAGAAATTGAGGAGTTGGAAAGGTTCATTGACAGCTACGTTTTGGAATATCAAGTCCAAGGCTTGTTGACCGAAAAACCCGAAGCGGATGAAGAGAACGAGAAAACACAATCCAATATCTCGCAGGTGGGTGACAGACCTGGAGTGGGTCATTCCCACTGGCTTAAAAACACAAAAAGAGGCATAGTGAGAAGAGTAACAATCACTGCAGAACTGAATAAGAGGTTGGATGTTTTCCAGATAGTTCCAAGCTGCGTGTTTTAAATCAGGCATGGACACCATTTTAACAAACAATGAAGTTTGTTTGGAGGCTGCAGAGGAACGATCAGTGATGGCATCAGTCTCGAACTCCGAGATGGGCAGCAAATAAATTTAATAATACCGCAATAATAATTAATAGTAATAATCGGTCACCAGGGTGAGTTCGGGGCAAATCTTCCAGGTCTCTAGGAAGATGTTTTTTTTAGGAATAAGAGTCCAGAATGATGTATTTGGCAGATCAGTCACCAAAAATCAAACGTGGCTCAAGAACCTCTAAGGGGCTTCATTTTAGCCCCCGATTATTTTCAGTTACCGGAAGGCCACACATGGATCATTGGCTTCCTACAGGTGGCTTAAAAGCCAATGTGATCTAGTGGGTAGGGTGCTGCACTAGAAACTGGGAGACCATGAATCCTCCCTTAGACGTGAAATCCTGCTGGGTGACTTGGGGCCAATCACCAGGAGACAGTGAGTTCTAATCCTGCCTTAGGTGTGAAAGCTGGCTGGCTGATTTTGAGCCAATCTCAGAAGATGGTGATGCCTTTTATTCCTCCCTTAGGAATAAAAGATGGCTGGGTGATTTGGGGCCAGCCTCCTCCCCTCCCCTTCTCCTCCCTTCCCCCCATCTCCCTCCCTCTATTTTGTGGGCAAAATAGAATACGACTCGTTTTGTATTCCTCTTCAGTTATAGGGAATAGAAACCAGATATATTATATCTGACTTTAGCCTTGTTTAAAATCGTGGACTCCCATCCAAATATTAATGAACTCTGACCCCACTTAGCTTCTTTAGGTCAACCCCAATTGGTTAGATATGCCACCTATCTGGTGACAACCTGGAGATGCTGTGCAATTTCTTTGGGGTGTCCCATTCGAGAACCAGCTAGGCCAGACCCTGCTTAGCTTTCAAGTTCCAGTAAGATTGGCCAGGTGCAGTCACCTGTTGACACAGGTATATTCTGTGATACAAGCTGTGAAAGAAGGGGTATTTTCTCTTAAACCTGCCAGTAAAAGCCAACTCTCTAATTCCCATCTTGGTGCATTGCTCTCACTGGCTCCTTAATTTCAGTCAGAATGTATTAATTTGTTCATTAATCAAATTTATATAACTGTCCATTTAACCCCAGATGACTCTGGGTGACACACAGCAAAACCATAGTCTTTTCTCTCTTTTTAGTGGACGGTTGACTGTAACGAGGAAATAGAAAGCAGCATGTCCAGCTACAGAGGCAAGGGGTCAGCACCCCATAATCAAAACCAGGTAATAAAAATTGGATTTTTAATGCAGAAAAACATCCTTTAGTACCAATAGAATAGAACGTTTGTAGCTTAGGGGTGAACTGTTGGGTCCTTTGTGCTATCTGAGCTTGGTTGGGTGTTTTTTTGGGGGGGGGCAGACATTTCATTACCCAACCAGGTAACATGATCATTGCTAGAAGGGAGTGAGGTTTGCACTCTTTTTATATATTTAATATTTATATATTTTTATATTTTGATTAGAGAGCAGCTGAGTAGTGTCGCTGATGGAAAGTAAATACCATTGAGTGAATTCACACCTACACAGACTTCCCTAGAAATAAAACCAAGTGGGACTATTGAACAAAGGCAGACCATGGGTTAAGAATGAGTTCCATTCCTAATTCTGTCTTTAATTCAAAATGGAATGAAAGCTTGAACTTGCACTTATGAATGCCTACTATTAAAAATGGCAGACAGTGTTTCTTTCCTCAAGGAACCACACAAATTAACAGAATAACAAAGCTGGAAGGGACCTTGCTGGTCTTCTAGTCCAACTCTCTGCTCGAGCAGGAGACTCTTTAACATTGTAGACAAGTGGCTGTCCAGTTTCTTCTTAAAAGCCTCCAGTGATGGAGCACCCACAATTTCTGGAGGCAAGTTGTTCCACTGGTTAATTGTTCTCACTGTCAGGAAATTTTTCCCTAGTTCTAGTTTACTTCTCTCCTTGATTAGTTTCCATCCATTGCTTCTTGCCCTGCCTTCAGGTGCTTTGGAAAATAGGTTGACCTCTTCTTGGTGGCAGCCCCTCAAATATTGGAGCAATGGTATCAAGTCATCCCTAGTGCTTCTTTTCACTAGACTAGACATACCCAATTCCTGCAACCGTTCTTCATATCTTTTAGCCTCCAGCACTCTACTTATCTTTGTTGTTCTTTTATGCACTCTTTTGAGAGTGCAGAAAAGACTCCGGTGAGTCCAAGCTAGATGCCCAAAGCAGGAGAGGACCCAATGCTTCTCTGCACAATATTCTCCTCCCGCCAGGTGCTCTTCCAGACAACTCCAGGGTAGCAATGATTTTGATGCAGTTCTTTGTTTAAGATACATTGCACCACCGTTCCTTCTCTGCCCATCACAGCAGGGGCCCTTTGCAAAACAGGGCACCTTCTCCACCCTACCCCCTCCAAATGAAGAGACAGCAGGGGGTCACCTTAGAAGGTTTCCTTTTCAGAACAACAATATCCATGATTGCAAATCTGTGGCTGGGGGCCTGTGAGTAACACAATATCTTGTCCAAATCTTTTCATGCATCATCTTACTAGGTCAGAGATACGGATCGTTTCGGCTTGGAAATCCTTTACAGAAGAGATGGTCAAGCTTTGCATGGCCAGGGGCCCACCTGACCTTTGGGAGGGGTCAAAGCTGGCAATCTTGGTGCATTGCTCTCACTGCCTCCTTAATTTCATGCACAGTTAAGGAGCAGAATTTCTTACACTTTCCTCTAGTTCTAGAAGCATTTGGGATATTACCTTTCTTTTTGAGCTATGTGTAGGAGTTGCATTACAGTTAAAAAAGCAAAGAAGACACACACCCAGATCCCTTCCACACATACAATGTGCCCCACCCTCATTCACAATCCTCAGCTCTTCCCAACTGTTACGTCAACAATGGTGGCAATGGCTATCAACAAGACACCATCTAAAGGACATCAAGAGAGATCAGAAGCTAGCATGGAGACACCAAAGGGGTCTCAGTCCTACCCATACCTTCTACCCCCATTCCTGCTCTTCTTATTCTTGGTGTTAGCTTTCCTCTCTAACAGGAAAGGGGAGAAACTCTGATTCCCTTTGATACCTCACTGGAAGATTATTATCCCAACACAAAAGGCTTCATAGAATCATAAAGTCTTCAAAATATGTTCCACAGAGAGTAAAAAGAAATCATACAGCATTTTCCAAAAAGCAGAGCAGGCTCCCTCTGCAGCTACTGGGAGGTTCAACCAGGGGGTCCTACGCTTTCATTGTCTCTAATGGACCTGAACGATCGTATGGATGCAACCATTCTGTTTGTTGGAAGCTTTACAGGAAGTTCTTGATTTTCGATCATTTGTTTAGCCACCATTCAGAGTTACAATGGCATTGAAAAAACGTAACTCACAACCAGTCCTCACAGCATCCACACAAACATTTGATCAAAATTTGGGGGCTTGTCAATGGGAAATTCTGGCCCCAATTGTGCCTTCCACAAGGTTGACTCAGCCTTCCATCCTTCCAAGGTCGGTAAAATGAGGACCCAGATTGTTGGAGGCAACATGCTGACTCTGTAAACCGCTTAGAGAGGGATGTAAAGCACTATGAAGCGGTATATAAGTCTAAGTGCTATTGCTATTATAAATTGAGGATTACCTAAATATCTAAACTTACAGCTTTCAAAATGTTGCCAATTGTTGTTGTTAGTTGCGAAGTCGTGTCCGACCCATCGCGACCCCATGGACAACGTTCCTCCAGGCCTTCCTGTCCTCTACCATCCCCCGGAGTCCATTTATGCTCACGCCGACTGCTTCAACGACTCCATCCAGCCACCTCATTCTCTGTTGTCCCCTTCTTCTTTTGCCCTCAATCGTTCCCAGCATTAGGCTCTTCTCCAGTGAGTCCTTCCTTCTCATTAGGTGGCCAAAGTATTTGAGTTTCATCTTCAGGATCTGGCCTTCTAAAGAGCAGTCAGGGTTGATCTCTTCTAGGACTGGCCAATACGAACCTCCAATATTCCTCACATTTCACGTTTCACTACAACTAACCAAGCAGAGAGACAGCCTACATGAAAACAGTGTTTGCATGAATCTCTGAGAACCACTGAAAACAGGCTGTATACAGGTAGTCCTCGACTTACGACCACAGTTGAGCCCAACATTTCTGTTGCTAAGTGAGACACTTGTTAAGTGAGTTTTGCCCCATTTTACAACCTTTCTTGCCACAGTTGTTAAGTGAGTCACTGCAGTTGTTAAGTTAGCAACGTTGTTAAGTGAATTTGGCTTCTCCATTGTCTTTGCTTCAGAAGGTTGCAAAAGGGGATCACATGATCCTGGGCCACTGCAATCATCATAAATAAGAGCTAGTTGACAAGCATCCAAAGTTTGATCACATGACTGCAATGGTTGTAAGTGTGAAAAATGGTCATAAGTCACTTTTTTCAGTGCCATTGTAACTTCGAATGGTCACTAAACAAACTGTTCTAAATCGAGGACTACCTGTATTAAAAACATGCTGTGGCAAAGCAAACATTTAACATACAAGGAAACATCTCAACTATCTTGACTACTTTCTTTTTTAAAGAATGGAAACAAAAACAGCTCCCTGGACATGTTGGGAACGGATATCTGGGCAGCCAACACTCTTGAATCTTTCAGGTAAGTTTACTTTCACTTTCTGTAGATGGATATTTTGCCTTGCAACCTGTAATTGTCAAAGTACAGTGGTACCTTGGTACTCAACTGCTTTGAAACTCGTCAAATTTGGTACTCAATACATTTTGACACAAACATTTTTCCCCGGTACTCATTGTTTATTAGGTACTCAACGCATAAGCTAGAATTTGTCGACGTTAGCTGCCTTGTGGCACACTACATTATTCCTTGTGGGGGGGTAATTGTTTGGTATAATTTTTTGGTACTCATCACGCCTCTTGGAACCAATTAATGATGAGTACCAAGGTACCACAGCATTCCACAGTTAAAACTCATCTATCATCTATCTATCTATCTATCTATCTATCTATCTATCATCTATCTATC
>QLTV01002667.1:1626511-1660827 GCA_003457575.1 Thermophis baileyi
CCTGTCTATTTCTCTTTCTTCTAGTATCTATCTATCTCTCTATCTATCTCTCTATCTATCTATCTATCTATCTATCTATCTAATGTATTTTTCAATATAGTAACAAAATAGAACAAACAAAAGCAAAGTTTGAAAATAAGAATTGAAGAAAAAAGAAGGTAAGAAAAAGAAAAAAATCATACAATTATGACTTCCAACCTTCTTTCTATCGAGTAATTATCATCTTAATCTTTTCCCAACCTCTGTCCTTTTTTAATCCTAAATCCAATGATTTTTTGGTCTGAGGAGCAGGAACAGGAGGGTAGATAAGTAAGAGAGACATGCAGAGTACAACGATAAAAATTGATTTTAAAAAAGCATCAAAAACACCAAAAGGTAATTTTACACAGAAGATCTGGCGTATTCCCACATGATGGGAGTACTCTGGAGATCTCCACCAGCGGTTAGCTCAAGTCCTTGAAGGCAAAATAAGCGTGAAGGGCTTTGTTAAATAAGGTCAGGTTGGGGTCCATATGGATCTCAGGGGAAATGGTGCTCCTTAGGGCCGAAGCAGCGACAGAAGTCCTCCTCCTGGGCTCTAGCAAATTGTAATGGTAAATGAGAATGACATTGGGAGACAGGAGGGAGACCCACAGGCTGGACAACCATTGTATAAAAAGGAATCTCGGCCCACAGAACGATGGAGGATGTGGGAAGCGTTTGTTAACTCTTATGTAGCGCCACATGATTCACTTAACAACAGCAGTGATTTACTTAACAATTGGGGCAAAAGATCATAAAATGGGGCACAAGTCACCTTAAGTTGCTTAGCAATGGAAATTTGGGGCTCACTTGTGGTCGTAAGTCAAAGACTACCTGTAATTCGCTGTAGTTCACCAAATTTACAGACAGAGCTGGGAAAAAGATCTTTTTGAGTGACAGGAATTGAAAATAGGCATATAAAGCAAATGCTCTATTGTTCTCTGTCTCCAGTCATTCCTTGGTCTTCATACTTGAAAGACCAGTTTGATCCTGATAGCTGAAATTTTGGTCACCTGGCCTTACCTGCCTTTTAGCTATCAAAAGATGCCCAACATTCAGATGCTATTTGAGGATTTAATAACTTCTTTGGATTCCATCACTCTTTTAATTCATATTTTGCTCTGTCAGTCTTGTCATAATTTCAGTTCCATTTTGTACATCTCCATTTACCGGTTGGAACATCAAAGGGTCTTAATGAATATCTTAGTAATTCAGCTTATGGACTAATACGAGTATAATTTTGTTTGCCATCAAATCAGTCAGTTGTCAAGACTGGAACAAATTTGCAGTGTAGACGTTCTCTCGTTCTGATTCTTACTCTGTTTTTCACAAGGGCAGAAGGCCTTAAGCCTGGACTGCCGTCTTCACTTCAGTAATATGGTTGGTTTATTTGATTGCACCCACCCTCAATATTTAGCCTTATATCAGTTTCGATAGAAGAGAATATTTGTAGCTCAGGGCTGAACTGAGGGCTCCTTGGTGCTCTCTGAGCTTGATTGTTTTCTTGCAGACGTTTCATTATCTGACTAGGTAACATCATCATTAGTTTACCTAGTGCTCCCAATTCCCTGTTAAGCCCAGTTACCATTTTGCACGGTCTTTCCTTCCAAATCTTCAGCTTTTCTATTTCTCCATATATATTTTTTTATCCTGCAGTGGGGCCACCTGGGATTTGCAACCAGAGAAACTTGACTTCACACAGTTCCATAGAAAACTTCGCAACACTCCGAAGCATCCTCTTCCACAGATAGACAGAGAAGGGTAAGTATCCGGTTTATACGAAAGAAACAGTTTAAAAGGTAGGAAGTTGGTTTTGCTACCCTGGTGACTTTCCTGGCTTTGCAGAGGGGCTGGGACTAATCACAGAATTCTTAGCCATCGGACGGCAGATACCAAATTGGGGAGAATCAGAATAAACATTGATCAAAAGGCAAAAAGACTTCAGTCACTTGAATTGGACATGTAATGCCAGTTGGCTGCTTGTGACAATACTGTATGCATAGTCCTTAACCTACGACCACAATTGAGCCCAAAATTTGTGTTGCTAAGTGAGACAGTTAAGAGAGCTCAGAATGTATATTTTACAGTGTGAGATGTTGACGAATCCATTTGAATCTGAAGTCCTATTACCAGTTGTGTCTTGATGTCAATTCACACATTACTGTTTTGATTTGGTGTAAATATTACCAAATACAGATCCATTTATGTATAATTTAAAATAAAGATAATAGGAACTATTCCATAAATCTCTTTCCTCCTATTTATTTTAACTCGGGTGGGGGGAAATCCCACAAACCAAAAGGCTTTAGAGAAAAACGTTCTTTTTACCCATTTTTTTTTCATGATTTCCCTTTTTTCTGGGTCACAGAATTCCAAGCCACAATTTCACACTGCTTGACTGAGCTACATTGGCTTAGGGGCAGGAAGTGAAAAGATCATTGTGCTGTGTAAATATTAAATGTGAAGTTTACCTTGAGGAAATATCAGGTTAGGTATATTAGGTTCCTGCAAGTCTTTGTATGAAACCGAGAAGCCAAGGTAAGGTAAGCATAAAGACACTTGCAAGAAAAGGCAATCTATGATTATAGTGTACTACAACGCCCAGAATCCTTTGCAAGCTTGGCAAATAGGAATCCCGGTAGGGCCACAGATTGCATAACCTTGCAAGCATCCTGCCATCCTAGAAACAAACGGTACATGAATAAAAATTATAATCCAAAGAAGAAAAAAATATTAGCAGTCATTATTTGTCTTATAATTTGAGAAAAACTACCCTGATTTTTCTTAAAAAAAAAAATCAATGTCAGCTTTAAATATGTTTGCAGTTTCATAGAGGCAAACTACCTGTTGCACATCCATTAATTAGGGAAGTACGTCTAGTGCGGGTGTCGGCAATCTGCGGCTCCAGAGCCGCATGTGGCTCTTTGACCCCTCTCCTGCGGTGACCTGCCAACCCGGTCGCGTGACCTGCTCCCCGAGAAGGCGCGAGCCTCTCTGCAGAGCCGCATGGCTGAAGCGCCCCTAGCGTTTTCTCCGCACTGCCCGCAACTGGCTGCTTTTTGCAATTCCGCATCCTTCATGGGCAGCTCAGCGCCAGCCGCGGTCCCCTTCGTGTCGGCTCAGGAAGGAGGGGAACGGGGAGGAGCAGCCGCCACCGCTGGATGCAGTGAGGGAAGAGCTTCCGCTCTCCTGCGCAGTGCGGCTGGCTACTCACCTGAGCGTGCAGTGGTGGTAGTGGGAGGAGGAGTCGCCGCTGTGTGGTTGCGGCCACTGCTGTGTGTGTGTGTGTGTGTGTGTGTGTGTGTGTGTGTGATGAATTCTTACATTATGAAATTTTAATCTTGTAAGCCACCCAGAGTCACCGTGTGTGAGTTGGTCAGCCATATAAATTTGCTTAATACATAATAAAATACATAAATCGTGCTTTACTTGACACATTTGTCTATCCCTGGTTTAGAATTGGCAAAGGAAAATGTGAAGAAGGAGATGGAATCAACTTAAATGACATTGGAAAAGTTCTCCCAGCCTGGCAGGTAAGTTTTCTCCCATCCCCTAGAATCTGTATTCTTGTTTGATGGACCATTTGGGTGCCAAGAGGATAATAACAATAAACTGTGCGACAAACCATCTAATACAGGTAACCCTCGACTTAAAACCATTTGTTTAATGGCCGTTTAAAGTTACAACAGCACTGAAAAAGTGACTTATGACATGTTTCACTTAACAACTGTTGCAGCATCCCCATGATCACGTGAGCAAAATTCGGATGCTTGCCAATCGGCATATATTTATGAAGGTTGCAGTGTCCCAGGGTCATGTGAACACCTTTTGCCACCTTCTGACAAGCAAAATCAATGAGGGAGCCAGACTCACTTCACAACCGTGTTTCTAACTTAACAACTGCAGTGGATTCACTTACCAATTGTGGCCAAAAAAAAAAGTTCATACGATGGGGCAAAACTCATTTAACAACTGTCAGAAATTTTGGCCTCAAATTGTTTTTGTAAGTCAAGGACTACCTAATTGTTTATTTATTTGTATCCTGCCTTTATTATTTTTTACAAATAACTCAAGGTGGCGAACATATCCAACACACCTTCCTCTTCCTATTTTCCCCAAAACAACAACCCTGTGAGGTGAGTTTGAGTGAATGACTGGCCAGTGTCATTCAGCTGACTTTCATGCCTAAGACAGGACTAGAACTCAAAGTCTTCTGGTAATTGGCCCAAGATCACCCAGCTGGTTTTCATCCCTAATGCAGGACTAGAACTCCCAGTTTCCCGTTTTCTAGCCTGGTGCTCTTAACCACTAGACCAGGGGTGTCAAACTGGCCCACGGGGTGCTTAGATATGGCCCGCGAGGCCGCCCTGGAAATAGCGAAGGACTGGCCTGCGGTGCCTCTGCCAGCGAAAACGGAGCTCGTGGCCCTCCCGAACTCCATTTTTGATGGCAGAGGACTGCAGGAGGATCCCCCCAGCCCAACCCCGCCCGCGCCACCACAGGTGCCCCCAAAATGAATGTCGAGCTGGCCATGCCCCCCTGGCCACACACCCCAGCCCCCCGAGGTCAAACACAACCCTGATGCGGCCCTCAATGAAATCGAGTTTGACACCCCTGCACTTTAGACCAATGGCTCAATGAACCTGGGCCATTTACCTCCCAAATTTCGTTTGCCCCTGAAAAGATATCACATATGCGTCATTTACTAGCAGAGACTCATGTAAGGGGAAGCAAAAGATCAAGCAAGCATTGCACTATTATGACACAGGCTCCGCCCTTTTTCTATGTACATCAGGATGATGCTCGTTTTGTCATTTTGATCAAAGCATCGGATCCTATGGTTACTTTCTAAGATATGTGTGCAGTGATGTAATAGCAATATCCAGAACTTAAGAGCAGATCAAAACTACAGGTAATCCTCGACTTATGACCAGTTGCTTAATAACTGGTTGAAGTCATGATAGACTCCCCAAAAGGTACTTATGAGTCAGATTCAAAGTTACAACGGCCCCCTCCCTTCTGCATTCACATGATCACATTTTGGGGCACTTGGCAACTGTTTTCAGGGTCCCATAGTCCCATGACTACAATTTATGACAATTTTTTTTGGCCAGAAACCAGCAAAAGATTTATTTCCAGTTTCTGGCAAAAAAATGTCCATTGTGAAAATGGGTTCGCTTAATGACTGCCATGTTCACTTAATGGCCACTGCCAAAAAATGTCATAAAAGCATGTCAGCCATCTGGGTGCCTCAACTTCTGATTGTCATGACGTACAATGGAAATTCCGGCCTCCATTACAGTCATAAATCGAGGATTACTTGCATAAACACACTTCTTATTTTTATGCCAGATTTCTGTTGTGACTTTCATCAAGAATGCTTGGAATTGAAGTTGCCAGTTGCCTGTGTGAATTCTCTGTTTAATGAACCTTTCCCTCCTTTGCATTACTCCAATTGTCAGAATTCTTTTCCGGGCAAGGATGATGGTTGTCAGGAATTTGGGTGTGTGTCCTGGACTCAAGCATTGAAATTTACATTCCAGCTGTCTTGCCTGGAATATTTTCTGGACTATCCTTGCTCCATCTTGTGGCTGGGAATGGACACAGCAGCCATCTGCTGAAGTTCTAACAAAAAATAGAGAAATTGACATCTTTCTGTTGTTGTTGTTTTTTCACTCTTGATTTTATTCACGGTGAAGTTTTTTAACCATCCTTGTCCTGCTGGATCCCTCAGCAGCTTTTGAAACTCTCAACCGTAGTATCTTGGTTGGACGTTGGAGATACCATACTGTGGTGGGGCTGCTGCGTCCTGAATCGGTGGATCTGGTTGATTTTTGGGCGGTGTGAGGAAATAACTTGGATTCCCTGTTTCTCAAGGTTAATGTAGTTCACTTTCCCTGGAACTGCCCCTGAAGACCATCCAGAAACTTCAGCTGGTGAGAGGTGCAGCAACACGTACCCTCACCAAGCTGTGTAGTTTCTGCCATGTTGTATCACTTGTTCAGGAGTAGCATTGCTTACTTTCGTTGTTTCAGAGTGCAGTTCAAAAAGTTGGTTAGTTTGTTCCTCCCGTATAACCTCTGTCAATCCAACCCAAGACTGTGAAGAAGGTCTTCTGAAGGTCCCCACAGGGAGGGATTGAAAATCTGGCATCCTGAGTGGTCTCCCCTCCTCCATAGAAGCTTGCCTGCTCAGCTGAGAGTGAACCCCATTTTTGTGGCCTTTCTAAAGTTGTAAAGATGTGGAGTTCTGGAACACCTTTTGGACTTGATTCTGGTAGCACTGCTGATGCCTGATATAAAATTTTAATTATATAGTGATCATTTTTTGATATACAGGTAGTCCTCAACTTACAACCATTTATTTAAGGACCATTTGGAGTTACAACAGCACTGAAAAAAATGACTTACGACTGTTTGTCACACTTATGACCGTAGTAACATCCCTGTAATCATATGATCAAAATTCAGACACTTGGTAACTGGCTCATATTTATGATGGTTGCAGTGTCATGTGATCACCTTTTGTGACCTCCTGACAAGGAAAGCCAATGGGGAAGCCAGATTCACTTCACAACTGTGTTACTAACTTAACAACTGCAGTGATTCACTTAACAAGTGTGGCAAGGAAGGTCGTAAAGTAGGGCAAAATTCTCTTAACAACTGTCTTGTTTAGCAACAGAAATTTTGGACTCAATTATGGTCGCAAGTCAAGGATTATTTCTAGAAAATTTTATTGTGCGTCATTGTTTTACTTTCATTCTTTTGTGTTGGCTTCCTACTTGCCCTTGTATACCACTTGGGAGTCCTTAGATGGGCTACAATTGTCACAAATAAATAGTAATAGAGATACAGATAACACAAAACTGGGATAAGTAGAAGATAGACACAGGATCCTTAACAGGTGTAGGTGATTAAAGGTAAAGGTAAAGGTTCCCCCGCACATGGGTGCTAGTCATTTCCGGCTCTAGGGGTGGTGCTCATCTTTGTTTCTAAGCCGAAGAGCCAGCGTTGTCCGAAGACGTCTCCGTGGTCATGTGGCCGGCATGACTCAATGCTGCGAAGGCGCACAGAGCGCTGTTACCTTCCCACCAAAGTGATCCCTATTTTTCTACTTGCATTTTTTACGTGCTTTCGAACTGCTAGGTTGGCAGAAGCTAGGACAAGTAACGGGAGCTCACTCTGTTACGCAGTGCTAGGGATTCGAACCGCTGAACTGCTGACCTTCTGATAGAAAAGCTCAGCGTCTTAGCCACTGAGCCACCGTGTCCCGTGTAGGTGAATAATAAATTAATAAAATTAATAAAATTAATTTAAATCGAAAATAACATGGGGCTTGCAGAAAAGATCAGGATGTATAAAAGTGATGATTAGGGGGCTGAAGGTGAAAATATACGAAGAACGGTTGCAGGAATTGGCTATGTCTAGTTTAATGAAAAGAAGGACTATGGGAGACAGTCTTCCAATATCTCAGGGGCTGCCACAAAGAAGAGGGAGTCAAGCTATTCTCCAAAGCACCTGCAGGCAGGACAAGAAGCAATGGATGGAAACTAATCAAGGAGAGAAGCAACCTAGAACTAGGGAGAAATCAGTGGAATGGCTTTCCTCCGGAAGATGTATGTGCTCCATTACTGGAGGTTTTTAAGAAGAGATTGGATAGTCATTTATCTGAAATGGTATAGGTTCTCCTCCTTGAGCAAGGGATCGGTCTAGACTCTAGAAGACCTCCAAGGTCCTTTCCAACTCTGTTATATTGCTATTCTGTTATGTAGGATAGGAATGAACCTAAGCTCAGTATGATAAGGCTACTGCAATCCTAAGCTTTCTTAAACTTGGATCAAGCCAGGGGTGGGTTCTAACTTACCTCGCTGCCGGTTCGCTTCCTCCCGCGCCGCATGGCCGCGCCTTGTGCTCAGTGCCGAAAAATCTGAAAAAAATTCCAAAAAAAAAAAAAAAGCTGAAAACAAGATGGTGATGCATGCACAGTGCCGGAAACTCAGCTTCTGTGCATGTGCAGAAGAAAAAAAAATCCGGAAATAAATTCCCCCAAAAAATTTTTTTCAAAAAAAAAAATTCAAAAAAAAAAATTCAAAAAAAAGATGGTGGCGCCCACGGACCAGCACCGACAGAACCAGTTCCGTGACATCACCAGCGGGTCGCTATCGGTTCGGGCGAACCAGTCCGAACCGGGAGGAACCCACCTCTGGATCAAGCCATATGTGGTATACTATGTCCAGTCCTGGGCACTGCAGTTAAAGAAAGTTGATTATAGACTAGAATTGGAGGTTGAAATGGAGAAGCTTCTAAGTCTGGTGAAGAGACATTGATGGCCTTGTTACCTTACAGAAGAGCTGATTCAGGCAACAGTATGGGAACTAAACTGTTGGCATGGGCAAAAACTTCTTAGGGGAGAGCCTAAAAGAACCAAGTGATCAATGACACTTCCTGAGAGATTTTTCTCAAAGCCAAACGGATCTCATAACATAACATAGAATAACATGGTTGGAAGGAACTTTGAATGTCTTCTAGTCCAACTCCCTGCTCAAGCAGGAAACCCTATACCATTTCAGACAAATGGCTGTCTAGTCTCTTCTTAAAAACCTCTACAACTTCTGAAGCCAAACCCATTGCATTGGTTAATTGTTCCAATTGTCAGGAAATTTCTCCCTAGTTCTAGGTTGGTTCTTTCCTTGATTACTTTCCATCTGTTGCTTCTTGTCCTGCCTTCAGATGCTTTGGAGAATAGGTTGACACCTTCTTCTTTGTGGAAGCCTTCAAGGACTGGAAGACATGGATGCAAAGGGCATCCATGATGATGATGATATCTGAGCAGATATGTAGAGGAGACATGACGGAGGGACTTGATGGATATGACGCCTCTTCTCAGTCTTTCTACTGTGAAATTCCTGCATCATCCAATAACTGCTTGAAATTCCTTCTGATGTTGTGCTTTAACATTTGTAGATCAGTGTGCCAGGACGGGACTTTTTCAGATCAGAATAAGTGACCTCAGATGAACTATTTAACATTCAGCTGCCTTTTGAACTATCAAGCTATAGGCCTCCTTTAGAATTAGTAGTCAGTGCCTGGGGTCTAGGCTAGTAACATTACAGAAGTGAGACATTTATTATGTGAATTCCCCCCCATTTTATGACCTTTCTTGCCACAGTTGTTAAGTGAATGACTGCAGTTGTTAAGTTAGTAACGCAGTTGTTAAGTGAATCTGGCTTCCTCATTGACTTTATTGTCAGAAGATCATAAAATTGACAACACAATCCCTGGACATTGCAACCATCATAAATATGAGTCATTTGCCAAGTATTTGAATTTTGGTCACATGACCATGGGGAAGCTGTAATGGTCCTAAGTGTGAAAAACAATCATAAGTCACATTTTTCAGTGCCGTTGTAACTTCAAATGGTCACTAAACGAGATCAGATCTGTATTACTATCTGATAAAAGTTCTGCATTTTTTAAAGTCCACATTTTTAAGTGTACAGTACAGGTAGTTCTCAACTTACAACAGTTCGTTTAGTGACCATTCAAAATTACAACGGCACTGAAAAAAGTGACTTATGACCATATTTCACAGTTATGACTGTTGCAGCATCCCTATGGTCATGTGATTTACATTCGGATGCTTGAAGCTAACTCATATTTATGACGGTTGCAGTGTCCCGGGGTCATGTGATCACCTTTTGCGACCTTCTGACAAGCAAAGTCAATGGGGAAGCTGGATTCACGTAAGAACCGTGTTACTAATTTAACAACTGCAGTGATTCAGTAACATGGGACAAAAAGTCGTAACATGGGACAAAACTCACTTAACAAATGTCTCAGTTGGCAACATAAATTTTGGGCTCAATTGTGATTGTAAGTTGAGGACTACCTGTTAGTTTCTGATGCTAAATTGCTTCTTATCCCTGAAAATTACAGGAAGAGAGGAAAAAAACCTCTTTAGTTTGTCCATCACCCAGAAATTCAGAAAGATAAAAATAGTGTGATACCATCCTTTAGGAATATAACACTTGAACTGCAACAGGTTAAAGCAACTTTGCATTTATTTATTTTTTTTAAAAAAGAGGCCGGTTTCATTCCTGCCTCTGGTGCTAAAAAGCCTCAGATTACTGAGGGCTCCATCTGTGTCATCGAGACAGAAGCATTTCAAGGCTTCAACGAGATCAACTTTATGTGGGTCACCTCTTTTGTGTTGAAATAAAACAAGAAAGGAGATTCAAGCATGTGTTTTTCTGCTCTGCCTACAATGCTGGTGGCTGTGATTTCCCCTTTGCTAAAGTTTTCTAACAAGAACTGGCTGGTGACTTTCTCCACAGTGGCAAATTAGCCTGAAGAAACCAAGTTCTTATTGTCCGTTATTCCATACTCCATCAAGAAATGTTTGTTGTTATTGATAGCCAGGAGAGGGCAGCATATATTCGTATTTGATTCGGCACAGTTAATCCATTTAGAGAAGGTAGTGTGTTCAGTTCTACCAAACATGCAGTGCAAAAGAAATGAAGGTGCCTTGAATTACAGGTAGTCCTCAACTTACGACCACAACTGAGCCCAAAATTTATGTTGTTAAGTGAAAAAAATTGTTAAGTGAATTTGTCCCTTTTTACGACATTCCTTGCCACGTTTGTTAAGTGAATCCCTGTAGCTGTTAAATTACTAACATGGTTGTTAAATGAATCTGGGTTCTCTCCATTGACTCTGCTTGCCAGAAGGTTGCAAAATGATTCCTGAACACTGCAACCATCATAACCATCATAAATATGAGTCAAGCATCTGAATGTAAATCACTTGACCATTGGGATGTTGTAACTTCAAACGGTCACTAAATGAACTTTTGTAAGTCAAGGACTACCTATACAGACAAGTAGTACAGGTAGTTCTCAACTTAACACAATTGGCACCAGAATTTCTGTTGCTAAGCAAGACGGTGGTTCATTGAATCCCGCTCGATTCTATGAACATTTTTTTTGCTGCAGTTGTTAGGTGAATCATTGCAGTTGTTAAGTGAATCATGAAGTCGTTAAGCAAATTCCACTTCTCCCATTGACATTGATTGTTGGTGTTCTGACCCAGCCTTAGCAGAAGCAAGAAACAGACTCCTTGTCACAAAAAAACCCCTCTTTATTTACCTCTTGTGAATTAATTGCATTCACCCACCGAAAAGTCCAGGCAATATTCCTTCATGGAGTTAACTGTAGTAACAGACCTTATCAGTTCCTTGTGAGCTACCAGACAAAAGGCTGCAAATTAAGTTCTGGCAAGCAGTCTTTGTGGCACGAAACACCATGAGCAAAATCTTCAGAAATATGAACTGTTGTCTCCTATGACAACCACTCCCCTTCTATTTATTCCCCAGCCAGGGAGGGGCCATTCAGCGTCCACATGTGCTTGCTTCCCGAGTCAACTCCTTGTCCTCCGTTGTTCCCTTCTCCTAACTGCTCTGCGCATAAGTGTGTCTGGAACAGGCCCCAGCTGTTCTTCCTCCTCACTCATATCAGCCTCCGAAGGCAGCTGCCTCTCCGGTGTCTGGGAAATGTCGGACAGCCCTGGCTCTATCACTGCCTCCGACGCAGAGCATCCATCAGAGCCTTCCCCAGATTCCAGCACTGGCCCAAGTTCCTCCCCAACCTCCTCATAATCCGAGTCTGCCGCCAGCTCCGCTGGCAGCTGGCGGGCCACAACAGTTGGAAGCTAGCTGGGAAGCATCCAAATTTTGATCATGTGGCTGTGAGGACACTGCCACAGTTGTACATGCGATAACCAATCATACAGTCACTCCAAACCGCTTCATAGCAAAACGATGGGTTTGCTTAACTGTAACGTTCACTTAACAGTCTCTGCAAACGTTTGTAAAAAGTGGGTTCAGTCATGTGATGACCTGCTTTACGACTGTTGTGACTTAACGACAAAAATTGAGGGCTCAATTACAGTCATAAATTGAGGACTACTTGCAGTATGCCTTCTTTTACCTTAAGCTTCCCCCCCCCTCTTCAAAAGAAAAACTTTAGCCCAGTGATGGCGAACCTATGGCACGCGTGCCACAGGTGGCACGCGGAGCCATATCTGACGGCACGTGAGGCGTTGCCCTGTGTCAGCTCCAGCGCGCATGCACGCGTTAGCCAGCTGATTTTTGGCCTTCTTTTCGGCCTTTTTACCTCTCCCCAGGCTTCAGGAAAGCCTCCTGAAGCCTGGGGATGGCGAAAAACAGCCCAACCGGAAGTTCACTTGTGTGCTCACCCCAGCCTCCTTTTCGCTGTCAGAGGTCTTCAGGAACTTCTTTGGCTTTGGACAGTTGCAACCAGGCCTCGTACACCTGGCCCATTTCTTCTGCAGCAAGGCTTTCCTGAAGGCCTCTGTAGCCGATAACAGAGCTCCAGATCGATCCAGAGCTCTGTTATCAGCTGCAGAGGCCTTTCCTAAAGGCCTTTCCTGAAGGCCTCTCTAGCCGATAACAGAGCTAGGGCAGCTCCACTTCCGTTTCCTTTCCGAACTTCCGATTGGCCCGTTAGGCCATTTTTCACCGTCCCCAGGCTTCAGGAGGCTTTCCTGAACCCTGGGGAGAGCGAAAAACAGCCCAACGGGCCTACCGGAAGTCCGGAGGCTTCACTGAGGCCTGTGCGCATGCGCGGGGGGGGCAGCAGGGGTTGTGTGCATGCGCAGGGGTTGTGCGCATGCGTGGGTTAGGGCATTGCATTATGGGTGTGGGCACGCACGCGCATGCTATTGTGCGCGCGTGCACCCTTTTGGCACCCGAGCCAAAAAAGGTTCGCCATCACTGCTTTAGCCCTTCTCCTAGGGAAGATTTTTCAACCCTGCACTTTGCATGGCCACCGCTAGAGGGCACTGTGAGCTTTACAATGCTTAAGGAAAAGATGGCTGTTGGCGGGGACTCCTTTAGCTAAACAGAGCTGGGGGGGGGGGGGAAGGAAGCTGTTGTCACTTTTTCCAAATAGTAGAATGCAGTGTATGTTAGTAGCAGCTTTTCTATACACATCCTGAACAAGGGTCAGGGCGCGCTGTCTTCCCATTGAAGTCATCACCGCTGACCTCAAGCTACCTACAAGCAACAGTGCTTGGCAAACGTAACCCTCAGCCCTGCATAAAAAGACCTAGGATTTGGGGTGGATTTCAGAAAGGGAGGGGAAGTCGAGGGGTTGCACTTCATTTTCCCTCTATCGTCAAACTGGACAGTAATTCAGACCAGGGGTCTCCAATTTTAATTTTAAGCCTGGCGGACTTCAACTCCCAGAATTCCCCAGCCAGCAAAGCTGCCGGGGGTGTGGGGAGCCTGCCGGGGGTGTGGGGAGCCATTCCTTAGGCCAAGCAAAACCTGGTATGTAGTACAATGCTCGGCCTTGTCTCCTGCTGCCATGCCGGCCAGGTAGTTGCCTCGGGCCCCAGATCCCATGGCCGCCCGCAAAGCTGGCTGGGGAATTCTGGGAGTTGAAGTCCGCCAGGTTTAAAGTTGCCAAGGTTGGAGACCCCTGATTCAGACCTTTGACTCTGAATCCCTGCTCAGAAAGGGAATCTAGTTGAGAGATTCCCTGCCCTGATGCAGGTAGTCCTTGACTTACAACCATTCATTTAGTGACCATTCAAAGTTACAACAGCACTGAAAAAAGTGACTTATGATCATTTGTCACACTTACGACTGTTGCAGCATCCCCGTCATTATGTGATCAAAATTTGTATGCTTAGCAACTGGCATGTTATTTATTATTTATTTAGCGCATGGCATATCGTACACGGACTAGCAATATAGATCAACATTTCATTTAGATTAGTAGGACAGAATATAATCATCATCTTTTTTTAACGACCCCATAATCCCTTGCGGGGTGGAGTCTGGGCAACTGAATGGAGCTGAGTGTTTACTAGCCAGATGCCCTTCCTGTCGCCAATGCGGAGTTTTGTTCAGCAGATAATTATTCATTATGCCCAGAGAGAGAAATATCTGCCTCTACCTAGGATCAAACGTACAGTCTCCTGATTGTGAGGCAAGAGCTCCACCTCTAGGCCACCGCACAGAACAGAATATAATATAAACGTTAAAAAGATCTATGTTCAAATAACAATGTCTAGGCTATCTAGCCATTGAAGCACAGCATCGTTTATATTTAAAAAATCAGATACTCGATCAGTAAATGCCCTCAGCTTACAGCCAGTCACAATGTGATCTACAGTTTGACATGGAATCCCGCAATCACACTGAGGGGAGGATACTATGCCCCATTTATTCAGAGAGTCCCGGTAGACACCATGTGAGGCAGGGGTGGTATTCACTTACCTTCCCTACCGGTTCACAAATGTGAGCGTGCGCGCGCTTCACTCGCACGTGCCACCTCCGCACATGCGCACAGCCTTCCATGCATGTGCACAGCAGGGGTGGGTTCCAAGTTACCTTGCTGCCGGTTCGCTCCCTCCCGCGCCACGTGGGCGCGCCTCGCACGTGCTCGCATGCGCAGTAGCAAAAAATCCCCAAATTTTTTTTAAAAAAAAAACAAAAAAGGCAAAAAAAAAGATGGCGACCGCATGCACAGTGCCGGAAGTCGGCTTCTGCGCATGCCCAGAAGGAAAAAAAAATAAAAAAGATTCCCCCCAAAAAGGCCCCCTTTTTTTTTTTCAAAATCAAAAAAAGATGGCGGCGCCCACGGACCAGCACCGACCGATCCGGTTCGGGGACGTCATTGTGACGTCGCCAGCGGGTCGCTACTGGTTCGGGCGAACCGGTCCGAATCTGGAGGAACCCACCCCTGGTGCACAGCCTCGAAAACATGGATAAATGGGACGTCATTACATCCGGGCGGGTGGGCGGGTGGGCGGGCCCACCCGTAGTCAGCGCTACCGGTTTACCCGAACCGGATAGAACCGGCTGAATACCACCTCTGATGTGAGGTGCGAATCCTATTCAGGGTTGTCCATTGCTGACATGACTGGCATGTATTTATGATGGTTGCAGTGTCCCAGGGTCAACTGTAGCAACTGTGGCAAGAAATGGTCGTAAAATGGGGCAAAACCCGCTTAACAACTGCCTTGGTTAGCAACAGAAATGTTGGAAATTCTGGGAATTGAAATCCAGAAATCTTAAAGTTGCCAAGCGTGGAGACCCCTGCCTTAGTGGATTGATTCTGAACGGTGACACTGATGAAGTTGGTTTCACTCAATATCCTAAATGTGGCCACGTTTCATCCATTTTTTAAACTGAATTCTGTTTTATGGATCAAACATAAAATTAATATTGGCCGTTCTTTCGCATTGGGTTTTAGCCAAGGAGAGAATTGAAAAACACCTCTAAAATGGGAGGTCAACTAGAACAGGGCCCATTTCTGCTAGGGAAAATTAGCCTTTCAAGCACCATGCATCATCTTGCTTTGGTTTCCTTGCTAGATCTGTGGTAATGGGACATCCTTTCTCGTAATATAATAGGTTAATGTTTCCTGTTGGGACTAAAATGGGTTCTTCGCTTGCTTGTGGTTGTCCTCAGTATTCATTCTTCTCTCCCCCCCCTCCTGCCTCCCTCCCCCCGCCTGATCCCTGAAGCATTTCCTCCGATATTATGAAAATAGCAACCAATACAATGTAAGTTCTTCAGATGCTGGTTTCCTGTCCTCAGCTAGCAGGTAGGCACTTAGGAGTTATTGTACAGTGTAGCCTCGGAGTCTGGGTTCTCTCTTCACCATGTCAAACAAAGACCTGGATTTAATAAATATGGCGCCAGCCATGTTAAGGACTGACAGTGCAAAATTCCCTGCATTTAGTAGAAGGCACGCTTCTGGCTTGCTTTTTTTGCACTCCAGAGCATGGTGTGTACTGCTTTGTTAAAGCTGCTTAAGTCATTCTTACTTCCGATAGAAGAAAATATTTGTAGCTTGGGGTTGAATTGTGGGGTCCTTGGTGCTGCTCTCTGAGCTTGGTTGTTTTCTTGCAGACATTTCATTACCAAGCTAGATAATATCATCAGTGCTAGAAGGAAGGAGAGGGGATTTCTCTCTATTTATATACAAGTGGTTTGCTCTGTCAGTGTTGGTGGGGATGTTCTTGGTGGTTCCTTGATTGGGCTGTTGTTTACTGTTAGCTTGTTTGTCTGCATTGGTAGTTCCTTGATTAGGGTATTGTTTACTTGAATGTTGGTCTAGTGTTAAACTTGGTGTTAATCGCTGGTCATCTGGGTGTTGATTGCTGGTGAGAGTGTGTTTTGATCTGTTAGTTTCCTTTTGGGGGGTTTGATTATCTCTTGAGTGGCATGTAGATGTTGCTTATCTCTGTGTGCCTGTTGATGGCCGATTTGTCTGAGTGCCAGGCTTCCAGGAATTCTCTGGCATTTTTGGAGTTGGCTTGATCTAGGATGGTCACAATTTCCCAGTTGAAGCTGTGGTTGACTCTGTTCATTCCTACCAGCCTGGCTTGACTAAGCAGCCAATCAGGCAAGATGGCACATAAGCATGCCTTCTGTTCCTCATTACTGTCACATTCCAGTGGGACTCTAAGGCATGGCCAAAAGAGGCAATTAACTTGTTGCTGTTCATGTATCAATGATCAGGATGTTATTCTGACTTATATGCCTACTACATGCCAATTTACATGTCAGAGAGGCAGGAAGATAGCCAGCTTTCAGGGCCAAAGTAGCTTATGAGCGTTTTGACATGTTGCTTTGGACCAGCTCGTGTCACATATGGCAATATCACAGCCTTTTCTCCTTTACTCATGGTTCCAACTCCCTCCTGTGATTACAAAGCACTGGGCAAGTAGAGGGGATCTTCCAGGTAAAAGCAGTGCTAATTGTTGCACAAGAGGCAACAATATTGTAAGTAATATTGTACAGTTCACAATATTGTCAATTAGAAAAGGGCTTTATTGTTTTGTTGGGATGGTGGTACCAGACATGTCACTGGAAGGTAAAATCACAAAAGTGCATCTCACTTATTTTGGCCAAGTCATGCTGGGTAATTCACTGGAGAAAGCAATTGTGCTTGGAAGGGTTAGCGGTGAAAGGAAAGTTGGCCACCAAAGAACACGGTGGCAGGACACCATCAAAGCTGACACCAGCCAGAGCATAGAGCAACTCAAAGAAGTAGTGCCAGATCAGAAGATGTGAAGAGACCCCGCCCATACAATTGCCAAGAGTTGGACATGACTGAATGGATAACATCATCATCATTGGGGTGCTGGTTTTGCAGAAAAGTCTCCTCCTCCTTCTTCTTCTCCTCCTCCTCCTCCTCCTCCTCCTCCTCCTCCTCCTCCTCCTCCTTCTCCTCCCCCTCCTCCTCCTCCTCCTCCTCCTCCTCCTTCTCCTCCTCCTCCTCCTCCTCCTTCTCCTCCTCCTCCTCCTCCTCCTCCCCCTCCTCCTCCTCCTCCTCCTCCTCCTCCTCCTCCTCCTCCTCCTCCTCCTCCTTCTTCTTGGAACAAAGAACTCGATTATTGGCCAGTAGCTAAGCCCAAATCAACTATGACATCTGCAAGGGCAGAGATACCCGTGACATCATGTATAGTCAGGAGAGCCCAATAGCAATAGCACTTAGACTTACATACCGCTTCGTAGTACTTTACAGCACTCTCTAAGCGGTTTACAGAATCACCATATTGCCCCCAACAATCTGGGTCCTCATTTTACTGACCTCAGAAGGATAGAAGGATGGAATTCAACCTTGAGCTGACCACGATCGAACTCCTGGCAGTGAGCAGAGTCAGCCTGCGATACTGCATTCGAACCACTGTGCCACCACGGCTCTTCCATGTCTCAGACCAAGTGAGAAGAGTTGGGTGATGGAAAATCTGGTTGTCTGCAAGTACCCTGTTGAGAATTGATCCCTAACAACCTTGACTCTTGGTTATGTCTCTTTTCCAGTGAAAGAAAACATTAAGGCTTTGGGGCCTTAATTCTTGAGTTAACACAACCATCTCCAACTTGGCATCCTTCGGGTATTTGGGGGTTGCAGCAGCCAGAATTGCTGCAAGACTGGTATGAATGGAGACACTTCCGGTCTCCAAATAAGTATCTGCCAGGGGTTAACGTAATGGTGATTCGTGCTAGATGTGCTTGATTATGGAGACCTGTTGGAATCCCCCATAATTCAGTTCAGAAACCTGTAACATCCAACAGCTGCTGAGAGGCTGGCCTCCTTCTCTCTTCTACCCCCTTCTGGCTTTCTTTCCCAACCTGATGCTCTTTGGCAGAACAGTAGCTGTAAGTAGCAGGCTGCTTGGCACTCTGTTCCAATGCAGAGCAGTCTTTTAAATCAGGCAGCCAAAGACTGCATGGATTCTGAAATGCTTCTAGCAGGGAATCTTCCTCAACTGGCCAGCGGCCAGCGGCATGCAGAATTCCAGGAAATATAGATCCCAACACATCTGGAGAACACCAGGATTGGGAGAACATTTAACATGATTACTCAGTAATAAGTCGTAATGAGACCAGTCTGGCTGTCTGATGGACAGGCAATGCACCCAAAAAGCAGGCAGAAATTTGACTGTATCGTTACAGCTGCCATCTTGACTTGATAGATATCCCTGGCATGGAACAAGAGTTGTGTCTAGTCTAAATAGAGTGTTGACTGAACTCTTCCAAAAGGAGAAAGCAGGAATGAAGCAAAGAGGGCTTCTGATTTGCCTCTCTCTCTGTCTGTCTGTCTGTCTATCAAATTTATATATCTATCTGTCTCACCTAAAGCGACTCTGTGCAGCGCACAACGCTCAGATTAAAAGCAACAAATAACTAAAATATAAAAATCCATATTAATAAATATCAGAAAAGCAAAAGATACAAACCATATGAAACGGAAGCTAAAAATACCCACCTCACTATTTATTTGTCAAATTTATATAGATCAGGATGACTTGACTTGACTTGATTTACTTGGTTTCTATTCCCTTCCCTCCCTCCCCCTCCATTCCACTTCACTTATGCAGCCACCCATTTTACATAGGTGACTCTAGGCAACCCACAATTTAAAACGAAACTGATAAAAATGCACAATGCAATACAAAACATGTATATTAAATCATCTTCATTTAACGACCCCATAATCCCTTGCAGGGTAGAGTTTGGGCAACTGAATGGAGCTAGCAGAGTGTTTTAATGGCCAGATGCCCTTCCTGTCACCAATGCGGAGTTTTGTTCGGCAGATATATTCTCAGTGTGCCCAGAGAGAGAAATATCTGCCTCTACCTAGAATGGAACTCACAGCCTCCTGATTGTGAGGCGAGAGCTCCACCTCTAGGCCACCGCACCACTCCAAAACATGTACGTTAAAACCATATTAAAACCATACAAACAGGCAAATGGCAAAGATTTACCGCATTTCAAGTAACTATTGAACCGGCGGTCCACTGCCACCGGATCTCCAAGTCCGGGTGGCAAAGCCACATCTCCAGGGCCATCTGAAAGGCCAACAGGATCAGGGCCAATCTAATCTTAACACCAAGGAGCAAAGAAGGCAAATGTGAAGATCAGCCTTTCTTGGATTTGCATCATGTTTCTGTGCTACTTTCTAAGGCTTTGTTTGCCAATTAAAAAGTAATGTTGCCTTTGGGTTTTTCCATTTGGCCGATGTGGGTAACCCTTGTGACACTCCGATTACAATGGACACTTTTGAGAAATTGCCATTATGCCTTTAGGAACAAATATGGATTTTGTTTTCATTCCTGGCCATCACTTACAGGCCAGGGTCTCCTCCCGCAAGGAGGTTACTTCCCTTGTATCTAAAACTGCAAGCATCACTTGCATTGGGGTGGGGGAAATATTGCTTTCTTTGTCATCGTCCCCCCCTCCCATTGTATTTCTCGGGGAGGGGAAGGAGTGAGGAAAGTTGTTTTTAGCCAGCTAAGGCCCTCTGCTCCTGGCCTTTCCTGGCTCTGTGTGCATGGCTGGGGCCAGTGGGGGCGAGAGTACGTGATAACTAGCAGGTATTTGTGAATGGACTTCAACCCGGTGACTCCCTGTGGCTCAGCCAAACAGACGGGAGGCGGCGGGAAGGGAGAAACCTGAAAGTCACTCTGTATGGCTTGACTTGGCTGGAAAATATTTTTCAACGTGGCAGTTCCGAAGCTTGGAGGAAGGCTTTTTCTAGCCCAAGAACAATAAAGGGGTCAGCGGTGAGATCTTCTCCCTTACACCCTCTTCCTTCCATTGTGCAAAGAATCCCAGACTGTTTTCTGGACTCCAGAGCTGAGCAAAAGCTCTGTGATATCATGGTGGGAGGGAGGGAGAATGTCTGGCCGGACCAGGTTTGATGTTCATAATCTTGGTTCCATCAAAGAATACTCCAAGTCCTTGAGGCTGATTGTATTTCCTTGGGGTAGGGTGTGGAGGTAGGATTCCTAAGAATGACTGTGTGCTGAAATGTTCATAGCATTCGGCATTGAAGGGCACAGCTAATGCTGCCAGTGGAGAGGATGAACCTGGTCTCCTGATAGCCATGCCAAGCTGGACCAAGATACCAAGGCCATGCAATGGGTCAAAATAACAGAGTTGGAAGGGATCTTGGAGGTCTTCTAGTCCAATGTGTTCAAGCAGGAGACCCTATACCAGTGATGGCGAACCTTTTTTGGCTCGCGTGCCAAAAGGGTGTGCATGCACGCGCATGCCCACACCCATGCCCTCCCCCCACGCATGTGCACAACCCCCCCCGCTGCGCTCCCCCACGCATGCGCACAGGCCTCACAATGGACTCCTGAAGCCTGGGGATGGTAAAAAACGGCCAAACAGGCCAACCGAACTTCCGTTTGGCCCGTTTGGCCGTTCTTTTGCCATCCCCGGGCTTCAGGAGGCTTCCCTGAAGCCCGGTGAGAGCGAAAAGGGCCCAACGGGCCAACCGGAAGTTCGTTTCCGAACTTCCGGTTGGCCCGTTTGGCTGTTTTTCGCCGTCGCCGGGCTTCAGGAGGCTTCCCTGAAGCCTGGGAAGAGCGAAAACGGCCGAAAAGAAGGCCGAAAATCAGTTGGCCAGCGCGCACATGCGCTGGAGCTGACATAGGGCAACGCCTTGCGTGCCCTCTGTTTGCTATCACAGCCCTATACCATTTCAGACAATGGTTGTCCAATCTCTTCTTAAAAATTCCACTGATGGAGCACCCACAACTTCTGGAGGCAAGCCATTCCATTGATTAATTGTTCTCATTGTCAGGAAATTTCTCCTTAGTTCTAGATTGGTTCTCTGCTTGATGAATTTCCATCCATTGTTTCTTGTCCTGCCTTCAGATACTTTACAGAATAGATTGAGGCCCTCTTCTTTTGTGGCAGCCACTTAGATGTTGGAAGAGTGCTATCATGTCACCCCTAGTCCTTCTTTGCATAGATTAGACATACCCAATTCCTGCAATCAATATTCATATGTTTTAGCCTCCAGCCCCTAATCATTGTTGTTCTTCTCTGCACTCTTTCTGGAGTCTCAACATCTTTTCTATGTCATGGCGACCAAATGAACAATTTCAGTCCCCTTGAAATGTGAGTGTAGTAAACCTTGAACCTGTCCAAAGAACTACTACACTGTAATATGAGAATCAAGTACATGCCCATCTAGATTTGTTTCAGCCACTTATTACAGCAGGGTGCCTTGTAGGCCACTAAAATGCCAATTCAGGCTTCCCAATCTGGCAATTTCTGGATGGTGGGATTACAACCTCATCCATGGTGGCTTGGGATGGCCAACAGTTGGCAGGCTTCCATTTGGGGAAAGCCATATCATGGTTTGATGAAGAGAAGGTTGAAAGATAACTTTGAAACTCATAGAAGCCACATGACATAGTTTCAGTTCAGCTGATGTCCCTCTTTCCTATTGAAATTAATAAACCACACTGCTGAAGAGAAATCCTTGCATTTTTAGGTTGCTCATCATTGTGGCTAAGATAGTGAGCAACCATGATCTCACGCAGTGTCTACATTAGTGGTCTCTTGATAGCTCTGCATGTTTTCAGACAGAAACACTGGCACACATTATCTGATCTGGATTGCTCTATCCATGAGCTTGCAAAGAATGTTGTAATTCCTTTCTGCTCTTCCTGGTCTGGCTGTGGATTTCCCAACTTTACTACTGGCACTGGGCTGAGAAATTATCCCAGGGGTCAGTTTTTAACTACTTCTCGTTTAATTTGATGGAAGAGATTCTGCTTTAGAAATTCATTTCAAGGAGAGGAAAGTTCAGATAAATTATCATGGGTGGGGCATGTTATACCTTTACTTGCTTAGTGATAAGGTGGCCAAGGAAGGGGTGTGGATGTGCAAAACTTCTGAGAAACACTGGGATGGTCTCTTCCCCCCCCCCCCCCCCGATCAGTCCAATCATGCTGAGCCTGCTCTGATGGTTCCTGGTTTGCCCACAGACTTGAGAATATTCAGTGGTTGTGTTCACAATCATTTATATCTCGCGCCATTTTGAAGGATATCTGAATGTCACATTGGCTGAAAAGACATCCATCAAGGCCAATCTTACCTGTTGCTTGCTTGCTTGGTTGTTCACTGGACTAACCTAGAATATTATTATTTGGTATTTGGAATTTCATGGCAGTTGGTCCTTAGCTGCCTGACAAATATTGGTCTGAGAAGGAATTATGAAACATGATGTAACTGGCAATCCCATTTTTGTCTACTCCTAATCGAAGTATTCTCGTGGCATCTCATAGAGTAATTTGACTATCTTGAGTTATTGGTTAGGTTTTGGGGTTTTTAACTCAGAGAAAATTAGGATGGTGCCATATTTCTCAGCCTGGAGACCTTCAGAAAGAGTGTTGAATTGTGTTCCAGATACTGTGTTAGATTTCCCAGCACTGTGGTGGATTTGAAGTGTAGCCAGAACATCTGGGAGAACAGAAGATTAGGAGAAGATGAGCTGGATTAGCTTGGGCTCTGTGTAAGGGATCCCTATTGATGTAAAGGACTTTTATCATGATGCTGGTTTACAGTCTCTGGAAAACCATGAAAGCGTTATGTGCTACCGATAGAAGAGAATATCTGTAGCTCACGGTTGAGCTGTGTGGTCCTTGCTGTCTGAGATTGGCGGTTTTCTTGCAGACATTTCATTACCCAACTAAGTAACATCTTCAGTGCAATATCTAGTTTGGTAATGAAATGTTTGCAAGAAAACCACTGAGCCCAGACAGCACCAAGGACCGAACCCCTCCCCCCAAGCATTATGTGCAAATGAACATTCTGTATTTGGTTTGGTTCATACAATACACCAGACAAGCAAAAGTTTACATTTTAGCATGTTGTAAGAACTCACCTGTTGTCTTGGCATAGTATGTGAATCAGACCATTGTGTTAAGCTACCATGGTTGAATTGCTGCATGATATGTGAGCATGATATGTTGTCTGCTAACCCAGGTTTAGGATTGATCATGTTGTGTAAACCCAGCCAGGAGGTCAGATCCATTTCTCATCGGAAAAAGAGTTCCTTGGCGTTGTGGTAGGGGGGGAAAAAAATAAGAAAGTTTTCCATGTGCTCAGGATACAGTGAATTGCCAGAAGCAAGTTTGAGAAACAGTTTTGGCATGTGTTCCATTTTGATATTAATCTTTGGGTTGTTGTTTTAGTCCAATACAGTTGTATTAACTACACTGTTCTTCCTATGAAGCTTTTACGCATTCCTGAACATTGTTTCGCACCAACAGCAAACTCCTGCAAAACCACCAGACAGTTTAGAAGAGCTGTGGAAATACGTTGGAAGGTTCTATAGAAATGTTCATCGACATATTGGAACCCATTTTGGGAAGGAAACCCCTGAAGTCGGTTTGGTAAGAGTTGGTGCATTCCGACAAAACCCTGCCTAACTGACTTGCTCTGATTGATGAAGCTGCTTGGATGAGCAGTGAAACGTCTCAAGCTAACATCAAGCTAACAAAAATTTGCCCAGTTGCCATGATTCAATCTTCAGACACTTTTGCCTGAATGACTGAGAGTCTTCATGGACATGTTCTATAGAAAGGAGAAAACAGACATAGAAACATAGAAAACTGACGACTGAAAAAAACCTCTTGGTCCATCGAATCTGCCCTTTGAGGGTTTTTTTTAAAATATTGTATCTGTATGTTTTTCATTTGTGTTAAATGATGGACATGTGTTTATCCCAAGCATGTTTAAACTCAGTTACTGATGTTTGACCTACTATCTCTGTTTGAAGTTGGTTCCAAGCTTCCACTACTCTTTCTGTGTAGTAATACTTTCTAATATTACTTTTGAACTTGCCTCCTGTCAGGTTGAGGTTATATTCCCGTGTTCTTGATTTTGGCTTAATATTGAAAATACTGCCTTCTAGAACCTTATTCACACCCTTAATATATTTAAAGATTTCAATCATGCCCCCTCTTTCTCTTCTGTCCTCCAGGCCAGGGATCTCCAAGAGTTGTGGACTTCAACTCCCAGAATCTCTCAGCCAGTCACAAGTCTTAAAGTTGCCAAGGTTGGAGACCCCTGCTCCAGCCTGGAGTATTCAGTTCTTCCATGCAACACGCACATGCCATAAATTGTAGACTGAAAGTCAAGGAGAATCCAGCTTTGGACATCTGAGAAACTGGTTTTCTCTTTCTCTATATATTTTTCAGGGTGGTAAAATGCCCTACACAAGATGCCCTTGTCTCCAACTGGAGCTATGAAAAAAATGGCATGTTCTTTCACCCTCCTATGCTGGTCCAGCAAAGGTTTTACTTCACCTGTTCTGTCCTGTTAGCTAATGTAAACAGAAGACTATTTACCATTGCTAGCTCCTTTCTTTCTCCCCAGTGAGCTGATGGCAGTACATACTGAACACGTAAACCTTCCACCTTTAGGGTTTCCCATGAACAAAAGCGGCAGCTAGCCAATCTTAAATTTTTCCTCTTTTTTGGGGTGTGTGTGTGCATCATGCTCATGGCTCCCATAAATGGAGAGATGCTACAACTTTTCTTAGGTAGCTGGAGCCAAAGATTTCCTCAGAACTGAGTTACTTTCCTGGAGACCGACAAGTTTCAGGAGAGGAAGTCGCCGTGAATCGGGCAAAATTCCCTCTTTTCTTAGAACCCTGCAGCCAGACTTCAAGTACGTGCAACCTGACACATTGTGTAGGGAATTGTGGAAAGAAACAACCCTTACATCCCCTCCCATCTCCCTTGTGGGAGATGATAAGTCTGCCTGTGGGAAAGTTTGTCACTGCAACGAGACTATTGTATATCACAGATACCCAAGGTAAACAGCACCTTGGCTGGCTGAAGCTGTGTGTCCACACACGTAGACGAGCTCCCCAGGCTGGGCCTTTCGTAGGTAAACCTGGGAGTGTTTCACCCCACATCTTAGGGCAAAGGAGTCTGGAATGAACTCTACACTATACGCACGGGCATTGATCTGCTCCATTTAATAAGATTTAACCTTCCTTCCATGCAGCAAGGTAGAAATATCAAAGTCAAAATATCCACACCTAAAAGAGAAAAGTAGTTCCCATAATTTCTATTTCTGCTTCCTTAGAAAGTCCACTTCTTGTCCTGGATGAAGTTGTGTTCTCCCTTGCAAAACTGTCTTGTCATCTGGGTATGTTCTTGAACTCACAGCTCCTGCTGAAACAGCAGATGGAGGTTAGGAATCCCTAAATTACATCTTGGGCTCCAGTTGTGACTCTTTCTAGAACTGGAGGCTTTTCTGACAGTCACCTATGCTATTATCTCATGTCCGAGTTAAGGATTTCTGCTTTCCCCCCCCTAATCACTGACCATGAGCCTATTTATTTTATTCTTTTTAATTACATTTTTATTTAATGTTTTTGAGAAAGGAAAAAAGGACTAAGAAGAAAAGAGAAACAAAAAGAAAGGAAAAATAAAACATAGAGGGAATAAACAGGAAGGTACAAGCTTCATAGAGTCAAACAGGACTAAAATGATTAGAAAAGAATTTTCAATATTTTATGAGCTAGTTTTATGCACATCTTATATTGTCTGATAAGTTGCTTGTCTTAATTAAAGTCTAGGTAACATATAAATATTGTCACCAACAATCTACCAGTATATATTACCAAGATAAAGCATTATAGGCAGTCTTCGACTTACGACCACAGTTAAGTCCAAAATTTCTGTTGCTAAGCGACACAGTTGTTAAGTGAGTTTTGCCTCATTTTACAACCTTTCTTGCCACACTTCATTTGCCACAAGTGAATCACTGCAATTGTTAAGTTAGTAACACCGTTGTTAAGTGAATCTGGCTTCCCCATCGACTCTGCTTGTCAGAAGGTGATCACATGATGCCAGGACACTGCAAACGTCAGAAATATGAGCCAGTTACCAAGCATCTGAATTTTGATCACGTGACCATGGAGAAGCTGCAACTATCATAAGCATTTTGTCATGGCTGTGGCCCCTGTAGTAGCCACTTTGTGAGAGTGACCGTAACTTTTTCTCAAATGCCAAAGGTGCATCTCCCAAAGATGGAGTGCACCTTTGGCATTTGAGAAAAAGTTACAAAAAGATATAAAAAGGTAAATTTAGAAAAGGGAAACTGAACCTCAACTGACCAGAGCAGGAGATATTTTGGAATAATTATTTTAAAAGTAAAGATACATTTGCTTTTTTTCCCCCAATATCTCCGAAATGTCCATTTGGATCTCTGGATAACTTATATACCATTAATGAAACACACTTAATTACTTAAATGCATTTTAACTAATTAATCAGCTGCTTGAGTTAATTGATAGCACCAGTTTGCTTGCATGTGTATTTTTAACCCAGCAGCACAATTCCTAAAATTCAGCGCTGCTTAATTTTATGCAAGCAGCCAGTACCAGAGAGGACTTCTTCTGTTGAAAAAAGCAAACCAGCCAAATTTGAATTAGTTTGCATAACTGCACTTGGTGTTTTTTTTAATTGCTAGGGTCTTCCCTGACTGAATTGATCTTTCCTTTTATTGTGACGATTCCTGTCTTCATTCAAGGAGACTGCTGAGTCCGTTTCCATCTTAGGGTGTTTCTCCTGGAGCGCCTTTCCTTAATCACCGCAGGCGCGAGACCATGTTGGGTAAAAGAGAGCAAGGAGGAAGTAATTTGCCCAGCGTAACGTGGTTCTTTTTTTTAAAAACTAGTGAGAATAGTTTTTCCTCTTAGAAAACTCAGGCATTTCCTTAATTTCCTCTCTTGGAGCTTTGTCTGGGTGGGGATTTCAGAAAAGGGTGTTAGTAAGCACGGGGCAGGCTGACACAACACACACAGCCAAACGCAGAGTGTTCCTTGGAATAGTTAATGGCAGGGGGGGCCCCACAAGGACATGAGGAATCTGGGACAAAGTTCTCTCCCACCTACCCACCCACCTCCAGAGAAATCCTTCTGCAGACAGAGCATGCGTACTTCCCACACCAACAGCAAGGCTTGCTGCACTCTTTGAGTTAAAGTAGTCCTCTACTTGCAGTCAAAATTTCTGTTGCTAAGCGAGACATTCGTTAAGTGAGCTTTGCTCCATTTTCCTTTCTTGCCACAGTTGTTAAGCGAATCACTGCAGTTGTTAAGTTAGTAACATAGTTGTTAAATGAATCTGGCTTCCCCACTGACTTTGCTTGTCAGAATGTCGCATAAAAGGATCACATGACCCCAGGATCCTGTAATGGTCATAAATATGAACCAGTTGACAAGCATCTGGATTTTGATGATGTCACCATACAGAGTTGAAAGGCACCTTGGAGGTCTTCTAGTCCAGCCCCCTGCTTAGGCAGGAAACCCTATAGGGTGTCCTGTTCGAGCCAGGGGTTGGACTAGAAGACCTCCAAGGTTCCTTCCAACCCTATTCTATCTATCTATCTATCTATCTATCTATCTATCTATCTATCTATCTATCTATCTATCTATCTATCTATCTATCTATCTATCTATCTATCTATCTATCTACCCACTCACCCACCCATCCATCCATCCATCCATCCATCCATCCTATCTATCTATTCTATCTATCTATCCTATCTATTCTATCTATCTATCTATTCTATTTATTCTATCTATTATCTATTTATAAAATTTATTGGCTGCCCATCTTACCATAGGGTAATTCTCGGCGGCTTACAATTACAACTTAGTTAAAACATAAAATGTTAAAATCAAATCTTACAACCAAAGATACATGGGGAGGGTGGGGGCAGAGCGGTGGGAGGAGGGATCTGTTATTACTCAATCAACCACCTCCATTGCGCTGATCCCTCCACTGGGGTGCTAAGCCGAGTGTCCGAGCCAGGTCTTTAGGCCCTTACGAAAATATAGGAGGGTTGGGGCCAACCTCACATCGCCGGGGGGGGGGGAGAGATTCCAGAGGGCAGGAGCCACAGCAGAGGAAGCCCTCCACCTGGACTCCGCCGGCCGGAATAATTGGGCTGACGTGACCCGCATCATGCCTCCTCTGCCGGCATGTTCTGTGTTCTAGTTGGGTAGTGAAATGACTGCAAGTGAACAACCAAGCTCAGAGAGCACCAAGAAACGCATAAATCTATTTATCCCAAGCACAGAGTACCCGAGGGCATCTTTGGCACAAGAAAGACAGCCAGCCTTTTACGTAAGGAAAAGAAAGAAACCACAGGCAGCAGAGCCTAAGGGGCTGGGAAGTCTGAGGTCGTGTTCTCAGGGCATCTGGAAATGGCTAGGTTAGGGAATAGAGCCTTTTAGTTTTAATTTGCCCACTTTTGCAGCTCTCACGTTTCTTTTGTAAAATATATAAGCTGGGTTTGTGATTCCTGGCTGGTTTCTCGAGTGCTCTTTACTGCAGGCCACCCACGGAAACATCGATGTGTCCAGCAAAATACCTTAGTATTTATTTAGGCCCTGAAAAGAAACACGGCTCTCAAAACCGCGGTAGAACAAAAACTGTATTAATCACCGTTATGAGCCAGTAATTTATCTGATTGCAACACGGCTTACAACATGAACACTTGGCCGCATAATCTGAACTCGCATGGCCGAATCGGGATGTAGGATGAATTTTAAACGTGTTCTTTCTGACAATGAGATCTCCCACGGTCTTGCCAAATTGAATTTCCTAGATTCCAAGAGTTGTGGTCTGAACACATCTACAGGGAGCTAGGTGGGGAAAAGGATGATGGTGGAGATGGTGGGAAAGGATGATGGTGGAGATGGTGGATGGTTGGGAATTGCTCCATATAAAAGCAAACAAGAATTTAAACTTTCATTTCCCAGGCAACGGTAGCCCTTGACATAATTGAGTCCCATTTGTAACGTTTGAACGGTCACTAAATGAATGGTTGTAAGTCAAGGATGACCTTTTCTGCAGTCTTGATCTATTGAAGTTGGGCCAATTTAGAAATGGTTAGTTTTCATTGGCATCGTGTGGAGTTTGATTTATTTAGGGATTGCTCCTTCTGGATTCCATGCCGCTGATACATTTTATTTGTTTGTTTTTAATATGGCAGGGGAAAAGCGGGGGGGGGGGAGTTATAATTAAATAAATCAGATTTCTGTAGCTCTTTTGATATGAAAACTATTTGGCAGTCTCCATCCCATTCATTCTCCCTGGGATTCATTCTGTAAACAGAAATGTGGATCAGAAATTAGAATTCTGCCTTCTAGTTTTCGGGCTAAAATAATGATTAAAGCATGAAACAAAAAAAATGGATAAAAAGAGTCAAGACAATACAACTCATGACCACAAGCGGGAGCAAAATTTCTGTTGCTAAGCAAAGCTGTGAAGTGTCGTCCCAGATCCTAGGACATGGGTTTTTTTTACCAGGGTTCTTAAGAAAATCACTGCAGTTGTTAAGGGAATCATGCGGTTGTTAAGTGAATACCAGAGGTGGGTTGCTCCCGGTTCGGACCGGTTCTTTACTTTTACTTTACTTTACTTTTATTTGCATTTCTATGCCGCCCAACTCCCTAGGGACTCTGGGCGGCTTACAGCAAATATAAAAAACTTATTAAAATATAAAAAGCTTATTAAAAAGATACATAATAAAAACATTTAAAAACAAATGATTCTTTAGAACCAGTAGCGGGAATTTCCCCCCGTTTGCCGAACCAGGAGCGATCGCCGGTTGGCCATGCCCACAAACCGGCTCTCATTTTGTTTTTGGCTTCTGCGCACGTGCAGAAGCTGTTTTTTGCTTCTGCGCATGCGCAGAAGCTGGGTTTTCGGTGCAGCGCACGAAGCGCGCATGCCCACGTGGCGTAGGAGGAAGCAAACCGGTGGCGAGGTAAGTTAGAACCCACCCCTGGTGAATACAGCCTCATCCATTGACTGTGCTTGTTGGAAACTGCCTGGGAAGGTCACAAATGATGATCACATGATATGATGATGATGATGATGAAGAAGAAGAAGAAGAAAAGCAACTCCGATGTGAGAAGAAGCAGGGATCCTACAGACCACATGGAGGACTCCCTTTTCTACTAATAGATACACATAGTTCTCCCCTTACAACCACAATTGGGACCAGAATTTCTGTTGCTAAGCAGGGCGGTTGTTAAGTGAGTTATGCTTGATTTTATGACCTTTTTGGTCATAGCTGTTAAGTGAATTATGAGGTCGTTAAGCGAATCCAGTTTCCCCCTATTAACCTTGCTTGTTGGAAGTTGGCTGGGAAGGTCGCAAATGATGATTACATGACCCTGGGACATTGCAACCGACATAAATACATGCCAGTTTACAAGCACCCACGTTCTGATCACGTGACTGTTGGGATGCTGTGATGGTTGTAAGGGCAAATTCCAGTTTTAACAAGTTTCAGTGCTTTTTGTAGCTTCGAAAGGTTGCCAAACGAATGGTGGAAGTCAAGGACTACTTCTAGAGATACATGTAGTCCCTGACTTACAACAGTTTATTTAGTGACCGTTCAAAATTACAGTGGCACTGAAAAAAGTGACTCATGACCATTTTTCACACTTACGACCATTGCAGTATCCCCATAGTCACGTGAGCAGAATTCAGACGCTTGTCAGCTGGTTCATATTTATGACGGTCGCAGTGTCCCTGGGGTCACGCGATCCCCTTTTGCGACCTTCTGACAAGCAAAGTCAATGGGGAAGCCAGATTCACTGAACAGCCGTGTTACTAACTTAACAGCTGCAGTCATTCACTTAATAACAGTGGCACAAAAGGTTGTAAAATGGGACAAAGTTCACTTAACAAATGTTTAACTTAGCAACAAAAATTTGGGGCTCAATTTTGGTCGTACGTCGAGGACTACCTGTAAAAGGTGAAAAACATCTATGCTTGCGGCCCAACTATTTCACTCCTTGTGCCTTTCTAATCTTGTCCTTTTTCTTCTCCAATTCCTGCAAGCGTTTCTTTCTTTGGGTGATGCCATCTTCCTATTATTTCTGGAGTTACGAGCAAATACAGCCATTTCTTTCCTGTCTACCCTCTTTGGCCTCCACTAGAGCAAGATTAAAGCTATTTCTTCCGGCGTTACGTCAATAAAAATAAAAAGCAAAGCGTAGCAAACTGGGTCTCTCTAGGAAATGCCACTTCAAGAGGTGAAAGGAAACAGGCATCTGGAACAAATAAAACCCCCTCTGAATCTTCTCTGTAATTTGGGCCTCGTAAAGCTGGCTGTTAGCGGACAAAGAGAATGTGGCTTGCCATCCAGGCTTTGACTATGGCTCTCCTCCCCCCCACCCACCCCCCGCCCCTCTCTTAGGCTGAGAGAATTTCTGTCAACTTCCAGTTTTCTGGAGCTGGTAGGAAGTCTTCCTTTATCAGCGGCAGAAACTAGGGAATGCCATCGACGGCTTAAAAAAGGAAGCCTTGCAGGGTTTATACCCAGCTGAATGAAGGTACAGGTAGTCTCGACTTACGACCAACCACCTTTCTTGCCACAGTTGTTAAGTGAAGCACTGCAGATGTTAAGTTAGTTGTTACACTAACTTAACAACACTTAACAGGGTTGTTAAGTGAATCCGGCTTCCCCATTGACTTTGCTTGTCAGAAGGTCGCAAAAGGGGATCACTTGCCCTTTTTGGACACTGCGACTGTCATAAATACGAGTCAGTTGCCAAGCTTCCGAATTTTGGTCACCTGACTGTGCAGTGATTGTTACGTGTGAAAAATGGTCGTAAGTCCCTTTTTTCAGTGCCGTTGTAACCTCAAACAGTCACTAAATGAACTGTTGTAGGTCGAGGACTACCTGTAATGGGAATTCTTGTCCCAATTGTGGTCATACGTCAAGGTCTACCCGTGCCAACTTTAAAGCTATTATCAGGGTCCTATACTTTTGATTTATTATTCAAGCACGTCGCACTAAATATTGACAATTAGGCGGATGTTTTTCGCGACTGTTTCCCCCCCCCCAAAATGACTCCAAGCGCCTTCTGTCTTTGCCGCCTTCCGTAATCTTTAGCCTCAACAGCTCAATGGCTGGGGTTTTTATTTTTATTTTTAATCTACCCACTCATTTTTCTGACCGGTTTCCTTCACCCCCACCCCTTTTATCTCTTTTGCAGCCCGGTTTAGGCTCACCGATGCTAAACGTCTGTTTTTAAACGTGACCTCCATCACGGGAAATGCATACAAATAAGCAATAAACCCAAACAGAACTAAAATAACATCAGCTAAAACAATCACAGTCACATCCACGGGTAAAAGCATTGTTCCATACGCAGCCGTAACATGGGAAAAGTACTTTGAATTTCCTCGATCAGATTGTAGCTGATTTTCGCATTGACGGGTTTGATTCTCCCAACAAAAGAGGATTTTCTTTTGTGAGTTATTTTTGTGCTCTTCCTAAAGTCGGCTGTGCAGCCTCTGCGGTTTTACCGGTAATTGGAGCGTGGTGGAGAGAGGCGTTGCATTAACATTTCCAGGTCTACCTGGCGCCTGGGTTTCAGATAAAGGGAAGCAGAAGTTCTCCCTGGTTTGTAGGCTGGAGGTCGGTCTCATGCTCACTGGACAGCTTCCCCAGAGAGTGCTGGAAAACGCTCCTGGCTGCAAGGGTAAAGAAAATCCGAGTTGGTAATACTTGGCAGAGATCGGGCAATAATAACCCATAGAGCAAAATTTCTCAACCTTGGCAACTTTAAGACAGGTGGACTTCAGTTCCCAGAATTCCCCAGCCCAGCATGCATCAATTAAAATAAACTTTCAGGAGTCCCTGGGATTCAGTGACCCAAAGGTGTAGTCCCAATAAACAAAACAAATAAATAGTTTTAATATGCAAAGAAAGTTCTACATCTTCTGAAGACCATCAAAGGAAGGCCGGTGGACAAGGAAGGTGCTGGGCTGGGGAATTCTGGGAGTTGAAGTCCACAAGTCTTAAAGTTGCCAAGTTTGGAGACCCCTGGCCTATAGCAATAGAGTGCTAATATTGTGTTTCTAGCAGAGTCCGTTTCCTCATCTTGACTACCTTGCAGGGCTGACAAAGAACGAGTCAGATGACCATCTTGAGAATGCTACCAGCTGCCTTGTTGCCCCCCCCCCCAAGATCTCTGAGATTGCTTGAGCAAGCTGTGGATACGAAACATAATAAAGATCTCCAAATACTGCTACAGCTGCCTTCAATTGCAAAAGCAGGAGTAAAAATAGCTTTATCTCGGACTGCTGTGACCCACTTAACCATGTTCCTCACAGCCTTGTTTCCAGGGAAACCTTGGTACTCAGGTGCTGGATAGATCTTCTCCCACGCAGGCAGCCCACACATACACACACACACACACACACACACACACACACACACACACACAGTGGTGAGATCCTTTTATCAATGTGGCTCGCGGAAAAACCATTTCCCTGCATCTGAGCGAACACTGAATCCGTGTCCTGTTGGGGTTTCCGTTGAGGCAGGTTACACAGGGGCATCCACAGGATGCAGTCGAAAAAGTCAGTGTTTTCCAAACATGGCAAGTTTAAATAGCGTGGAGTCCCCAGCTGGGGAATTGTGGGAATTGAAGTCCAGGCCATGTTGAAGTGGCCAAGTTTGAAAAACATTGGTCTAGATCAGGGGTCCTCAAACTTTTTAAACAGGGGGCCAATTCACGGTCCCTCAGACTGTTGGGGGGCCGGGCCAGCTGGGTTGGCATAGCTAGGTCAAATGACTAGGTGGGCGTGGCCAATTTAATAGTCCATTAAACAATGCACACAAATTAAACTTTAATTTGTTTTGCTCCTGGGGGTATTTTATTTGCTTTTGTTTGCATGTTGCTCTTTTGGTTGACTTTTCTTTTTACTAGATCGTTTTTTTCAGTTGTTTAGGAGTCTAGTGGTCCACTTCAGGAAACTCAGTTTTTCAGCAATTCTTCTCAGCCCCAAGGAGTTTACAATCAACAAGTCTCTCTCTCTCTCTCTCTCTCTCTCTCTCTCCTCTCTCTTTCCCTCCCTCTCCCCCCCCCTCTCTTTCTGTCTATCTCTCTCCTTCTCTCC
>QLTV01002667.1:1660933-1671338 GCA_003457575.1 Thermophis baileyi
GTTGTTTGGCAAAAAAAGGCCTCTTTTCACCCGTTTTTTGGCCTCCTGGGGCGTCTGTGCGCCCTGTTTTTCACCTCCCCCGCCTCCAGAACGTCTCTGCAGGCCAAAATTGTTGGCCTTGCCTTTCAGTTCCAGCCCGCGGGAATCGCAAAGGTAAGTCCTGCGCTTGGCCGAAGGGTGGGCGAGGCAGCCTCGTGGTCCTGCGCGGGCCGGATTAATGGCTTTGGTGGGCCGCATGCGGCCCGCGGGCCGTAGTTTGAGGACCCATGGTCTAGATGCTGGCTGCGAAGTGATTGAGGCTGTGCTGATTTTTAATGGGCATCGCATCTTTTTTTTGACCACACACACCTTTTGGGCAGCTTCAGGCGGGTGACAGAGAGCTGGGCAAACCCAGAGATTATCCTTGGAAGTGTTACTTTGCACCTGTCATATTTCTGTTTCTCACTTGAAAAAAAAGGAGACATATTTGAAAGTCATTTGGTAGTTCTGAATCCCAGACCTTAAAATTAGAGGCAGGAAATATGTACAGGTAATACCGCAAACATCTAAAAATCTCTCTTCCTCCCTACGAGTTTCCCACTGTATCTTTATTTTTTGTTCACTTTATTTAAAGGAAGACTTTAAATAAAAGACTTTAAAGGCACTGATGATGTTACCTAGTTTGGGTAATGAAATGCCTGCAAGAAAACAAGCAAGCTCAGAGAACACCAAGGACCCCTCGTTTCAACCCTGAGCTACAAATATTCTCCTTAATTGGAATTCAAAGGGCCATGGCACAGAGAAAAACAAAGCACTGGCCTGTATCGTCTGTTCTGAAATATTTTAAAATAAATTGCTATGTGCATTTTTCTAGAACATACAATGGGAACTGTTCTTAATGCACAAGAGGGGAGGTAGCATGAAAGGAGAGAAGGACAGAATATCCAAAACAAAATACAATGAATGTTAAAAGAACGTCAAAATAAGTAATCTTCAGAAGCCCAGAATTTAAAACATCCACATTCAGTTTTCTTATTCAGAAAAGGATTTATATAGATAAAGATAGTCTGTAAGAAAATTGTAAGATAAACAGGGAAATGAATTGTTCCAGATACCGGTAGTTGCAGAATGAATGCCTCTTAGATGCCAGGCACTGGGTAGCATGAATAAAATACTTCTACTGCTTGCAAACTGACAGTTTTGTGATTCTAGGAAAATGAGTAACACTCTGCAATTATTAGGGATTCTCTTCTTCCAAGAAGTGGGGTGTTCTTTAAGCCAGCAGTCCCCAACCTTTCTGGCTCCAGGGACCGATTTTGGAAGAAAGGTTGTCTTGGTTTCACATATACAACTTAGATCCTGCACATGCGCAGATGAAGCTGCGCTCGCTCACCCGCTGCTTACGCAGCCTAGTTCCCACAGGCTGCGAACCAGTACAGGTCCGTTGATCGAGGGTTGGGGACTCCTGCTTTAAACAATAGTAATGGAACGCTAAATCTTCTTGAATATGTTTCATTACCAAACTAGGTAACATCATCAGTGCTAGTAAAGGAGTGGGGTTTGCTCTTATTTTATATACTAGTGGCTTCCCCTGTCAGTGTTGGTGGGAGTGGTCTTCCTTGATTAGGCTGGGTTTTTTTGTTAGCTTGTTTGTCTGAGTTAGTAGTTTCTTGACAGGGGTATTATTTGCTTCTTGATTGTTGGCCTAGTGTTATCTTGACGTTAATTTCTCATCCAGGTGTTGACTGATGGTGAGGAGGTATTTTGGGCTTTTTGTTTCCTTTTAGACTTTTTGATTGTCTCTTTAAAGTGTTATGTAGAGGTTGTTTATCTCTACGTGCCTATTGATGCACCAGACAAATCGGCCATGTAAACCAAGGTAAATATAACATCAGACCTTTTCTCTGGGTTCAAATGGTGCCAGGCAGACAAAGAGAATTCCAACATTGTGGAATGTCTGTCGCAGGAATAGAGAATTCATAAGGAATTCCTCCAATTATCATCCCTGATCATTGGCCATACTGAGCTTTCCCTTTTTCTGACTTCAAGGGTTGAATTGGGTTGTAAGCTAAATCCATATTCAGTGTTTTGATGGATCTGATGAGATAACCCATTTTAAAAGGAGAAGAGATGATGATTTAATGTGGTTTTCTTATTAGATGGGGAGAAGATTGATATGGAAACGTGGAATGTAAGAAATGTTAGGAGACAGGAGGCAGGTTCTGGAAAAGTAGGATGAGGACTGGAGAGGTTGACATCCAACTGGTCAAGAAGCAACCACTCTGGTGTTCAAACCATTTCAGTTTGGACAACAGTGGTTTATTCTTCATGAAGAGCACTCTGGAGTTGGTACAGGGGTGGGCTGCTGGGGGTTCGCAGGGGTTCGGGAGAACCTCTAGCTAAGATTCTGTGCAGTTCGGAGAACCCCCAAATCCCACTCCTGGCTGGCCCCGCCCACCCCGCCCCTCCCTTCCCCACGCGGCCCATTTTGGATGCAGGTAAGTGCAGGACGCGTGTGGAGGCTCAGGGAGGGCAAAAAACAGGCCTACCGGAAGTTCGGGAAGGCCGGAAACGGGCCTGTTTCCGGCCTCCAGGGAGCCTGGGGAGGCCGTTTTTGCCATCCCGGAGGCTCGAGAAAAGCCTCCGGAGCCCGGGGAGGGCAAAAATGACCACCACCACCCCGCTGTGGTGCAGGAGGCCGACTAGGCCACGCCCACCATGGCCACGCCCACCCAGCAACCGGGCAGAGAACCCCTTGCTAAAATTTTTGAAGCCCACCCCTGAGTTGGTATCTTCATTTAACAGAATAACAGAGTTGGAAGGGACCTTGGAGGTCTTCTAGTCCAACCCCCTGCTCAAGCAGGAAACCCTATACCATTTCAGAGAAATGGTTGTCCAATCTCTTCTTATGAGTGAGCCAATATAGAAAGCTGTTCTAAGGGGCTCCTGACTTGTAGGCATCTTGGCATCTTACAAATTGTCACTTGTATTAATTGCAAGCAAACTTCTACTGCAGAAATGGCCTCACTTTCTGAAATGCTATTTGAGAGGCTTTTAAGATTAAGTCTTGGTGCCACCGTTGTATAAATGATGCTCATGAATGTTTTTCCTTCCACTCTCGCCTTTTAAATGTCCAGATTTCACATTTGTTTTATATTGAATGCTTTGATTTATCATGAGTTGTTTCCTTGCCTTTTTACCCACTTGACTTTCTCTTTTATTCCAATTATGCGCCTCTCGCTAAGATGTTTTACCCTGGAATGCAGCATAGAAGTATATTAAGTAAATAAGTTAGTGGAATTTGATAGGGGTTCAATTGTGCTCAGTCTGTTACCAGATTAAACCATCTTAAAACATCTCGAGTAACAATGAAATTGCCTCTAAGGCAAGTCAGAACTGTATTATGCTGATAAAAAGGCAGTTGGAAAAAAACAACAACAACCAGTTGTGGTCCTACATTTTGTTCTCAAAGTGACTGTCCAGGTGCTTCTACATTTATCAGGCTGTAAAAAGTGATCTTTACTTTCAGATTTGCAAGATTCTGTTAATTAGCCTTGCAATAAAGTAGAATTACAGTAGCTCATTTGGTTGTTTTTCCTGTCTGGTCTACTTGGGAAAGTTGACACCTGGTGATACTATACACCCGTGATGGCAAACCTATGGCACACGTGCCACAGGTGGCACGCGGAGCCATATTGGAGGGCATGCGAGTCATTGCCCTATGTCAGCTCCAGCGCGCATGCGCACGCTGGCCAGCTGATTTTTGGCCTTGGGGAAGGCCGTTTTCGCCCTCCGTAGGCTTCAGGATGCTTCCCTGTAGCCTCCGGAGTGCGAAAAACAGCCCAACGGGCAAACCGGAAGTCCGTTTTTCCGAACTTCCGGTTTGCCCGTTTGGCGCCATCCCAGGCTTCAGTGAGGCCTGTGCACATGCGCGGGGGCAGCAGGGGGGGTTGTGCGCATGCGCAGGGGGGCATGGGTGTGGGCACGCGCTAGCATGCACGCGCACACCCTTTTGCCACGCGAACCAAAAAAGGTTCGCCATCACTGCTATACACAGATGGAAAGCATTTTCCTATTACAATAATTTTGGATGAATACCAGAATTTGAAAAATCTAGTCCAAGCAGCCACAATCTGGGTTCCTATGGACTTCAATTCCCAGAATACTTTACGATGGTCATGGATGCATGATGTGTGATGGTCTTAAAGCTTTGAAGCAATAGCTTTTTTCACACTGCATTGCAATGGTGAAGCTTGATTGTATGAATAGCATGCGATTCTACCCTTAATCATCATAAGCTTACTTCATTCTAGCAACTCTTAGGAAAAATTAAAATGAGTGGTTTGTCTGAACCAGCATTTCAAGAGGTTCTGAAGGCCTGGAAGGCCAGGGACAGTTACATTCTGCTCCTTGCCATAATCACGAGTATTTTCTGGTTCTTCTTATTGAACTTATAACCATCTTCCTTTTTTTCCCTGTTTTATGCCAGGGTTGTCACCCATTGCCACACGAAGCAGAAATCGCACACACCAAAAAACTATTCAGGAGGAGGAGGAACGACCGGAGGTAGGGGAAAAACTTTGCCTTCTGAATTTCTGTCAGTAATTCCCTCTTGCCCCCCTCCCCAAAAACTGGTTCTTCTTATTGTCCACATCAGAAATGAAGCAGAGATGGAAACTTCAATGCCAGTCTGAAGTTTTGCAGGACTCATCCTATTATTAGCTACAAGGCAAAAGTTGCTTCCAGTGATGAACTTTACAGAGCCTGTAAAGTTGTTCTCCTCTCTCTGAAATTGTTTTCTACTCTAGACATGCATCACGGTGAAGGCATCCTCAAGGCGCCATGTTGTGAGATGCCTGTGGCAGATGCCTCACGATTCCCTCACAGCAGGGATGAGTGGTGGCCCTACTGGCCTCGAGCAAGGAGCACATGGAAAAGAGAGCTGAGTTCTCTTCTTAAGTGCTGTGTCCACAAGTCCTTAGATGGGTCCTTCCCCAACCTTAAAGCAAGCGGATTACTTAGGAACTGTGAGGTGTGAAACATCAGGTCCACACATGACATGGTCCAATTAAATTGATTTATTGCTAAATAGCCTATGCACAGGAATCTTCTTAACTGTAGGCTAGCATTTGCTTGGATTTAGATAAGGGTCAACGGAATTCAAAGGAGCTTAGACTTAGTCCATTTGTGGCTATGTAGGGATTCTAGGCTGAGCCCTCTTTAACTCCGCCCTGGAGTTCTGCTACTACTTCTCCAACAGAGAGGAGATCCTGAATAACATCAGTAAGTCCTTGTAAGACTTTTCCAACCAACAGTTGATCTTTGAGAGCATCCCAGGATGCACCTTCCCAAAAATGAGGAAGATCAGGAGAAAAATAGGTACAGGTAGTCCTCTATTTACAACCATTCAGAGTTACAACAACAGTAACAAAAAGAGTGACTTATGACTGGTCCTCGCATTCCCACAGCCATGTGATCAAAATTTGGGCGCTTGGCAACCAGCATGTATTTATACAGCAGTCGAAACATCCTGGATTGCATGATCGCCATTTGCGACTTTCCCAGGTGGTTTCATTGGGGAAAGCCAGATTCACTGAATAACTGCAGTGATTTGTTTAACAGCTGCAGTGATTTGCTTTAACATCCATGGCAAAAAAAGGTTGCAAAATTGGGTGTTTGACTCACTTAACAACTACCTTGCTTAATAAAGTAAATTTTGGTCGTAAGTCAAGGACTACCTGTAGTGACTTTTGGCCAAGGCTTGTAGGTTGTATCTCAGGTTGTAAGAGATTACAAGAAGCCCACAGGCTTCAGGTTATATGGCCCTGCAATACAGGAAGAATGGAGTACAGGTAGTCCATGGGAATGCTGCAGTGGTCTTAAGTGTGAAAAATGACCAAGAGTTACTAAACAAATGGTTTTAAGTCAAGGACTACCTGTATAAGCTAAACTCCCTCATTCCTTATCTCTTCAGACTGCAAGAGGCATTTGGTCAATATTCACTGATTAAATAACAGGAGACAGTCCTTCTAGTTGAGTGACTTTTCTACAGGTGATTTGACTTGGTGTTTAAATAACCAAAACCAAAATGTTTTTGTTGTTAATGTTTTAATTGACTTCCTATCTGGAGGAAATGACCCCTTGCTTTCCATCCAAAGCTTAAAATAGCTGTTGGCAAATACCCTTTGTTTGTTATGTTTCCGCAAAAAAGCATTTTCTAAGCTCCTTCCCGGTGAACCATTTTTCTTTCTTCGTTTCCACCTTTGATAACAGGCTTGGCTGAGGTTTCTGAAGGAGAAAAAGAAGCTGGATAAGATTTCTCCCCCCCCCCTCTTCTTAATAGTTTACTCAGCCAGACTTTATTTACGTACTTTCGTTAGATCCCGCCTTTATTTGTACAACCCAGAATGGTGTACACAACGGTTGCCCCTCCTATTTTTCTCACGACAAAAAGCCTGTGAGGTGGGTTTGGCTGAGGGAGAATGACTGGCCCAAAGTCACCCTGTCATCTTGCAGGCCTCAGGGAAAACTAGAACTCACCATCGCCCAGTTTCTAGCTCAGCACCTTCCCATATTACACCAACCTGGTTGACCCATTACTCCATCCTATTCTTCCTCCCCTAAAACAGGAAGAAAACACCTAGAAGGAGTGGAGGGAGGGAGAAAGGAACAACAGATAACATAGTGGGAAGGGAATTTTTTTTATAATTTATTTATATATTAATAAATACTATAAGATATAAAAATACAAAAGAAAATAGTAGGAAAGATAAGGGAGGGAAAAGGGAAGGGAAAAGCATAGGAAAAAGGGGAAAAAGGAAAGAAAAGGTGTTGACTTCCAACTCCCTTTGGTGTAGTAGAATAAGATAATAACATCAATTTTTTTACTTTTACATAACAGTATAAACTAGCCATTTCTATAACAACAAAGCTGTCTAATCGGTAAAGCCCAAAATCAAAGTTTCATTTTTTCCCCACCTCAAGCACAAAGTCCAGAAATGGCTTCCAAGTAGAAACAAAAGTAGTCGTGTTTTTGTCTTTAATCCAAGCAGTCAGTTTAGCCATCTCTGCCAACTCCATCAACATCTGCAGCCCTTCATCCATTGTGGGAATCAAAGTGTCCTTCCATTTTTGTGCATAAAGTAATTTAGCTGCCGTCAAAAGAAAGGGAAGATGCCTCTTGATGGCTCCATGTGTTGGTGGGCGTCTAGGAACCAAGTACACTTTTTGACTAGAGGGATGGACAGATTAGCTGGCTAGCCAGATCCTTTCCATTCCACAGCAGTGGCTGGTTTGTAGCAAAACCAATGAAAATGTTCACAATGATGGGAGGTAATCTTAGATACTCCGGTATCATTGTGCAGTGCTACATCTATAAGACAAGTTTGCACTTTCCTCAAGTACAAGTAGTCCTTGACTTACAATAGTTCATTTAGTGACCGTTCAAAGTTACAACGACACTGAAAAAAGCGACTTACGACCGTTTTTCGTACTTACAACCATTGCAGCATCTCCATAGTCACATGATCAAAATTCAGATGCTTGGCAACTGGTTCATATTTACGATGGTTGCCGTGTCCCAGGGTCACGTGATCCCCTTTTGCAACCTTCTGACAAGCAAAGTCAGTGGAGGAGCCAGATTCACTTAACAACTGTGTCACTAACGTGACAACTGCACTGATTCACCTAATTACTGTGGCAAGAAAGGACGTAAAATGGGGCAAAATTCACTTAACAAATGCCTCACTTAGCAACATAAATTTTGGGTTCAATTGTAGTTGTAGGTCAAGGACTACCTGTACTGTAACGTTAGGCAAGCTGTGTTCTAGGCGTAGATCTGTCTGAATTCAGAAATACCATAATAGCTTTCCACCGCCATTCTGAAGCACTTTGTCAACCTTATGAACATACCCAATACATCTATAAACCAGGTTATGACATATACTGGGTCATGTATAAGTTTTGGCATATCATTTTAACTTTAACCGCACAATCATGTCTTATAATGCGGATTTAGGTAATGAACAGTCTTATTTTTTTATTTATGTGCTCTGGTTTCACTTTTTGCTTTTTAAAATGTTTTTATGTGATTTGTTGCTAGTACTTTTTGTACAGCAAATGTTAAGCCTTCTGTTTCCTTCCTGATGGCTCCAACTTAAAGTCATTGCCAAATTTAGATACTGTTCACCTTGCCTTCAATTTCTTTCATCCGTAGACCATGCAGAGGTCAATTATTCCATTTTTTTCATTCACTTTTGTAGTTAGGCGGTTTTGTATGACACCTTTGATTCAGCGGTGAAATCTACTTACCTTCCCTACCGGTTCGGAAGGGTGCGTTTTGCGCGCGCACACTCGCTTCGCTCACGCCCCCGTCGCACATGCTTTTCCACCCTCTGCGGATGCGCAGAAGGTTTTGTGCATGCGCAGAGGGTTAAAAAGAGGAAAATGGTGACATCCAGGCGGGTGGACGGAGCCTCACGCTGCCATCACTACCGGGTCTCCGAACCACCGGAGCCCGTCGCTACCGGTATGCCCGATCCGGGCCGAACCGGTAGCATTTCACCCCTGCTTTGATTCTGCCACATTCAAAATGTTTTCCTGGCAGACCCTTATTAGCATCCTCTCTTTGTTTACCTTTATGTATAGGTAGTCCTTGACTTATAACCATTTGTTCAGTGACCAAATTTACAACAGCCTTGAAAAAAGTGACTTACAACCAGCTCTTGCATCGACAACTGTTGCAGCATCCCTGCTGTCACACGATCAGAATTCAGGCACTTGGCAACGAACATGTATTTATGACAATTGCACTCTCCTGGGATCATGGGATCGCCCATTTATCATTTTCCCAGCCGGCTTCCGACAGGCCAGATTAATAGGGGAAGCTGAATTCACTTAATGACCACGTGATTCACTTAACAATTGTAATGGTTTGCATAAAACTGTGGCAAAAAGGTTGTAAAATTGGGCAGAAATCACTTTACAGCTGCCTTGCTTAGCAACAGAAAATCTGGTCGCAATTGTCAAGGACTACCTGTAATAATTTACATAAAATTTCATTCTCAATTACTTCACTTGCAACAAACCACAACCACCATTTTATCTTGATAGATACAAATGATCTGTGTCAATTTTGGGGTGTAAATGCATGGTGAATTGTCATACGTTTGGGGTCTTGTGTTTTAAAGCATCTAGTTCCATGTTTGTCCAATCATTTATGCCTGCTGTGGGATATTGTAAGCATAGGTCAGATATTAATGGCTTTGATTATATTATCATCATTCAACTTCCTTTTAAAAACTTTTCTAACTTGTTTTACATATTCCATGCTGGTTTTCTTTTTTCACTGGTGCATACAAAATATTGTTTACTTCTAAAATACCCAAATACTTATAATTTTCCTCCATTGTCAAGGCTTTGTACCAATCCACAGTTCAAATCCACTATTCAACTTTTTCTTTTTGTAATTGCTAGTGTTGCACATTTGATAAGTTTAAATTCTGTTCTTGTGACATCACTAAAGATACCTAAAAGTAACTTTTTTCCATGCTTTTGCACATAGTTTCTTATTATCCATACAGAGCAAATGTAAAACATTTGTCCTTGATTGGATAATTCATAATAGTACTGTTTTATCAATCAACTACTGGGCTTGGATGTTTGAAATTCCCTCTTTCCTATAGGCCAATGTTTTTCAAACTTGGTACTTTTAAGATGTGTAGGCTTTGACTCCCAGAATTCCCCAGCTAGAATATTGACCGGAGAATTCTGGGAGTTGGTCCACACATCTTAACAATTGCCAAGCTTGAAAAATATTACTCTAGAACAGCGGTTCTCAACCTGTGGGTCGCGACCCCTTTGGGGGTCGAACGACCATTTCACAGGGGTCGCCGCGCGCGTTAGCCCGCCATCCTGGTGCCACCGTCACTTGCAGGGGTGAAATGCTCCCAGTTCGGCCGTGCCTGCGGCTCACCGGACAGCCAGTAGCTACAGAAGCGGGACACTTCGCCCACCCGCCCGGACGCCGCCATTTGGGTTCTTTTACCCTCTGCGCATGCGCAGGACGCTTTGCACATGCGCAGAGCAGGGGTGGGTTCCAAATTTTTTTATTACCACTCTGTGGGCGTGGCTTAATTTTGTGGGAGTGGCTTGATGGCCATGTGACTGGGTGGGAGTGGCTTGACAGCCATGTGACCGGGTAGGAGTGGCTTGACAGCCATGTGACTGGGTGGGAGTGGCTTGATGGCCATGTGACTGGGTGGGAGTGGCTTGGCGGTCATGTGACCGGGTGGGAGTGGCCAACTTGTAAAATGTGATGAAAAAGTGACTTATGACCATTTTTCACACTTAACGACCGACAGTCACTAAACTGTTCAAAGTTAAAATAAAAGAAAAAAAAGTGACTTATGACCATTTTTCACACTTA
>QLTV01002667.1:1671629-1692627 GCA_003457575.1 Thermophis baileyi
AAAATAAAACATTTCATAAAAACAATATTTTTTTAAAAAAAAATTTTTTTCGAAAAACAACGAAATGCCCTGAAAAAAATTAACAATAAAATATCCTTTTAAAAAAACCATTAAAAGCATAAAGAAAAAAAAACAGCCACTTAGTAGCAGGCAGAATCGACCATTCTCCAACCATAGCTGCTGTGGCTTAGAGGTCGAACTTTTGCCTCACAAGCAGGAGTTTGTGAGTTCGATCCTAGGTAGAGGTCCGTTGGGCTTCAATTTGAAAAAAAATAAAAATAAAACAAATAAAGCCAAAAAAAGATGGCGACCGCATGCACAGTGCTGGAAGTCACCTTCTGAGCATGCTCAGAAACAAATTAAAACAAATGAAGCCAAAAAAAGATGGCGACCGCATGCACAGTGCTAGAAGTCACCTTCTGAGCATGCTCAGAAAAAAATAAAAATAAAATAAATAAAGCCAAAAAAAGATGGCGACCGCATGCACAGTGCTGGAAGTCACCTTCTGCGCATGCTCAGAAAACAAAACAAAACAAAACAAAATCGGAAAAAATTAAAAAAAAAGATGGCAGCCCCCACGGACCGGCAACCACCGATCCGGTTCGGATGATGTCACTAGCGGGTCGCTACTGGTTCAGGTGAACCGGTCCGAACCGGTAGGAACCCACCCCTGGCACAGAGGGTAAAAGAACCCAAATGGCGGCGTCTGGGCGAAGTCTCGGTACAATGAATTTGAGACCAGGTGTTTGTAGATGTTATTGGCAAGGATTCTTGTTAACAGATTAATTGTTGTAGGCAGAAGATTGGTCAAAAATTGCTGAGTATTGTGTGTAGACCAGCCACACCAGTAGACAAAATGCAGAATACAGGATAGAATAGAATAGAATACAGAATAACACTGCTGGAAGGAACGTTGGAGGTCTTCTACTCCAACCCTCTCCTCAAGCAGGAGATCCTGAACCATTCCAGACAAATGGCTGTCCAATCTCATTTTAAAACCTCTAAACTTGTTTGTTCTCACAGTCAGGAAATTTCTCCTTAGTTCTTGGTTGGTGCTCTCCTTGATTAGTTTCCATCCATTACTTCTTCTCCTGCCTTCAGGTGTTTTGGAGAATAGCTTTATTTATTTATTTCATCAAGCATGTATTAGATAACAGATATAAGTATCAACATGATTATGAATACAAGAAATGGATACGAATAAAAGGGAATATTAGGACAGGGATGGTAGGCACGCTGGTGCGCTTATGCACGCCCCTTACGGACCTCTTAGGAATGGGGTGCGGTAGACAGTCTAAGGTTAAAGTTTTGGGGTTTTGTGGAAGAAACCACAGAGTCAGGTAGTGCATTCCAGGCATTGACAATTCTGTTACTGAAGTCGTATTTTCTGCAATCAAGTTTGGAGCGGTTTACCATAAGTTTGTATCTATTGTGACTCCCTCTTGACTCCCTCTTCTTTGTGGCAGCCCCTCAGATATTGGAATGCTGCTATCATGTCACCCCTAGTCCTTCTTTTCATTAGACATCTTATCCTGTTTAAATTGCAAAGCCTGTTCATCCCATTTCAGTTGTCTGTCATCTGTTAAGAGATACACCACAAAGCAGCTCACTCTGCCTCTGAAGATGCCAGCCACAGCTGCTGGCAAAAACGTCAGAACAAAAGAAAAGGAGACCACAGCCATTCAACCCAAAAGCTCTTTGCTTTGTTGTGTGTTTTGTTTTGTTTTTCATGATCAAAAATGCCAGCCTGTATTGGGGCAACCATCTCTTAACCTTTGTTGCAACACTTAATCACAAGGATTTGTAAAACAGGAATGTCAAATGAATAGATATTCGAGCTAAAATCCATGAAGTTTATTTTTTCCTATGGTACTCAAGTTCTTCACCTTCTGATTTTGTTTTTTTACCCTTTCTGCTGTTGCTATTATGTTTACTGTTCCCTCAGATTTTTTTTATCTTTCTGTATATATCCATGTGGGCATATAATTCTGTTTTTTGGAGGGTTATCCCAATGTTGTTTTTTTTTCCAAAATTCCAATATTTCATCCTTATTTTTGGGAGTCACTTGATTGTATGTTTTCAATTAAGACATTTCTGGAAAAACAAGTGTTCCTTTGTTTGAACGTACCTATTGTTTTTGGAATTGTTTAGCTCTACTTTCATATTGTTCCATTTTGTTAGAAGTGGCCGGTATTCTTTATTTTAATTCTTCCATGACTTCTGCAGTTATTTTGCAGTTGGGATTGTCTTGCTTTTTCCCATTTGCGTTTATTTTCTCATTTTTCCCATTTTTGTTGCTCTAAATTTGATACATTGTGAATATCTTTTTGAAATTGATTTATTTCATTTTCCAATTTAATTTTCTAGGTTGGCTTCTGATTTTTAGTTTGGTGGCTTGCTTTTAACGTATAACCCAGTTCTCTTTGCTGTTATTTTTGCAAGGCTGTTCATGAGCTGATTCATCCCTTTGATCACTTATGTCATAATTGAGTGGAAAGCCCGATTTGGACTGCACAAAACCTTTTAAAAATGTTTCTTTTGAATAGATATCAAAGGAGGTAATCTTTTTTCTTACCGTTTCTTTCATGCATTCCAAAACTTTTTCCCTCTAAGTAGCTTTTAATATTCAGACAGCTGTGGTTCTGTTTTATAATTACGAATTGACGATTCAGAATTTTCACTGGCTGCTTCCAAATGAATGTTTGTAATGACCTTTTTTTGAAACATTTTTTTTTTCAGTTTCAAAACTTTTTAAATGTTTTTAATTGATTTTCCAATGTACAGGTAGTCCTCAACTTACGACAGCAATTGAGCCCAACATTTCTGTTGTTAAGTGAGGAATTTGTTGTGAGTTTTGCCCTATTTTACGACCTTTCTTGCCTCAGTTGCTAAGTGAATCACTGCAGTTATTAAGTTAGTAACATGGTTGTTAAGTGAATCTGGCTTGCCCACTAACTTTGCTGGTCAGAAGGTCGCAAAAGGTGATCACATGACTTTGGGACACAGCAACGGTCATAAATATGAACCAGTTGCCAAGCATCTGAATTTTGATCATATGATTATGGGGATGCTGCAAAGGTTGTAACTGTGAAAAACAGTCATAAGTCATTTTTTTCAGTGTCATTGTAACTTTGAACTGTCGCTAATGAACTGTTGTAAGTTGAGGACTACCTGTATTAACTCTGGTATCTATAAAGGTCTTTTTCTGAGCATGAAATTTCTCTAACCCACAAGTTGTTCAGTAATATTTGATTCCAGACAATTTATTTGCTAAATCTCATACCTTTTTTTTTCTGGAAACCCTAAGCTGATGGATTTGACTTTTATAATTTTACAATTTCTTGATTTTTTTTAAGCGGCCAAGTTTTTGGGTGATTTTCTTCCAGTTGCTCTCCAGGTTGCCCAGCAGAGAGAACTGGACCCTGTAACCCATTCTCCACAATTTCAACCAGTGGTGTACTAGAACACCCAGATCTTTTTTACTAATATTCCTGCCAAGCCACATTTTTCCCTTCTGTACTTGTTCCTTTTATTTTTCTTACCCAAATACAGAACTTACATTCCTTCCTTTAAACTTCATCTTGCTTTTCAGGCCCCAGAGTTCAGGTTGCAAACTTGATCATATGACTGCAGGACATTGCAGTCGGTCATAAATGTGAGACAGTTACCAAGAGCTTTTCAGTCTTCTTTATCTCTTCTAAGATGTTTATCCATCCTTCGTGTTTTACAGGTAGTCCTTGACTTATGACTGTTTAAGTTCAAAGGTTCAAAGTTACAGCGACCACGAAAAAAGGAAGTTACCACCTGTACTAACACTTACGATCGTCTCTCTCACACACACATACAAACATGATTGCAATTCAGGTGCATGGCAATCGTCTCACATTTATAACCAATTGCAGTATCCTCCGGTCACATGAATATGTTTGCAACCTTTTTTGTCTATTTCTAGCAACAACAAAAAAGCTCATTTGGGAAGCTGCATTCACTTAAGGACTGCCATAAAAATGGAATAAAATCAGTTCTGGCTCAATTTATGACTGCAGCAAGTTACGATGGAAATTCTGAGCCCAGTTATGGTTGTAAATCAAGGATGATATGTATATCATCCACAGACCAGATAATCATTTACTCAACCCCTTCATCAAGGTTACTAATAAAAACGTTGAAGACAAAGCTCTCTGACCTTCTGCCCAAATCCCGTTCTCCAATTTCATATGATTATGAAATTGGAGAATTTCCCTCAGAGAATGTCCTCAGTTTGGACATTCAGCCAATAATGAATCCATCTAATGCACAAGTGTCAAACTCGCTGCATCACGTTGCCGTCACGTGACATTTCGCAACGTTTCCCCCCTTCGTGGAGCTGGGGTAGGCGTGGCCTGCGCATGACGCATCTGGCCCATGGGCCGCCAGTTTGACACCCCTGATCTAATGGTATCATTCAGCCTTATTTTATCATTTTAGTAATGAGGATATCATCAGAAATGTTGCCAAATGCTTTTCATCTTTTTACAGTTACATTATTTAGCTAGATCTAAGCCAGCCCTTCTCAGTCTGGTGACTTATGGGAGATAATATAAAAAAGCAGTGTTGCTTTTCGAAAACTTTGAGTTCACACACTGCATTTATGGCCTCTCCACTAGTGAATTATAAGAATTTTGTATGAATTTATATGAAAGGCACCAGATTAGAAATGCTTGGTTTAAAGTACAAGGTGAAGGTGAAGGTTTCCCCTGTCCAGTCGTGTCTGACTTTAGGGGTCGGTGCTCATCTCTGTTTCTTAGCCAAGGGAGCCAGCATTGTCTGAAGATGCTTCCATGGTCATGTAGCCAGTGTTGTGTCCTAGCACGGCACGCCCTATGGAAAATGGCGCACACACACACACTTTGTCAATAATATTCTTTAGTACTAATAAACTCCTTAGTAACTAGAGGTTAAAAATCATTAAAGCATACGAAAGTCCGGCGTGCCAAAAAATCCGGTAGAAAGCTGGCCAGAAGTTAAACCCCCAAAGTAAATAGCCAATTAGGTCCTCTGTTATCAGTGACTCACTGACATTGGCAAAAAGCCCGGGATGAATTAAATTCAACAAAAGGAGAATCCAGAAATCGAAGCCAAAGAAATCCTAATAGCAGCAAGAATGTAAAACGTTGTTTCCAGCAGTCGGCTTCAGCGTGCTGAAGCCTTAAATAGCCTTAGGGCGTGGCCAATCAGCCTGCAGATTTACTCGCGAGGAGACCTCCTTCTACAGAGCCACTCCTGCCTGCTAGCTGCCCTGCGTGCCCTAGCATCAAGCAGAGGCTCCTCCTCTTCTCCTGAGTCACTCAGCTCCCACTGAGGAGGTGCAGAAGGCCCTGGTTGGCTGTCATCCTCTGGCACTGAGTCCCCCTCGCTCTCTGACTCGGGCGCCCGGTGCACGGGCCGATGGTACCGTGCCACAACCACCTCATCGTCCTCGGGATCCCTGAGCACCGGCACGGGACGCTGGCGAGCTACAACAGCCAGCATGATTATATGCCAAGATGCACAGAACACTGTTACCTTCCCACCAAAGTGATACCTATTTATCTACTTGCATTTGCATGCTTTCCAACTGCTAAGTGGGCGGGACCTGGGGCAAGTAACGGGAGTTCACCCTGATGCCTCTCAAACCTGGGCTGTCAGCTTTCCGGCTGACAAGCTCAGCATCTTTAACCGCCCTCCTTGGATTAAAATATAATCTGCAGTAATTTAAAAACAGGTGGTGTGTTCCATCTAGGCTCTCTGCAGAGACACTGATGCTGAAGAACCCTATTACAGGTAGTCCTCAACTTACAACAATTCATTTAGTGACAGTTCAAAGTTACAAAGGCACTGAAAAAAGGGATTTATGACCATGTTTCACACTTACAACCTTCGTAGCAGCCCCATGATCATGTGATCAAAATTCAGATGCTTGGCAACTGGTTCATACTTATGACCATTGCTGTGTCCCAAGGTCATGTTTTGCAACCTTTTGCCAAGCAAAGCCAATTGGGAAGCGAGATTCACTTAACAACCGTATTACTAATTTATCAACTGCAGTGATTCACTTAACAACTGTTAAGTTCATAAAATGGGGCAAAACTCACTTAACAAATGTCTCACTTAAAAACAGAAATTTTGGGCTCAATTGTGGTCGTACGTTGAGGACTACCTGGTTTCAAGTTTTATTAGTTTATCAAATATAAAATACAAAGTAAAATAAAAATAATGGGAAAATAGGAAAGAAAAAAGGGAAGAGGAGAAAATGATGTGTAAAAGGTAAAAGAAAAAGAAAAGCATTGACTTCGACTCTTTTTAGCACAGTAGCATAAGGTAATACCATACAGTCTCCATTTTTTACTTTTACATAGTAATATTTACTAATGATTTCTATAATAATAATAATAATAAATTTATTTACAGTCACAGACCAAAATACAAATACAACAAAACATTTAGCACCAAAAGCCTTGGCTAAAGGGAATAACAGCATTCTCCCCTAATAGTTACAGCTCTTAACAAAAATTTAGAAACCGGTGAAGTAATATAGGGTAAATCATCCCCTAGACAATAGAGAACCAGATTACCAGCATTAAGGCCAAAGGGATCGATTCTAAGAAAAGGCAATAATTTGGTTCTTGCTGTATTATACATAGGGCAGTGTAATAAGACATGTTCCTCCATTTCAACCTCAGCGCTAACACAAGGGCATAGACGCTCACTGAGCGGGCGCCTCTTGAATCCATCGAGTAGTGCTGAGGGCAAAATATTAAAACGGGCTAAGGAGAAGACTCTTCTATACTTGGGGATGGGTAAAGTATAGAAATATGAAGCCGTCCTCAATCCACAATTATTAAAATGGCTAAAAGTCAGAGGGGAGCAGGTTTTGTTGGCTCTAGATCTTAAATATTGCAAGTCTATGTCAACAAGCCGTTGGACTACCCTAAATTGGGCTTCCTTAAGACCATAGTTTCCCAAAGCATCCCCCGAAAAACCCAACAAGTGGAGTTTCTTGATCAGCTCCCTCTCCCAGCGGGAAGTATGAGAGTCAGCAAACACCAGGGAAAGGTAGCTACCGGGGACTGCCAAAAAGAGCACCCGAAACCACCATTTGAATGTATTAATCCACGCCATGCATTCGAGTGAACGAATGCCCAGTTCCAGGTACATCGAAGCAGATCCAACGCAGGGAGGAAGACCTAGAAGTTTCCTGAGAAAGACGGCCTGAGTTCTTTCAATACAGTCCTTGAAACCTCGTATCCAAATGGGGATACCATAGAGAATTTGGGCCATGGTTTTAGCTTTATATATGCGCAAAGCAGAAGGAATAAGCTGACCCCCTTGGGTAAAAAAGAATCTTATAATCTGCTGATGGCTACAGGAGGCCGAGTTCAACACCTGGGAACGATGTTTAACCCAGGCACCGGAATTCTGAAATTGAATACCCAGATACTTAAAATAAAAAACCTGCCTAATAACGTTGCCATTGATAGCCCAATTGTATAGTTTCCGAGCTCTAGAGAACACCAAAACTTTAGATTTGCCGTAATTAATAGACATAGAATTCTCAGCACAGTAGGACCCAAATGCAGAGAGTAGCCTTTTTAGACCAGGCCTTGATTGTGAAATAAGGACCGCATCGTCAGCATAAAGAAGAAGCGGAATCTTCGTATTTGACAGCTGATTTCTATAACCAAAGACCTATCTAATCAGCAGAACCCAAAATCAAAGTTTCATTTTTTTCCACCTCAAACACAAAGTCCAGAAACAATTTTAAAGTAGAGACAAAGTTAGTTGTATTCTTTTCTTTTAATTAGAGCAGTCATCTTTGCTACCTCCATCAGCGTTTGCAGCCAATCATCCATTGTCAGAATTTAGGTATCTTTCCATAATTGTTACTCTCACAGTTGATAGGTTGTACAGCAATTTCTGGTCCTTAACATCTTGTAGGGTTGATTCTGCCCTGGGTTCAAGAAGGATCTTTAGTTTGTTCCAGGAAGAACAAAGATGAAACAATCCAATTTCAGGACCCCATGCCAATCGCAAAAGTTGTTCTTTTCACTTGTGGGAAATGTTGGATTTTTCCACCTGAAAATGCGGTGGGAAAATGCGTCAGACCCACATAGCAATCCGGTTACACTATCAGCCTGCTTCCAGAGAACTGGAGTGGAGAATGACTGAAAGCAGTTTTTTTTTTTATGTGAGCCACTAATCTTCTTGTTAAGCTACCCACAAAGTTATTATAACTTTATAGCCAACATAATGTGCAGAAATATATTTGGATTTACATCTGGACCTAGTTCTGTCAGAGTTCTCTTCCCAGGAATTGGCCAAAGTGCTTGTATGTCATGGAACATTCATACACATTATAACTTCTGACAAGGTTCAGTGACATGTTGTGAATCATTCATTCAGCAGCCGAAAGGGAAGTGTGAAGTCAGTTTTTCTGAATTAAAAAAACAAACAAACCAGAAACTCCGAGCGTGGTTACAGAGATGAGAGCCGGCTTTCACCATGATTCAGAATGACCAACCCCATCCTTGGCTGCACATCTCTAGTTATAGATACATGTGGAAGAACTAATGGCATTGACTTCATTGGCAGCCCTTGGCGCATGCTCCCAAGCGCGATGTGCCTTTTGCAAAAACCACAGATCGGAAGTCGCTGTATGCCATGGAAAATTGGGGTTAGTTTATCCTTCCTGAGAGCCCCCAGGGGAGTTCTCTCTGTCTGATGCTTGAACAGCCCTAGTTTGTTGTCTCAAAGGCCAAGCTATGAAGTATTTGGGGGAAATAAAATAAAAGGTAGAGAGAGATGACTCATTGCCCTAGGTCAAAGATTCATGGAAGGAAGGAAGGGAGGGAGGGAGGGAGGGAGGGAGGGAAGGAAGAAAGGAAAGAAAGAAAGGAAAGGAAAGAAGAAGGAAAGGAAAGGAAAGAAAAGGAAAGGAAAGAAGGAAGGAAATGGACTGGTGGAGTAATTCATGGTCTCTTAAAGAGGACCAAGTTTGTCCAGGTTAGGGGCTCCAACTGTGATTGCTTAGTTATTTGATTTTAAAGTAGTTGATGGGCCTGTTTATAAACCTTCCACTGAATGTCCGGAATGAGCCAGTCAGGGGCCAAGAAAAGGAGTATTGAAGCTATTTTATATGCATTTTTTTAAAAGTGATTCTGACAAATAATTCTGTGTTTATTTGATTGTGATTTTGTCCTTTGAATTTGCTGCTTGATATTAGCAATCTCCTTTTTTTTAACCTTTTATGTAGTTTGGACTGTCAGTTGAATGGAAAACCAGTGATCACAATTTACAATATTTCAAAGTTTTTGTTTGCTTGTCTGTTTGGTTTGTTTTATATTTCACTATGCAATTTTATTCATGTTTACCAGGAAGTCAGTCAAATAGGACTTAATTCCAGATAAAGCAATACAATGGCCATAATTCCAATCCAGCATGACCAATGAGAGAGTTATGAACTCTGTAATCCAAAATATTTGGAATGTGCCAAGTTAACTACTCTTTAAATCTAAAGTTGGCCACCTGGTGTTTGTTGGCACCACATTTAAGGGATGAGAAGAGCTGGGATGAAGTGGGTGCAAGGAACCGCAGCATTTCTCATGTTTTAAAGATTTTGGGTAGCCCTTTATTTATCTAGACATTGGGTCCAAAATCTCCTAGTGAATTCTTTGCCCATACTTGAAAACTTCCAAATGCAAGAAATTGGACAGAGTAATGAACAGAATGGTGGATACGATGGACCTAAAGCTTGATCTGGCAGGGCTAGATTAGACTTTAGGTCTATCTTATCCAGTACAGGTAATCCTCGACTTACGACCACAATTGAGCCCAAAATTCTTGTTGCTAAGCTAGACGTGTTGAATTTTGCCCCATTTTACGACCTTTCTTGCCACAGTTCTTAAGTGAATCACTGCAGTTGTTAAGTTAGTAACAGAATTGTTAAGTGAATCTGGCTTCCCCATTGACTTTGCTTGTCCGCAGGTCACAAAAGCTGATCACATGACCCCGGGACACTGCAACCAGCATAAATATGAGTCAGTTGCCAAGCATCTGAATTTTGATCACATGACCCTGGGGATGCTGCAATGGTTGTAAATGTGAAAAACGGTCATAAGTCACTTTTTTCAGTGCCATTGTAACTTTGAACAGTCACTAAATGAACTGTTGTAAGTCGAGGACTACCTGTATTTCTAGAAGTAGTCCTCGACTTACCACCATTCATTTAGCAACCATTCGAAGTTACAACGGCACTGAAACGAGTTAAAACTGGGATTTGCACTTACAACCATCACAGCATCCCAACGGTCACTGAACAAACTGTTGTAAGTCAAGGACTACCTGTATTGTTTCTCAGAAGGATTCAGACAGATATTTTGTGATGCAGGGTGTGCTGTGAGAGTGGTGTCCAAGAGGCCTACTTCATGGCCACGTACAGACAGACCACCCAAAGGTGCTTTTTCGAGAGGCAACTGGACTTTCTTGTTTTTCTTTGAAGACGTTTCGCTTCTCATCCAAGAAGCTTCTTCAGCTCTGAGAATGGATTCAGCTCTGAGAAGAGCTGAAGAAGCTTCTTGGACGAGAAGTGAAACGTCTTCAAAGAAAAAGCAGAAAGTCCACTTGCCTCTCGAAAAAGCACCTTTGGGGACAACCATGACCTGGATGACTGAGAATCCCCATAGACATATAGACAGACACCCCTTCTGACCCTCCTGGTTTGGCTTTGCAGGAAACAAAGGGCTCCTGGCGGAAACAAGCCACAGCAGCACTCAGAAAATCAGCAAGGCACCACCAAGCACAACAAAGAACACCAGAAACCCTCACAAGGAGGCCAAGCGCCACACTCCTCGGGGCGATGTGGCCACCACGGCTACAGCCAGAACCGGCGGTGGCATCACAACCAGAAACACTCTCCCAATGACAAAGAGACGCACCGAAACGCCAAAGAGACCGAGAATCTTAAAATAGAAGATACCTCTGTCTGCACAGTGCACATCCCTCTGGAGATGCACCGCAACAACGATGCCACCGAGAGGCCATCGCCGCAGTATCTCCAGGATCCCGAAAACAAGCGGAAGGACAACATCCACGAACGGAAAAACGAGAGACCCAAAGTTAACTTGCTGCAGTCTTCCAAGGACAGGCTACGCCGGAGGCTAAAAGAGAAGGTAGCTGCTTTTATTCCTCAGTCACTTCTTTCTTTCTTTTTTAATACAACTTTATTAAATTTCAGAAGGAATTAAAATGCACACTAACTACCAAAAACAGGGGAAGGGGAAAATTCAAAAGGAGTTAAAAAGTGAAGAAAAAAAAGGAGAAAAGTAACTTTTCTTAGTACAAATATATAGTATCTAAATTAAGCCTAACATAACTGATAACTAACTTCAAATTTAGAAACCTCTACAATATTTCTATAGTCTTCAACAAATCCAGCCATCCAATCATTAATTCAGAAATATCTATCCATCATTATCAAAGTCAGTTTGGTCCAGTGGTTAAGGCACCAAGCTAGAAAGCGGGAGACTACCTTAGGCATGAAAGCCATTTGGGTGACTGTAGGCCAATCACCGGGAGATGATGACTTCCAGTCCCACCTTAGGCACGAAAGCTAAGTGGGTGACTTTGGACCAATCACCAGGAGACTCTCACTTCTATCCCAACTTAGCCATGAAAACTTGATGGGTGACTGGGCCAATCACTGGGAGAGTTTTAAGTTCTAGTCCCGCCTTAGCCATGAAAACCAGCTGGGTGACTTTGTTCCAGTCACTTTCTCTCAATCCAAGTCACCTCACAGTGTTGTTGTTGTTTTTTCCATAAAAGTTTTTTTATTTTTTTCCAACAAACATCACATATTTTATGAACAAAGTGTTGTCCGGCTCAATCTTACATGACTTTCCATATACATAATCCATTTCATTATCATCTCTCTGTTTCAGTTCCAACCCATAATATTCTCCTTACATATTTCTTTATCTTATTTCCTTTTTAATACATACATAATATTACTAATCGCCCTAACTTCCTAATCACTTACAATAACATCAATTAACTATCCTATTTACTACATACATTTCTCGTATTTTCTATCCCACTGTATTTCAACTCCTTCTCATAATTTAATTAATTTAATTTGATTTAAGTTGTCTTTAAACACAAAACAAATTACTTTTTCACATTCCATCTACTGTTCTGTTTTACTTTAATCAATATACACCGTTATCCTCAAATCTTGCAGAGAAACCCCTTAATTTAATTAACAATCCCCAATTAAAATGTATCAAATTTCCCATCCCACTTTTCTACTAAATCTGTTTTGCCCAGAATAAAATACATCATCCTATAGCTTAATGACTACAAATCTATTTTACCATAAACCTATTAACTTAATTTACTATCTAACATTGATATTATTGATAGTTTTCTTAAATCTACTAATATGAACCTTATTTTCTTTTTTTCTTTCCACCAGCCTTCCCTTTTTAACCATTTTCCTTTGAACTCTCACAAATTCCACTTCTTATTATTTTTCTCCTTTTATCCAATTCCCTTAGCTTCTTCTTTTTCTTTCTTTTATTTTTATGTATCTTATATCTTTTCTCCTGAGTCCTTTTTCTCTCTTTTGAATTAATTATTTGTGTGGTCCCCCCCCCCAATTTTCTCTAATCTCTTCCCACTATTTCCCATTTTACCCTTTAAATGATTCTTTTTTGCATAATATTCCCCTCTCTCAGCTCTTTTCTTGCCACTCTAAATCCCAGTGAAATCCTCAAGTTGTGTTTTGCTTTCAATCCCTTTTTCATCTATGTTATTTTCTTGTTCCTCATTTGTCTTTTTTTACCACCTTCTCGCCTGTTTCTGGCTCTGTATATTCCAACAAGATTTTTGACTCTTTTTCTGTTTCATGCTCATTACATTCCAACAAAGTTTCTTATTTTTTATCGCCTTTTACATTTTCACACACATTTTTTAACATAACAAATAATTCTTCATACATCCAAATCTCCAAATTGCTCATTTAAACTTTTTATATTGTATCACACTCAGTTAAAACATAAGGTCCATATAGTCTCTTTTTTTCTCTCTTTGAATTTCTATTATATCCAATTCAAATAATAGTCCAATCCAATCCAATTCCAAAATTTATTGTCATCCACAACTGTAGAAAAACAAAGCCAAGCAGTGTAGGGAAAACAAATACTCCTTAAAGATTCTCAGCCTTTCCATTTATCTTCTTACAGTCAAGGTCAGACAGCTGTACTTTCTCTCTTACAATCCACAAATTGTTGCAATGTTTTCTTTTCTCCAGTAGATGGCACTCTCCACTCCACGATATACTCCCAGCAGCTGATTGTCAAAACTATCAAAAAATAACTTTAAATCCACAAAAAAAGGTTTTCTCAAAAGTATCTTCCTTCTGTCATTTTATATTTCTCCAATTAAAATTATCTCTACAGTACAAATAGTTTTCTTGGGCTTTAAAGGTTTAGCCTCCATTTGTTTTTGTTTTTCCTTTCCTCCACACAGTTCCCAAGTGCCAATTAGCCGCTATTTCAGCTTGGGAAATTCTTTAAAATTCCAAATTAACGTTTGCTTTTTACCTGTGAGTTGGTCACTTTCTCACTCGGTTTCAGCACTTTGTCCAAACACCGCTCCTGCACATAAATTTGGTCCGGTTGCCCCAGCTTTGTAGCGGTCATTCAGAAATGGCCGCCGTCCCCACCACCAGTCCGAAGAGCTGTCTCTGACCGCTCAGGGAACTTGCCTACTCCTCTAGGTCGCCCAAGACGCCTCTCCTTCTTCACCGTCCCTACAGGACGGTTCTGGTCCGAAGATCCTCCGACAGCGGTTTGTCAGGCTGGATTTCACGAAGCTCGTCGGAACTTCGCTATTTTCCAGCCTGTCTCGCCGCGACGCTTCCGGGTTCTCCACCTCACAGTGTTGTTGTGGGGAAAATAGGAGGAAGGAGATATGTTCACTGCCTTGAATTATTTATAAAAAGTAATAAAGGCAGGATATAAATAAAAACTAATAAACCAGATTACAAAAATAATCTCTAGTTTAAAAATCAACCTAAAAATACTGTAATTTTAAAACAAGCATAGTATTCCATTTCCACATCTCTGTTAATTCATTTTTTCCAATCCACTTTTTTGTTACTAATTTTTACATTTATTTCATCTGCATATATTTCCTCATTAATATAGCCCTAAAAAAAGAAAGAAAGAAAATCCCATATTTCCTCCATTCTATTGATCCATCATAACAGGGGGGGAAACCCCAATCTGAAAACACACATCCATCTTGTTTTCCTCACTCACTTCTTGAGCCACCAAAGCATCAGACATTTGCAAGTTTCTTGTGTCAGGGAGTTGCACTAACCTCGTTTCTGAGGATTTGTGACCATGATGTCACTGGAGCAAGCAGAACCAAAATGTTCAGGCCTTTAATAAGAGTTTTGATAGGGCTTAAGGCATCCATTTTGCCTTTAAATCCTCCCAAATGGGGAAAAAAATAGGGGGGAGGGCTGGCACAGTTGAGTGCTTTAAACCTATACAATAAGTTCAGTTCTCTGTTGTCATCTATGTATGATTCCCTCATATGAACACTTTTTTTATTTCCACCACAAGCTGCCTCTCTTATCTGTATTTAAATCCAGATGCATGAAATTAATCAGCAGAATTGAAATGCATTTGTTATGTTGTATATTGCTTATTTATTTATTAAGCAAACTTATATAGCTGCCCAACTCACACACAGTAGCTCCGAGTGGTGTACAACATTAAAAGTCAGCAGTTAAAAATTCATAGTTTAACCGACCCACTGCCTGCCCCATGGCGGCAACAAGAGAATCAAGCAAGCCACTTGATCCGCTCCAAATGGGGTCCCTGACCAAACAGTTTCTTCAAGAGTTTGCAGAAAAGCAACAGGTTGGGACTGATCTTATCTCTGGGGGAATGATTCTAAAGGGAGGGAGCCACCACAGAGAAGGCACTTGCTAGTGAGTTAGCTTTTCATGGCCTTATCGTGGGGAAATCATGTTGTATTCCAGAAAGAAAAGTGGAATATAAATGATTACTAATATATTGTTATTGCTATTGTCAACTTTACATAAACTATTGCTCTTTAGCTTTATTTTGTCTTGAAAAAGTCATGTTTAATGTCCCTGTTTAATTTCTCTTCTGCTTCAGCAAAACCAGTGCAATGTCCTGTAATACCATGTTCTGCCTCTAGGTGTCACTCTATATTATTTGTTGCTTTTGCTTTCTAGTGATCAGAGCTAATCTTAGTTTTGACCCAAATAATCTCACTTCCACATTCAAGAAAGTCCGCACTTAAAACAGTGTCCTGGGCATCAGTTCATGAATCTTAGCAAAACAACCATAGCCCATTTATTTCTTGTGCCAATTTACCTGAAGCCAGCCAGCTAATTAAAATTAGAATGCAATTTTACCTCCAACATAGGAGGGGACTTTAATCATTTATCACACCATGGAATGATTAATTCAATGAAAATAAATTTCATCATGTAATTCATCATGAAAATGATGAGCAGAAATTCAATGGGCATGGCTTCAGTATTACAGACGTCAGTATTTTTTTAGGATTATTCATTCCTTTAATTGCTGTCTGCCATATGGGCATTAAAAATGCAGAGTTTCTGCCCAAAATACAGGTAACCTTTTTTACACTCCAAGGTCTGTGAAAATTTTTAGGGGATGTGGTTATCTCCATTTCCAGAGCACAGAATTTGAACAAACAGGACAGTACTTTTTTCGGAAGACCTTGGATATTGGAATTCGTTGGTTAAAAAAATACAGATCGTCTTCAACCTAGGACCATAACTGAGCCCAAAATTTCTTTTGCTAAGCAAGACATTTATTAAGTGAATTTTGCCCCATTTTACGACCTTTCTTGACACATTTGTTAAGTGAATCTCTGCAGTTGTTAAGTTAGTAACGTTGTTAAGTGAATCTGGCTTCCCCATTGACTTTACTTGTTGGAAGGTTGCAAAAGTTGATCCCATGACCCCGGGACACTGCAACCATCATAAATATGAGTCAATAGCCAAGCATCTAAATTTTGATCACATGTCACATGGGGATGCTGCAATGGTCGTAAATGTGAAAAACTGTCATAAGCCACTTTTTTCAGTGCCGTTGTAACTTAGAATGGTCACTAAATGAACTGTTGTAAATTGAGGATTACCTGTAGGTCAGTTGAAGAATTTGAAAGGTACCATTTAGATTGATTCTGGTATTTGATGGAGATGTACCACTATTTGTGTAGAGATTAGCAAGAAATTGATACCAGGTGAGAACCGCCACTAAAAATACGCTACTGTTTTCATAATACGGCAGACTTAAAATGCATTGGGACCACAAATCCCAGAAATCCCTGGAGGGTCCTAGATTGAGCAGGCAGGTTTCTATGCTAGCTTTTGTTTGATGCCTCCTAACCGTCATGGCTTGTCACAAAGTGTTGATCTGTGTTCTCTTCTCTTTCTCCCTCCATGTCTCCCTTGCGTAACAGATGCCTTGTCTTTCCCTTTTCACGGATCAGGACGAAGTGGTGGTGGAGTCCACGGACCCACAAAGGAACAAAATGGACAAATTAATTGAGATTCTCAATAGCATGAGGAATAACAATAGCAGCGGGGTGGACTCCAAGCTCACCAACTTCATGGAGGAAGCCCAGAATTCCACCAACTCTGAGGAGATGCTGGGGGAGATCGTCAAGACCATCTACCAGAAGGCTGTGACTGACCGTAGCTTTGCGTGCACAGCGGCGAAGCTGTGCGACAAGATGGCTCTCTTCATGGTGGATGGCACCAAGTTCCGGAGTCTTCTTCTCAACATGCTTCAGGTAACCGGATAAATTATTGCTTCGGCGCCTTCAGGCTGTTCCTTCGCTGGCGGGGTGAGATCTCCATACCATCTGGCCATGCTTCAAAAGCAAGCCAGCATTCCTTTTGCACCCAATTAATTTTAGAAAAATAAAAACAGCAGGGAGAAAGGGAAGGGGCGGTGGCATCTCTGTTTGTTGACATGATGCGTTTCATGGTTACAGGGAACCGTTATAATTTTTATAGACATCACCGTCCTTCTCCAGGTCTATTTTAAATGATCCCTTTAGCAAACACTCAGTTTCTCGAGGTGCAATTCTTCTCTGTTCTGCATATGGGGAGAGGGGGACTGCTTTTTTGGGGGGGAGGGGGGAAATGGTTGAAAGGCTGCCTCTGTTGATCTACAGAGGGACGGAGTTTTTTTCCTCCCCTTTTGCTTTGAACATTGGCTTGAGCTCAAAAGAGCCAGCAAACGAGCTGGTTTTATATAGGGGTTTTCATCACATTTGAGTAAATATGTATGACTCCTAAGGCCCAATGAGGTGAAAGAGCTAGCAGGGGAAGGAAAAACCTCAAGCAGGGCCCAGGGACAGGAGGAGTTGCAAAAGGTTTGGTGGGAAGGAAGATGGAAGAGGTTGGAAAACTGAATTTATTGTGCTGGCTTGAAATGACCAGCTAGCTGTTGGCTGCGAGTCTTCAGTTTTATATGTATTGTGTGTGATCAGTGGAGTTTCTCTTCCACCCTCTCTTTTTAGTGGATCATGTACAGCAAGGGTGTCCAACCTTCTAAATTTAAGACCTGGGGACTTCAACTCCCAGAATTCCCCAGCCAGCATACCGTATATCATTTTTAAAGACTGAATAGGAGAGCTTGAACTGTCCATTTTGTCTATATCTGAGGGCGAATTTGCATTTTACAAAAGCTGCTAGTTATCCTCTTCTTCAATTTCCTTTCACCTTTCTCCAGAGAGCAAGGTCTTCATGCAATGTATCTGAAGGATATTTGCTTAGCAAGATGGGCAGCATATACTTTTAATAAACAAACAAATAAATAAATATGGTCATTTTTGCCTCAAGTCATTTGACTTTCTGGGCTTAGTCTTAGTGGACTGGGTATACCTTCTCTAAAATGATCTGACCCCTGCCTGGTGCTTTAGGTCTTCCAATGGTGTACTCATCACCACTGCTGCCCATCTTCTCTTTCTTTCCATTCCTCCCAGCGTCTTCTTCTTCTCCAGAGGACTAATTCTTCAGATAAGGGTCTGAACTAGGACAGTTAGACCTCTGTGTTGATTTGATGATCCATCAGTTTGTTTTCTTGACTGTCCATGGTATTCTCTTCTCCAATGCCACAATTCAAAAGTATCAATTCTCTTCTTATCCTACTTCTTTAAAGTCCAGCTTTAGCTTCCGTGGGGTGGAGTGGAGTGGAGTGGAGTGGAGTGGAGTGGAGTGGAGTGGAATGGAATGGAATGGAATGGAATGGAATGGAATAGAATAGAATAGAATAGAATAGAATAGAATTTCAAATGCAATAGAATAGAATAGAATAGAATAGAATACTTTATTTGGCCAAATGTGATTAGACACACAATGAATTTGTCTCTGGTGCAGGAGCTCTCAATTTACATGCAAAGCAACAGAGTAATAATAATCATAATAATGATACCAATAAGAGGGGGTAATAGAGAAGATGACAAGGATAATAATAATACTACAGCCATACAACTTGGATAAATAGACCAAAGGTAATACTGTGAGGATTAGGTGTGATGGCACGAGTGGAAAAACTGTCTCTGTGTCTAGTTGTTTTGGCATGCAATGCCCTGCAGCAGTGTCCCAAGGGGAGGAGTTAAAACAGTTTATGTCCAGGATGTGAGGGGTCTGTAGATATTAGGGAATATCATGATTTGCACAATTCTGATCTTTCAAAAGCAAAGGCTGGACCCCGAGTTAGGTCCAGCCTGGCCGTTCTCACATCATTAACTTGTACTAGGGATGCACTTTTTAAAAAGCCTCTTTGATTCAGCTTCTTGGTGCACGTCAACCTGGTATGACTTCAGGGTATTGACTACATAGCACCAGATTCCCCCTTACCTTCCTGCTCTATTTCTCTGCTACTCTCCCTTTGCTATGTTTTTCCTTTGCTGCTGGAATTCCTTGTACAGTACAGCTAAGAAAAGGGGCGAAGAGGCAAATCTTGCACACAGGGCCCATATCAGTATGTAATTCTCCCACCAATACTGAAAATATGTTCGGAGAGCCCCTTTGGCTACCTTCCCTCTCTTAAAGGGTTAGGAAACCAGGAGAAAAGAGTGCAGAGAATAGCAACAAGGATGATTAGGGGCCTGGAGGCTAAAACATATGAGGGACGGTTGCAGGGTATGTCTAGTTTAATGAAAAGAAGGACTAAGGGTGACATGATAGCAGTGCTATCTATATAGCAGTGCATGATAGCATATTTGAGAGGCTACCACAAAGAGGGCTTGACCTATTCTCCGAAGCACCTGAAGACAGAACAAGAAGCAATGGATGGAAACTAATCAAGGAGAGAACCAACCTAGAACTAAGGGAGAAATTTCCTGACAGTGAGAACAATCTATCAGTGGAACGACTTGCCTCTAGAAGTTGTGGTTGTTCCAACACAGGAGGTTTTTAAGAAGAGATTGGGCAACCATTTGTCTGAAATGGTATAGGGTTTCCTGCTTGAGCAGGGGGTTGGACTAGAAGACCTCCAAGGTCCCTTCCAACTCTGTTAGGAGCTGGGATGGCTTTTGTGGTCGTACCAGAGAGCAAACACCAACAAATGACTCACAGCTGGAGCAGGAGAACCCAAAAGATCAGGGATGGGCAACTATGGCCCCTTTACGATCTGTGGACCTCAACTCCCAGAATTCATGAGCTGGCTGGCTCAGGAATTCTGGGAGTTGAAGTCCGCAGGTCATAAAGGGGCCATAGTTGCCCATCCTGGCAAAAAATGCTTAGAAAACCCCAGGTTATTTTGTGGTCTGTTGAGAGCTGGATTAATTTTCCCCGTCACCTGCTACCCAGTCACGTAGGAGCTGCTTGGAACTCAGTAGCTTTGTGCCATCTGGACAGAAAAACAGTCCTTGTAGCTTAGCTCTCCCCCCCTCCTTTTGTTGCCTGCCCCCTTGCTGACCTGGAGCTGTGAAAGCAAAGCCCCCCACCCACCCGCTAACCGAAAGTCTGTTGAAGAATGAGAGACATCTCGCACGAGCTTTAGGCGATAGACGTCCTCAGTGACTCTTTCTCTCTCTCAAGCAACCCACCACCCACGAATAATCTGTTGTCGCTGTCAAAGGGGAGGGGGGCTGTTGAGGGGGGAGGATCTGCTATTTCTTGTAGATTGGATGAATCCTGGGATTAGCGCTGGCTGTGTGTGTGTGTGTGTGTGTGTGTGTTTGTGTGTGTGTTGGGTTTTCTACATTACTGAACAGATGGCTGCAGAAACATTGCAGAAGAGACCCCCATGGAGTGCAGAAGGGAGTAAGACTACACAATTTTGTCATAGCATCCCATCTTTCCCACCTGGCGGATAAACAGATTCTGGAGCTGATTCCTGGTCTCCCAGCTTGGTGTATATTTGGGTCTCATTTTATGGCTGGGTTAAATAGACCAAATTCTATTTTGGTTCCAACCTGGGAGTAGCTTGTTTTGCTCTGTTCCATACCCATGCAAAACTCTCAGGTCTACTTAAATCCCGATAGACCTCAGCTCCCAAAGGCCAGCATGGTTTAGACATTAAAATATTGTATTAGGAGATAAGTTTCAATCCATCATTAGCCATGGACACTGCCTGGGCGATGTTGGGCCAGTGGGCTGCCTCTTAACTCAACCCACCTCACAGGGTTTGTTGTCATGGGGAAAACTTGAATGAAGCGTGCTGTGTTCATACGAGGTATGATGTCTGTCCAAGCACTTCTTCCAGATCTAGTTCTTACCAAGGCATTATATAAAGCAGTAAATCTTCACGTGGTCTTATTTTTATTTATTTTATTTATTTATTTGTCAAACATGTACAAGTCTCCCCAATAAGGCAACTCTGGACAGCTTACAAGATATAAAAAAAAACAGTTGACATTTTAAATGAGCAAATAAAACTACATGTAAAGATTT
>QLTV01002667.1:1692638-1715913 GCA_003457575.1 Thermophis baileyi
TTGCTGAAGTCATATTTTCTGCAGTCGAGTTTGGAGCGGTTTACATTAAGTTTGTATCTATTGTGTGCTCGTGTATTGTTGTGGTTGAAGCTGAAGTAGTCATTGACAGGTAGGACATTGTGGCAGATAATTTTATGAACTACATTTAGATCGGTTCTAAGGCGACGTAGTTCTAAGTTGTCTAAGCCCAAAATTTCAAGTCTTGTGGAATAAGGTATTCTGTTGCAAGTGGAGGAGTGGAGGACTCTTCTCGTGAAATATTTTTGGACTCTCTCAATTGTATTAATATCCGATATGCAGTGCGGGTTCCAGACAGGTGAGCTGTATTCGAGAATTGGTCTAGCAATTGGTCTTCATTCCCAATTGTAGAAGCTGGAAGCTATTTTTCTTGGGAAGCTTCTGCTGGGCATTGTTATAAATATTAGCCCTCCCATCTCGGGCTGTGTGGAGCCAGGAGGTTAACTGGCCTGCCTACAAACTCCGGGGATGTAACATAAGTTAAAGTATTTCTCTGCTGAAATGCTCAGTCTCTTTATAGCTGAGAGGTGTCCTGCTTCTGAACTATGCACAGAGAAGGGTATTATTAGAGCAAGCCTCACTGGTTGTAACAGAACCCTGTTCTCCTTAGCAACCATTTCCAACAACATGTCAAACAGAAGGATGTGATACCTTTCAGGGGGTGGGGGGGGAAGGGTAGGTGGACTGGGCTTAGAAAGAGAAAGACCCAAACTAGCAGATGTCTTCCCTGTTTCCAGGACTGCCGGATTGTTGCAAAAGAGATATACAGAAACAAATGCACAAAACTTTTCTAAAACAATTCTTATTATGACCGAGTTGTTATGTCTTGTCATTATCAAGTAAACAAGGGATAGAATCCAGCGAAGATATTTTTAATGAATGCGTTCAAAGCCTTCCTTGACTGTTGGTCTGCCGATGGCTTGAACTGTAATTCGTCTCCAACCAGCAAATGGATATTTTATGCCTTCCATTTTTCCATAGATTTAATGAACCATAGATTTGTGTTTTGCTAAGAGTATGTTTATCTAATCCTTGGCTGCAATCTCTTGGCTGCACTGATGATGTTACTTAGTTTGGGTAATGAAATGTCTGCAAGAAAACAACCAAGCTCAGAGAGCACCAAGGACCCCTCATTTCAACCTTGAGCTAAAAATATTCTCCTTTGTTGGAATCTCCTGTCTTCCCTAATTTGCAGTCCCAAAGATACCCAAATAATATGGATCCTTAGAGGAAGGGGGAAAAATTCAATGCCCTTTTCTGTCATAGTCTTACTGTTGTATATTGTTTCATATATGCCTTTTACATTTTTAAGGATAAATATTTTGTAATGCTTTACCTGCAAAGTATCATGCATAAAATAATAACAACAGTGTTGTTTTAAGCTTTGCCCGTGATACCATTGGCTATAGTAAACTATGTCAACCGTGTGATGTCATAGTTCAGGAAATCCCGAGTTCTAGTCCAGCCTCATCCAATGAAAATGTTGCTCAGCATAACCAACCTCCTAGGGTTGCAGTGGACAAAAAATAGAAGAATAAGAGCTGTGAATGTCGCCTTATGCTCATGGAGAATAGATAGTATCGAATGAATGAATGAATGAATGAATGAATGAATGAATGAATGAATGAATGAATGAATGAATGAATGAATGAATGAATGACTCCAGGAGTTGTGGGTGCTCCATCACTGGAGGTTTTTAAAAAAGAATCGGTCAGGCATTTGTCTGAAATGGCATAGGATCTCCTGCTCTAGCAGGGGGTTGGACTAGAAGACATCCAAAATCCCTTCCAACTTTGTTATGATGAATTAATTAACTATGAATTAATTAACTAATTAATTAATTGGATCCACCTGTTACCTGTTTTTGGGGATTAACATGAAACCCAATCTATTAGGAAGCATGCTTGCATTAACCCCCTTGAAATGAGAAGCAATGTTAGCATTTTCCATCCTTAAAATCACCTTGGAGGTGTTGGGAGTGCATGTTTGATCATTCTTAGGCTGCATAATCTTTGGCTCAGAATCTCAACAGGTCAAAGTTCTAAGTGGCTAAGGTGGATCTAGACCAGTGTTCTTCAAACTTGGCAACCTTGCTGTGTTAAAATGTGTCCCCCTGCTGGCTGGGAACTTCTGAGAGTTGAAATCCACGCATATTAAAGTTGCCAGGCTTGAAAAACACTGGGGTAGACTGTTAAGTTTTTTCTGTTGCAGGTGGTAGTGCAAATTCTATGATCAATAAAACATTCCCTCCTATTCATTTTTAGCCATGTGCTTGAACAGCACTCAGCACTTCTGTGGAGAGGAGTATCATGTTTTTTAAAAGCAATGTCTTAAAGTAGTCTAGATAGTCCTCAACTTACAACCAGTCACTTAACAACCATTTGAAGTTACAATGGACTTCCCCCAGAGCTACTGACAACCCAATTTTGAAGCTCCAATGGCCACGTGCTCCACCACCACCACCCCGTGGTCACATGATCACATTTTGGGCGCTTGGCAACCAGCCCACATTTATGATCACGAGTTAGGATGTTTTTGCCAGAAACTGGTGTTTACTTACAGTTTACAGCAAAAAATGCCCATTGGGTACAATGGGTTCATTCAACGACCACCGCATTCACTTAACAACCAGAACGTTCACTAAATAACCAATGCAAAAAAGGTCATCAAATTGGGCACAGTCACATGGTGATCTGCTTAATGACTGGCAGGACATACAACCGTAATTCCAGGCTCAATTACGGTCGTAAGTCAAGGATTACCTGTACTTGGATCAGCATCCCAAACAAAGGGAGGCAAAAAGACAAAAATTACAAGCACAACAAAAGAGAAATACTTTTGGATTGCCATTTGCAAATTGTCCATGTGGTGCTGCAGGGTTATAAAGGTGCATTTTCCTTTACAAATTCCCCTAAGTGGCCTGGTTGGCATGGTTGGTAGTATTAATAATACAAAGGCCATTCCCCATGCCTAATTCCCCAACATGAGAATTCTTAGCTTGTTGCAACTAATCACAGATTACTCACAAAAATGATTCCTCTAAACTTGATAAATAACAAAGAGAAGACTTGGGAACCCCCCGCCCCCCAAATCAGAAGCCATGAAATTTTCAACAAATTCAGTTCAAATAGAATCTGGAAACACAACACTGAAAAATGTGTATTTTCTTCTTTTAGCTTTTTAATATCCTATTTTTGAAATAAATAAAAATTGCTATGGACAAATAAAAGAGATAAAACATATTTGGGGGAAAAAAAGGATTTCCCTTGAGCTTTAATTCCCTAAATCCGTTCTTCCCAAAGTATCACTATTAGGATATGTTGGGACTACAACTCCCATCAACAACTCATGTTGATAAGAGTTGTAATCCCAGAGCATCTTCAGTGGCTATGAACTCTGTCAGGGTAGCAAAATTCCCTGTACTCTTGCTTCAGCATCAAAATACCCCAATGGATGGGTGGATAAACAGAGAGAGGCCTACACATAGATCCACAGGATATAGATAGTCCTCGAGTTACAATAGTTCATTTAGTGACTGTTCAAAGTTACAATGGCACTGGAAAAAGTGGCTTATGACAATTCTTCACGCAACTGTTGCAGCATCCCCATGGTCCACGTGATCAAAATTCAGACGCTTGGCAACTGACTCATATTTATGACAGTTGCAATGTCCCGGGGTCATGTGATCCCTTTTTACGACCTTCTGACAAGCAAAGTCAACGGGGAAGACAGATTCACTTAACAACAACTGTGGTAATTTTCTTGACAACTGTGGCAAGAAAGGTTGTAAAATGGGGCAAAATTCAGTTAACAACTGTCTCGCTTAGCAACTGAAATTTTGTGCTCAGTTGTGGTCGTAAATTGAGGATTTCCTGTAGATTACCAATCCGACATAGACAGTGGCTGGTGAAGCCCTAGGAAAAGTTTCAATTTCAGTGCCACACATTTGCTCACCAAAATCCATATAGCTTTCTAACCTTTTCTGTCCCAGATGGGTCACTTGGCAGACAAGATCATCGGGTTCCACAGATCCTCAGAGATCCCTAGCCAGTATTAAAATCACTGCTTGCATATTGGCATAAAAATGTATCTTGCGATTGAACATCCCAAATGGCACCCAATAGCTTGAATTGCTTTTAACATTAATTTGTCGCCCTGTCTACCTGATCACAAAGCTGAAACCCCTGGGAGACGGGCAGCCTTGCAATCAGAGACAGCCTGGATCATATTGGAATTCGCAGCATCCAAGTGACAGGTTACAGAAGAATCCAGAATGTTCTCTTTGGCCATATCAACATCCCTGCTAAAACCTTTTAATGCCTGTATCAGATGTCGTAAACCATTGACTCAAGAGCCTACACTTTAAAAAAACTCTGTTTTCCTATATGTGGCAAGGACTTTACTCAAATTGTTCCCACCGCCACCATCACCATCTTGTGAACTCCAAAGTTTATTTATTAATTATATTTTTATCCCACCTTTATTACTTTATAAGTAATTCAAGGCGGGAACATACCCAATTCTTCTTGCTACTCCTAGTTTCCATACAATTTCCCCCTTGTGAGGTGAGTTGGGCTGAGAGAGAGTGACTGGCCCAAAGACACCCAGTCAGCTTTCATGCCTACGGCGGGACTTGAACTTACCATCTCTTGGTGATTGGCACCAAATCACTCAGCTGGCTTTCATGCCTAAGACAGGAGTAGAACTTACCATCTCCTGATTATTGGTCCAAAGTCAACCAGACAATTTTCATGCCTAAGGTGGAACTAGAACTCCCAGTCTCCTGGTTTCTAGCCTGGTGCCTTAACCACTAGATCAAACTGGCTCAAACAGCCCTCACAGTCAGGAAGTCCCTCCTCAGTTCAAGTTAGGATCTCTGTGCAAAGCTTCCACCTGGTATTTCTCTTACCTGTAGATGCTTTGGAGAATAGATCTACTCCCTCTTCTCTGTGATATCCTTCCTATAGGGGAAAACTGCTATTCTCCATATTAGTGGAGACAGCATCCAGGAATGGGTTAACTCCGTCTGTAATCTAATAGGACTGAGTCTGCAGTTTGAGATGACACGCCTCTTCCGCTTCCGTCTCCAGCTTTTAGACTCAGTCTTCTCTTGGACTAGACATGATTTTGTAGCTCCCCATTCCTGAATGCTTATCCACAAACTTTAATTCCTCAAGATCGCAGCGGCTCTCAGCTTAGGCTGGTTGAGCTGCTCTCTTATTCCAGCTTGAAGGGCTTCGGCCTGATCCCGCTGAAGGCCAGTGGGCGGCGGTTAGACTGTCGGCCGGCAGATCTAACAGGGCAGCGCTCACGAGCCTGGCTCCAAAACGCTGACCCTTGGGCACAACATCGGAAGCCCGTTGGCCTGATCACACCGGAGCTGCCGGATGGCAGTGAGATAGAGGCAGCGCGCACAAGCTTGGCTCTGCAGCGCTAGCCGGGGCAAAAAGAAACTGCACCTTGGATCAGCGCAAAGGAGGAAAACCGTGGCACCATTGAAACAGCAACGGAGTGAGTCTCCAGCCCCTGCCGCGCGGCCACGCCCCGTGATCAGTGCCACAGCCTCCCAGGACACCGGGAGGCATTTTAGCCCCTGCCCACATTCCGGGCACGCTAATTAGCGCCTGAGCTCAGCGGCACTTGTAGTGGCAGGGCCCATTCGGGCGAGACCGCGTGCACCGGCCATTTCAAAATGGCAGACGCCATGGCCGAAGACGCTGCCATCGTGGCGGGAAGCCCAGCCCCTTCCTCATTGGGCAGCAATGACAATGTAGGCCCATCCAGGACCCGATCCTCCAAGAGGAGGGCTGCTACTGAGCCCCGCTCCAGCAAGTCCCAAAAGGCCTCTAGAGCTGCAGAGAGGGAGGCCAAACAAAGACACAAGGCCATCGAGAGAGTAATTGCCAAAGCCCAGAAGGCTTCAGCCAAGAGGGCAAGTGGTTCCCAGATGGGACAACCAGCCTGCGCACATTCTCCTGCATCTCAGCAGTTGGGGCCATCTGATATTCCTGGAGCACTGCAGGAATCAGCATGGTCTCCAGATGATACTATGGAGCAGCCTTTGACCTTGCCCGGCAACAGTGAGTCATTCTTCGGCTCCATGCCAGCCCCTAGGGGCCCCGGACTTACCTGGGACCAACCTCCACATCAGAGGTCTGAGGCAACCTTCACTCCTACCACTGCAGGCCTTCACTTGGATGAGCAGTCAGAGCCCATAATCCCGGCCAGCATGGGAGCCTTGATCTCCGAGGCCATTAGACAGGGGATTGCAGCTGGTTTACAACAGAGGACCACTTCGGGGTTAGATCACCCCAGAGCCCATGGGCATCAGCAGGGGCACCCTTCCTCAGGGGAGGCCTTCCCCCCTCAGGAGCAAGACAATTTATTAATTGTTTTTCCCGGCCTCTTCCAGCCAGGAGTCCTTGTCAGGAGAAGAAGGACAACGAGAATTTGATTTGTCCGATGATGAAGGCCTTACACCTGATTAGCCTGCCTTTGTGGGTCTCTTTCGACCTCAGCTTTTCAGATCATTGCTTTTCAAAGCAAAAAATACAACTCGCCTGGGTACCAACCAGGCACCTCCAGATGCGGCATCAGGGTCGGCTGACCCTACAGATCCGCTATTTGCTGAGCCAACTATAGAGACGGAGGAGATTCTGGCCCCCAAGTTATTCCTAGACATAGTGCAGAGACAGTGGGCCTCTCCCGGGACAGGTCCCAATCCTAGCGGGTCTGATAGACGTTTTTATTACATGGAACCAGAACTATCCAAAGCTCTTTAGGTCCCAACAGTTGACGCCCCGGTGGTTGCATTGTCCTCACCCTCCATAGTCACAGGGGCTCTCAGACCTGAGGAAAAAAGGGCGGAGCAATTGCTGGTTAAGGCCCACCAGGTGGATGCCTGGGCGGTTAAGGCCTCCACTGCGGCCTCATTCTTTAATAGAGCTTCACTGCTCTGGCTGAGGCAGCTGCAGGACAGGATTCCAGCCGATGATACGAGGTCCCACCAGGATCTAAACAAAATAATGGCGGCAATGGAATTCTCCACGGACGCCACGCTTAATGCAGCTCGATTCGCGGCTAAAGCCATCGGATCATCTGTGGCCTCCAGACACCTCCTGTGGCTCTGCCAGTGGCAAGCCGATGCTAGAAACAAATGGCACCTGGCATCAGCCCCGTTTTCCGGGGACAGATTGTTTGGGGAATCCCTGGAACCCATTTTAGTTGAGTCCAGGGACAAACGCAAGATTTTGCTGTCCATGTCCCAGAGAGCGGACTCCCGCCCGTCCCCTTATTTTCGTTCCTCGCCCTTTCGAGGATCGGATAGCGGCCTTGGGCTGCTGCGCTACCAAAGGCCCTTTCCTCCCAGGTAAGGGCAGCAACAGGACAGACAGGTCAGACAGGGACAAAGGTACCCACCCAAAAGATCCTTTCGGGGTGGGAGGGGTTGCTCCTTTCGATGCTCGCGGTGACTGCTCGTCCGGTCCTCCTATCGGGGGTCGCCTGGCATTCTTTGCCAGCCAGTGGGAGGAGACCACCTAACCCTAACCCTAACCACGCTTGGGTCAGGGAGACGGTAAGGTCTGGCCTCTCCCTGGAGTTCCTATCCACCCCCCCCCAAGGTTCTTCATCCGTTGTCCTGTTTCAAAGGATCAGATGAAGCGGCTCCTCATGGAATCGGCCATAAAACATCTTTTGGATATTCGAGCTATCCAACCAGTTCCGGAGGAGCAGCGAGGATAGGGGTTTTATTCCCTTCTGTTCGTCATACAAAAGGCCTCAGGGGGCTGGAGAGCAATTCTAAACCTCAAGACTCTGAACCGTCACATTGTTTATCAACGGTTCAAAATGCAGTCACTCCAGACCATCTTGGAGAGCGTCAGAAAGGGCGACTTCCTCACGTCAGTGGATCTGACAGAGGCATACCTTCACGTCCCCATTCTTCCCGCCCACAGACAGTTTCTCTGCTTCCACTATGCGGAGAAGCATTATCAGTACCGGGCTTTACTGTTTGGCCTGTCCTCCGCCCCCAGGGTGTTCACCAAACTGATGGCCGCCCTGGCGGGTCATCACAAAACCTACCTATAAGGATCCAGTTTTATCTGGACGACATACTTATTCCACCTTGGAAACCCAGGCAAGCAAGGACCTAGATACCACACTACAGGTCCTACAGGCCCACGGCTTTTCAATAAACAAGGCCAAAAGTCATCTGAGCCCGACGACACGGCTACTTCATATGGGGGCAGTCATCGACACAGTGGAATCCAAAGTATATCTTTCCCAGGAGTGCCAGTCCAGCTTGAGGGAACTGGCAGTGCGAGTCAGGAGAGAACGTAAAGGTCCTCTTCTCCTTCTCTCTCAACTCCTGGGAAAGATGGTGTCGTGCATTTCCATCACCCCATGGGCACGCCTCCACACCAGAAGTCTCCAGTGGTTTCTCCTCCCGTATCAGAGAGCCAGCAGCAGCAGCTCACAGACAAGAGTACATGTACTTCCAGAGGTGATTCTCTCTCTCCAATGGTGGACATCCGGAGCCATCGCCAGGGGCTGCCTGTTTCGAGAACCAGATCGCCTGATCCTGACTACCAACACCAGCCTTTTCGGCTGGGGAGCTCACCTTCAGTCCCACATGGCCCAGGGACAGTGGACTCAGGAAGACCTGAGATACAATATAAATTGGTTAGAGCTCCGGGCGATCCACTTGGCTCTCGGGAGGTTCAAGGACATGGTCTTGGGATGGGACATCTTGGTCTTGACGGACAACGTCGCCGCCAAGGCCCACATCAACCGCCTGGGAGGGACCATTCCAGGTCTCTCATGTTGGAGGCCTCGCAGCTGGGCCTCTGGGCGGAGATTCATCTGCGGTCCATACGGGCGACGCACATATCAGGAGTGGCAAACGTGCAGGCGGACTGGCTCAACTGAGCACCAGTCGACCACGCGGAGTGGCGCATGCACCCGTCCCTGTTCCGGAACATCACAGACCATTCGACTTGTTTGCCACCCAGGACAACTGCCAACTCCCATGGTTCTTTGCCAGATTTCCGACTCCGGGGGCAGAAGGAGTAGATGCATTACACAGTCCGTGGCCTCCAGGATTGCTATACGCCTTCCCTCCTCTTCCTCTCATTCCGAAAGTCATCAGGAAACTGTTGGAGGAGGGGGCAGAGCTTCTACTCCTGGCTCCCCACTGGCCCAGACGTCCCTGGTTCACGGACCTCGTGAACCTATCCGTGGCTCGACCCTGGAGGATCCCTCAGAACAAGGTATACCTCAGCCAGGGGGCGTTGGTCCATCCGGACCCTCAGTGGTTCCAACTGACCGCCTGGTGCTTGAGCGGTGCCTTCTGAGTGGGGACAACCTTTCTTCCCGGGTCATCAAGATGATCCAGGCCTCATGCAGAGCCTCGACCAACAGGATTTACCACACCACGTGGCAGGCCTTTTGTGAGTGGTGTAAAAAAGGGGGATTTAACCCCATGGAGGTTTCCATTGCCCAGGTCCTGGAATTTCTTCAGGACGGGCTAGATAATGGACTATCACCGAACACGATCCGGAGGCAGGTGGCAGCCCTGTCCTCCATTTTGACATGTGGATCCAGAGATTCCCTCTCCCAGCATTCCGTAGTCCGCCAGTTTCTCAGGGGAGCAACTAATCTTCGACCGCCCGTAGTGCATAGGTTCCCTACATAGGATTTGTCGAAGGTCCTCAACTCCCTTACCCAAGGTCCCTTTGAGCCTCTGAGGGAAGTCAGTCTGCACTACCTTACGTATAAGGTGGTGTTTCTAGTGGCCATCACATCAGCCCGGAGAATTTCAGAGCTGGTGGCTCTATCTATCCGATCAGACTTTTGTGTGTTCCACTCCACAGGGTGATCCTGAGACTAGACCCAACCTTCATTCCCAAGGTCAACACTTGGTTCCAGAGGGCCCAGGAACTAGTTCTACCGAACTTTTGCCCTGAGCCAGTCCATCGGTTGGAACACAGGTGGCATACCTTGGATGTCCGGAGGGCCCTCCGAATATATGTCAAATGCACCTCATCCTTGTGGAGGACGGAGTCCCTTTTTGTCTCCTTCCAGCCAGCCATGCTGGGCAACAGGGTCACCTCCTCAACCGTAGGGAGGTGGATTAGGGCGTGTATTGGCAAGGCCTACGAGATCCAGGTCTTGCCATTGCCGAGGCATGTCACCGCCCATTCTACCAGGAGTGCGGCTACCACTGCATCATGGGCGACACAAGCTTCCATCGAGGAGGTCTGTCAAGCGGCTACCTGGTCCTCTCCATCCCCCTTTATCCGCCATTATAAGTTGGACACTTACACCTCTGCTGAGGCAACCTTCAGCAGGCGGGTGCTTCAGAGTGTCCACACAGGATTGGGGACTTCGGACCGGGCCGTGCCCTCCCAATAGGACAACCAGCTTTGGTATGTCCCATTCCTGGATGCTGTCTCCACTAATATGGAGAAGGGGCGTTGTTCTTACCTGATACGCTCCTTCTCGTTGATATGGAGACAGCATCCAGCCCCACCTGGAATTGCGTCCAGTCCTGGGTCCATGAGGGGATACGGCTACAACACGGAACAACATGTACGTCTGCATCACTCCTTCATCAAAAAGCTGGAGACGCAAGCGGAAGAGGCGATCTCAAACTGCAGACTCAGTCCTATTAGATTACAGACGGAGTTAACCCATTCCTGGATGCTGTCTCCACGTCAACGAGAAGGAGCGTATCAGGTAAGACCAACGCCCCTTCTGTCTCCCTTTAGCTTTCTCTTCTTCTTTCAGCTAAACATACCAAGTTCCTTTAACTGGTCTTTGTAGTTAAGGCCCCTGTTCCTATGCTCTTCCCCCTGATGCTGTACAAGCTGAAGTTCTCTGTGAGAGTTAGTTCTCACCCAGTCAGTGAAAGACAACATGGTAGCAAATCTGACCACTTACAAAAGCCAGGAACAGAAGGAGATACGTAGGTCAGCCAGTCCAAAACACCCCATCCAAATGGACAGAAAGGGAAACCAGACCAAAGGAGGGTTTGGATCATTGTTTCTATTTATAGGGCTTTTTCTTCAATCTCAACGCAGTCGCTGAAATCCTTGCTTGCTGCAATAAATATTATTTATGAAAATGTATGGGTTTCTTGTGGCTTGCTTGTGGGCTTGTTTAAGTGGTTTGTTCCGTGCAGTGGGGTAAATCCTGACAGCATCAGCAACTGCTATGATTCAAAAAACAAGCCCTATATATAGAAACAATATTCAAAGCCGGTTGTGTTGTCTTTTTCTGTCCTTTGTTTTTGTAACATTCGGATTTGCTAGCTTATTGTTTTCACTGATTGTGTGGGAAGTCGCCGTGATATTTTCCGCAGAGCTCCAGAAGATGCACATGTCTGTGTTGAGCAGGGGTGGGCAATTAATTTTCTGAAGGACCACATGAGAAACTGGGACCAGAGGTGGGTTCCTCCCGGTTCGGACCGGTTCTATAGAACCAGTAGTAACTTGGCGGCCTGGGTCGCTAGAACCGGCAGCAACCCAGGCCTGCCATGCCTCCGAACCGGTTCTTTCAGCGGCGGCGTAGGCGCCGCCATTTTGTCTTTTGCTTCTGCGCATGCGCAGAAGCTTTTTTCAAGCACTGCGCATGCGCAAAGCACGCGTGCGCCCATGCGGCGCGACACTGAGCAAACCGGCAGCGAAGAAAACCAGAACCCACCCCTGACTGGGACCTTTGTGAAACTGGGTCTGGCCCAGCCGTCATCTATGCAATTTTTTTCCCCTTCTAATCTCCTGATAGGCTGCCCCCTCTATGCTTTGTTAATGTTACATGAGCCTCTTGCACCTGGATCCAAGCAGATCAAGTGAGCCATCAAGAAGCTGGTATTAAGTGTCCAGCCAGCCACGGGGTTAGGGAGCTGTCCCAGGGCATAAGAGGAGCGATGGCACCTCTCGGGCTGGATGCATCAGAGAAACAGCTCATGCAAATAACCTTTCTGTCACCCCGAGCCAGGATAGGACCACGGGAGCCGGTGGGCTTGGATTGACTCCTGTCTAGTCAATCAAACTAGCCGGAGAATCTCTGGCACGCTAAACAGCAATGGGCTGAAGCTCAGCCTAAGACAAGCACGTCTGGCAGGCACTTGAGGGAAGAGGTTGCTGATATTGGCTAGGCTGGAGAAGGCTGTACACACATACACACACACACACACACACACACACACACACACACACACACACACAGAGAGAGAGAGAGAGAGAGAGAGAGAGAGAGAGAGAGAGAGAGACTACATTCCTGGCAGTTCCCAGCTACGGAAAATTTGCTTGCCATGTTATGTAAGTCTGACCTTGCCCTTTCTCTCAAGTGCCCCTTGGAGTCAGACCCCGAAAGGGAACCTGGAGAAATGGGTGAATCAATCCACTCTCATCCAGGGAAACTGCGGCAGCTGGACGGCTGTTGGTGTGTTGAGAGGGGATGGAGCCATGTGCCATAATCCCCAGCTTGGCTGGATAGTCACTGGATAATTTTGGGCAAGGTGTTCCCTTTTGGACTCAGCTTCTTCCCTCTTTTTATTGGCCAAAGGTGAGGAAGGATATACAGGGAGTCCTCGACTTATGACCACAACTGAACCCAAAATTTCTGGAACAAACCAGAGGGAAGTTGAATCGGAGCCCTGCTTTATTTGTAATAGGAAGGCAGACTCACTTGTAGCAAGTTCTGCTTTGGCCTGGTTATGTCACGGGTTCTTTAATGTATACCCAGGTCAGTGGGCTACAAAACTCCCAAGACCACCCACACAACCCCATTTGGCCTGGCCTCTAGGCCAGGGGTCCCCAACTCCCGGGCCGCAGCCTATTAGGAACTGGGCCGCGTGAGTGGTGGGCAACTCGACTGAGCCAGCCTGCCACTTGTGCGGTCCAGTTCCCCTCTCCTCCCCCTCAGCCAGGCTGCCAAGCCGCAAAGGTTGAGGACCACTGCTCTAGATAACACACCTACACGTACCCGAAGGCTACTTTCCCACTACTCCAGCGGCCCCCAACCTTTTGGGCACCAGGGACTGGTTCCATGGAGAAAGGTTTTTCTGTGGACCGGAGGGGGCGTGGTTTTGCATGCTGCCTGCATCCCGCGGATGGGACTTTGCTTGTTTCCGTGGCCCGGTTGCTGGCATGCCGCGGAACGGTGCCGGTCCAGAGACCCGGGGGGTTGGGGACCCCTGCCCTATTCTACTACATCTTTTGTTACTCTCCTACATCTCTTTGTGAGCTTTATTTCTGGAGAACAATACAGGTAAACTTGACAACCACAATTGAGCCCAAAGTTTTCATTGCTAAGTAATATGGTTTCAGTGAATTTTGCCCAATTTTGTGACCTTTTTTACCACACTTGTTAAGTGAATCACTGCAGTTGTTAGTAACACGGTTGTTAAGTGAATCTCACTTCCCCATTGACTTTCCTTGCCGGAAGGTCGCAAAAGGTTATCCCATGACACTGCAACCATCATAAAGGCATGCCAGTCAGCAAACATCCGAATGTTGATCCCATGACCATGGGGATGCTGCAGCAGTCATAAGTGTGAAAAATGGAATAAGTCAGTTTTTCAGTGCTGTTGTAACTTTGAACAGTCACTAAAAAGAATGATTGTATGTCAAGGACCAATTGTAATAATTAGTTGTGGCTAAGTGAGACATTTGTTAGGTGAGTTTTGCCCCCTTTTATGACCTTTCTTGCCACAGTTTTAAGTGTATCGTTGCAGTTGTTAAGTTAGTGGCACAGTTGTTAAGTGAATCTGGCTCCCTATTGACTTTGCTTGTCAGAAGGTCGCAAAAGTTGATCACATGATCCCAGGATACTGCAACCATCATAAACATCAGTCAGTTGCCAAGCCTCTGAATTTTGATCACGTGACCATGGGGATGCTGCAACAGTCATAAGTATGAAAAGCAGTCATAACTCACCTCTTTCAGGACTACCTATATCTGTATCTTTAAATGATCCCTCCATGTGGCATTAATGAAATTCAAGGCAATAATTTGTTTCCTGGTTTTTCCCGATCAAAAGCTTATCATGCCAAGACAGCAATGAATATCTTGGGATATGTGTCAGCATTTGGGACCCCAGGGGGATCTGGGGAGATGCTTAGTGCATTCCCCGCCCTGTGTGGTTAGATTGTAATTACTATTATTGGAGATTATCTGCTAGACAGATGGAGTGTTGAGTTAAAGCTGGTGTGTGTGTGTGTGTGTGTGTGTGTGTGTGTGTGTGTGTGTGTGTGTGTGTGTGTGTGTGTGTGTGTGTGTGTGTGTGTGTGTGTTTAAATGCATACTTAGTGGTGGTTTCATTCAAGCCAGCCAAGCACAATTGACAGATGCTTGAGATGGTGGGTTAGCTCAGAAACATGGACTTCCCCAATCAAACCCTTGAGAATGCCCCTCCCCTCTCCTCTCCCTCCCTCCCTTCTGCCTCCCCTCCCCTCCCCTCTCCTCTCCCTTCACTTCCCTTTTTTATCTTCCCTTCACTTCCCTTTCTCCTTCTTTTATCTACCCTTCCCACTCCCCAAGGAAGATTTGATGTACAGAAGAATGATATATTACTGTTAATACAGGCAATGCCACCATCTAGGGGAACTGAATAATCTGATGCAGATTCTAAGCATTTTTTTAAGACTAGCAAATTTTATTGAGGCATAAAGTTTCATCAGAGCAGCAACCCATTCATTTCATCAGACGCATAGTCAGAGTTCGCTTTTCCGGGGGCTTTAAATACAGAGAGTCAAAGGGTGGGAGGAAGGGGTGAGCAGAAGAAACCTGGTGGGAAGCTAATGGGTTTATGCAATAGCGGAGATTGAGGGGAGAATTTCCCAGGATAGGTGGGGTTGGGTGTCTTATCTTATTAGTTAGAAAATGTAATAAGCTAAGATCCTGCTCAGGTCTTCTTTAATGGATTGGAATTCAGTTGTCCCTCATTGCACAGGTAGTCCTTGACTTGAGCCCAAAATTTCTGTTGCTAAGTGAATTTTGTCCCATTTTAGGACCTTTTTTGCCACAGTGAATCACTGCAGTTGTTAAGTTAGTAGCACAGTCGTTAAGTGAATCTGGTTTCGCCATTGACTTAGCTTCTCAGAAGGTTGCAAAAGCTGAGACCCTGGGACTCTGGAAACCATCATAAATACATGCCAGTTGCCAAGCATCTGAATTTTGATCACATGACCATGGGGATGCTGCAACGGTCATAAGTGTGAAAAACGGCCACAAGTCTCTTTTTTTCAATGCTGTTGTCATTTTGAACAGTCGCTAGTTGTTAGTCAAGGACTATCTGTGTGCCCGTGGTGAAGCTTCGGCCTCCCACCACCTTCCATTCATGAGACCTGTGCCACATCTTATCGTTTTTGTGAGTTCTGATGTTCAGTTTGCCATAAAAGTTGTCCCTCTTAAAATTTTAAGCCCTCTAATGCAGTGATGGCAAACCTATGGCACGTGTGCCACAGGTGGCATGCAGAGCCATATCTGAGGGCACACGAGGCGTTGCCCTGTGTCAGCTCCAGCGCGCAGGCGCGCGCTAGCCAGCTGATTTTCGGAGGTAAACATTTCCCTTGAGACCTTGCTAAACAGACCATCATTATTCTCCTTGTTATTCTTAGCCCAAATAATTATCTGTATGTGTAGAAGTGGTTTTAATACTTTATCATAAGCTATCCTGTGAGCAGCCAAAAGCCTTGCATTTGTTATCGGCTACAGAGGCCTTCAGGAAAGCCTTGCTGCAGAAGAAATGGGCCGAGGTATGAGAGGCCTGGTTGGAACTATCTGAATATATGAAGGTAAGTAGCTCCACTTCCGTTTTGTTTCCAAACTTCTGATTGGCCCGTTGGGCCATTTTTTGCCATCCCCAGGCTTCAGGAGGCTTTCCTGAACTCTGGGGAGAGCGAAAAACAGCCCAATGGGCCTACCGGAAGCTTCAGTGAGGCCTGTGAACATGTGTGGGGGGCCAGCGCGGGGGTTGTGCGCATGCGCGGGGGGAGGGCATTGCATTATGGATGTGGGCACCCGCGAGCACACTATCGCGCGCGTGCGCACCCTTTTGGCACCCGAGCCAAAAAAGGTTCGCCATCACTGCTCTTATGCATCTTCAGATCCTGTTCACAAAAACATATGTCCTGTTTGAAGAGATTGGTCATGAAGATGCAACAGACTCTACTCGTAGCTATAGACTAACCCAGTTCTTTCCATAAATTTCCCCTAAATACTTTAAATGCATCTGTGATATAAGTACAGGTAGTCCTTGACATACAACCAGAGGTGGGTTCCTCCCGGTTCGCACCGGTTCTATAGAACCGGTAGTAAACCGGTGGTGACATCACGGAGCCGGTTCTGTCGGTGCTGGTCCATGGACGCCACCATCTTTTTTTTTTTGATTTTTTTTTTTTGAAAAAAAAAATTTTTTTTTGAATTTTTTGCTGGTTTTTGCTTCTGCACATGCGCAGAAGCCGAGTTTTCGGCACTCCTCATGTGCGGCCACGCAGCGCGGGAGGAAGCGAACCGGCGGCTAGGTAAGTTAGAACCCACCCCTGCATACAACCATAATGGAGCCTGCTCATTATAGTTGCATGTCGTGACAGTTGTAACACTGTTTTATGGTAGCAAATGCTGCAGTTGTAAAGTGAGCCAACGGTTTACTATAAGCATGGTTTTGCTGAAAACCAGATTTGCAGCAAAACTGTCATAAAACACGGTCATGTGACCACGGGACCTCGCAATTGGCTGTAAACGCAGCCATGTTGCCAAGTTTGGTCACATGACGTCAGAGGGGGCTGATTGTTAGAACTTTGAATCTGGGATGTAAATTCCCTTTTCCAGGTCATAACTTTCAAACCATCACTAAGCGACCAGTCATAAGTCGAGGACTACCTATATTTATCGTTTGCCGAGGATCCTCCATCTCAGAGTCTGCCTGCCAAGGTGTTTTGATATGAAAGTGGTGTTTTTTCTAAGAAAATGGCATTCCGGATGGCCATTACATTGCAATTAAGATAGATGCATTTTTTTTCCTGCCACGTATTCACTATTGAGAGCCAGTCTGGCCTGGTGGTTAGGCCGCTAGGAGACTGTGAGTCCTAGTCCTGGCTTTGACACAAAGCCAGCTGGATGACGTTGGGGCAGTCATTCTGTCTTGGCCCTAGGAAGAAGGCAACGGCAAACCACTTCTGGAAAGCCTTACCAATAAAATGGCAGAGACTACTCACCAGGAGTCAACGCTGACTCGAAGGCACCGATTGGTTTTCCAACGGTTGGTGTCATTCAGATTTCAGCCAATGAATTACAACTTTACTGAGTCATTGCTGCTCCATTTTGCAGGCATGCTTCTTGTTCCACATTTCCACTGGCCTAAGCCCTTTGTTGGGTTGAAACATGATTTAAATCCCCCCCCCCTCACATTCATGCAATTGTAAGTCAGCTTTGGGCATTGATTGTTTCTCATACTGTCTATCTATCATATATGAGATAACATCTGCATGCAATTGTATAACAGTTCAGCTAGATTAACAGGAACAAAATCTCTGTTATAACATCCTGTACCCAAAAGGGGGGGGGGGAAATCAACTTGTGACTTAACCTAAAAACCTGATTCACATAATACATGGAACCATCAACAATCTCATCTCATTTTAGCCAGCTCTTTCATATTGTGCGATCCCAGTAGCCATGTCATGTCTCACTCATGACTTGTTAAGCTTGTTTTCACTTGGAACAAAAAATATAGAATAATAGAGTTGGAAGGGACCTTGGAGGTCCTCTAGTCCAACCCCCTGCTCCAGCAGGAGATCTTATACCATTCTGGGCAAATGGTTGTTCAGTCTCTTCTTGAAAACCTCCAGTGATGGAGCACCTACAACTTACGGAGGCAAGCCGTTCCACTGATTAATTGTTCTCACTGTCAGAAAACTTTTCCTTCATTTGAGGTTGGATCTTTCTTTGATAAGCTTCCATTCATTACTGCTTGTCCTGCCCTCAAGTGCTTTGGAGTGTAGGTTGACCTCCCTCCTCCCGTGATAACCTCTCAAGTACTAGAAGACTGCTAATCCTTCTCTACCCAGTTCCTGCAACCTTTCATCATAGGCTTCAGTCTCCATGCCCTTCTCTGTGCTTTTTCCAGGGTCTCAACATCATTTTTGTATCATAGTGACCTTAACTGGATGCAATATTCCAAGTGCAGCAGCACAGTATGAAGCGATACTATTACTTCACATGATCTTGAAACTGTCCCTCTGTTGATGCAACCTAGGACTGCATTAGCTTTTTTGGCAGCTGCAGGACACTGCTGGCTCATACTTAAGCAGGGTAGTCTACTGGGATACCTAGATCCCTCTCACAGTTGCTACTTTTAGTGATTTATCTCCACTTGAATCTGAACTGCAGAAAATCCCACTGTGTTTTATCAATTGGTATAAAATTTGTGGGCATCCCACAGTACACCTGACAGGAGATAAGGAAATCTCTGGTCCTACAGCTGCTGTTGAACCACAACTGGCACGAGCAGTCGTGTGGGATGCAGTGAACTGTAGTTCTTCATCTACAGGGCCATAACTTCCTCATTTCCTCCATAAAGTGAATTTCCACAGTCAACGATGTCCATGTTCTTCTGACTTGATAAGAAATCCTGGGGTATTTGTGAGCGTTGAAGTGAAGCTGACAAACACTGAGCTAAGGTGAAGACCATGATGGTCTGAGGAACATGACTTTTGGAGGTCCTTCAAACAGAAGGTGGCGCCAGTTGTAAGCTGTGTGTACGTACTATACCCAAACTGAAGCAAAGGCAATGCAGTTCTGCGGCTTCTCCTGTGTGAACTCCTCTAGTGTTGCGTGATTGTTCTAACCTGCTCTGGGTTTTGCAAATGCCATTCTTTTTTAAATTGTGCTTCATTAAATGGCAGTCGAAGTGGTGCTGTGCAGATCAAAGTTAAAGGTAGAAGCACGGAGGAAAGGCGATAGGTGCAAGTTCCTAGGAAATATGACAGCAGCTAATGAGCATAAAGCATATCCTTTATTCACTCTGGGGTTGTTGTTTTTTTTTTTTTTAAGTATGCATAATATTGGTGCAGGCAATAATTTGATCCAGCTTGACATTCTGGCAGGCACCCCAAGGTCTGAACCGCATGAACGGTTTCCTTTTTAACCCAAGTAATGAGAATGGTTTACGTAATTCAAAGTACTTTGCAGAACATGGACTAATTGAGTTTTCCCTGGAATTGGTTGCAAACGCAGTGCTTGGAAACAGGCCGGCTTGATTGCCACCCCTGGTGAGTGAAAGTCTGTCGGCATCATGAGACCATTAAGAAACTTTCAGGCAACATGGACAGGACACCATGTTTGACTGGAGTTCCTGATCAAATACAAGTCAAATACAAAGTCACCCTGCTGGGTTTCATGGCTAAGGCGGGACTAGAACTCACAGTCTCCTAGTGATTAGACAAAGTCATCCAGTCAGCTTTCATGCCTAAGGTGGGACTAGAACAGGGGTGTCAAACTCAAGGCCGGATCCGGCCCACGGGGTGGTTAGATCTGGCCTGCGGGGCCGCCCTGGAAACAGCAAAGGACCAGCCTGCGGTGCCTCTGCTAGTGAAAACAGAGCTCATGAGGGCCACGCATGGCCCTCCCGAGCTCCGTTTTCACTGGCAGAGGGCTGCAGGAGGCCGTTGCAGCCGAAAATGGAGTTTGGGAGCCCATTTTCGCTGGCAGAGCACTCATGCCACCACAGGTGCCCCCGACACAAGTGACATCAAGCTGGCCACGTCCACCCTGGCCACGCCCACCCCGGACCCCCTCGGTCAAACACAACCCTGATACGGCCCTCAATGAAATCGAGTTTGATACCCCTGGACTAGAACATCGACTTTGTTTGCCTGAGGGTCACAAAAGGAGATCACATAACTCCGGGATACTGTGACTGTCATAAATATGAGTCAGTTGCCAAGCGTCCAAATTTTGATCACATGATGCTGTGGATGCTGTAATGGTCGTAAGTGTCAAAAATGGTCATAAGTACCTTTTTTTCAGTGCCGTTGTAACTTCAAACAGACATTAAATGAACTGTTGTAAGTCGAGGATTACCTGTACTGCAGAAAGCAGGTCTTCGGTGTGCATGCAGCTTCGTTTTTTAGCCCTGGTGGCACAGTGATTAAAATGCAATATTGCAGGTTAAGTCTGCCCACTGCCAGGAGTTTGATCCTGACCGGCTCAAGGTTGACTCAGCCTTCCATCCTTCCGAGGTCGATAAAATGAGGACTCAGACTGTTGGGGGCAATATGCTGACGTTGTAAACCGCCCAGAAAGTGCTGTAAAACACTATGGGGCGGTATATAAGTCTAACTGCTATTGCTATAATAAAGTAATTTTACTGCAACTGTGAGCTTCTGTCCTCAGTAACTTCCTGAATGCCACAATTAGGGTTTGCAAAGTTGAGATTTATTATTGAGTCTGGCCTAAAGCCCTACAGTGCTCATTATATCAGCTCATTAAAGAAGAGGTATGCATGCTAAGTACACATATTTCTTTGAGAAGCCTACCCTCTTTGTGTATCAATAAAGCTGCCAGGATTAATGGGCAAGGTATACAGAAAGATAATTTGTGTGCCCAAGAATAACACAAAAATAAATTCTTTTGAGGGTCTGAAATTGGGCAGAGAATGCAATGAAGGAAGCAAGTGTTTTGAAATGAATAATATGTGAGTGTAAGCTGGGGTAGCAAAGAGGGAAAGAGAAGTTTTTTAGCAAGTGCCCACTGCCTAGCATTTGGAGGCTGGTGTGTGTATGTGTGAGAGTAGGCATGTGTGTTTGTTTACAGATACACAGCAGATGGAAAAATGTCATTGTCTTGTCCTTGCTATCAAAACTGTCTACATGAATATGAGTAATGTCCCTTTGTGTTGTTCTTGGCAAAAGATCAGCCATCTCCAAAAATGTCAGGCACACTTTAAACTGGTCCGTGGCTGCTTTCCTTGAGGTTGACTAGATCGGTGGCAGAATTCTTGAAATGGAGATATCCACACGAACCTTCCCAGTCCTTCGTCAGAGGAACTCCTGCAGCAACACTAACATTTCAATGGATACAACTTCGTTTTTTCATCTTCTGTAGCAGGGGTATCCAACCTTGGCCACACAACCATGCTGGCTGGGTAATTCTGGGAGTTGAAGTCCACGGGTCTTAAAGTGGCCAAAGTAAGTTCTACTGCTTACAAACTGCAGCAACCATCAGAAAAAATAAGGTTGGAAAACCCCAGACTGTGTGTGTATGTGAATGACACCTTCGCTCTCTTTCCACCACCTCCCAGCAGTTTTAGATGCTCTCCCCTCATCCCTTTCCAATTTTGGCTGCTCCCCATAGACTCCTTGGCACCTTGGCCTCATAAAGTGGACGCCCTGGAAGTGTGAAGCTTAAATGAAGAATGTGGACTCTTGGCAAACTTCAGCAGATGATGGCTCTGGCCTGCTCTTGTGTATGTGATAACGGACACCGTGCCTCGTTTTAGATGACCGGCTCTTGTTCTAAGCCTGCGAACCAGCTGGCAGGTGTGTGCACGAAAGTTTGAGCAGAGGCCATGAGGCTTAAAAGGCTTGCTGAGATACCAGGATCTTTTCTTGGGATTGGCATGGCTTAGAGAACTGACTGCCGCAAAATTTTTTGATAGATCATCTGTGTTGGAAGATCTGTTTTCAAGAGGATCTTGACTTTACTTTGCATGTTCGTCACCTGAAGCTACCTTGCTCCAAGTCAGAACAACAATCCACCTGTACCGGTACTGTCCACTTTGATTGGCAGTAATCTCAACAAGATTCCTCAAGAAATTCGCTGATCTCTCGGATCCTTCCAGCTGAAGAATCCAAATGTTGAATTCCCTGAGATGTTTTTTGTGTGATGTGCTTCATCTGATTGGTGTATAGTACAGTGGTACCTTGTTACTCAACTGCTTTGAAACTCATCAAATTTGGTACTCAATGCATTTTGATGCGAAAGTTTTGTCCTTGTACTCATCATTTGTTTGGTACTCAATGCATAAGCTAGGACTTGTAGTTGTCGGCTGCCTTGTGACTCACTACATTATTCCTTAAGGGAAAATTTTGTTTGGTTCTCATCATTTTTGGTACTCATCGCACCTCCTGATGATGAGTATCAGCTACCTGTATATATGCCCAGAAGCCCATTCCCACCTCAAACCACAATATTTATCCACAACTAGATGATTTGCTGGTAGTTAACACTGGATGGGAGCCAGTGACCTTAAAACTAAAGGAGGTATTTCTGGCAGATGGGACTCGGCCATGGCTATTTGGCTACCATAGTTAAAAGATACTACTAGCATTCAGTGCTATTATAAATTTATCAGAACATAGAACATAGAGTTATAGTGCTGGAAGGGACCTTGAAGGTCTTCTGGTCCAGGCCCCTCCCCAAGACAGGAGACCTTATTGCATCCCAGAGAAATGGCTGTTCAATCTTTTCTTGAAGACCTCCAGTGATGGAGAACCCACAACTCTGGGAGGCAAGCTATTCCATTGATTAATTGTTCTCAGTGTCAGGAAATTTCTCCTTAGTTCTGGGTTGGATCTCCCTCTGATGAACTCCATTGCTTTTTGTCCTTCTCTCAGGTGCTTTGGAGAATAAGTTGACCCCTCTTCTCTGTGACAGCCTTTCAGGTGCTGGAAGACAGTTATCCTGTCCCCCTTAATCCTTCTCTTTGATAGGCTAGGCATACCTATCTCCTTCAACCATTCATCATATGGTTTTAGCCTCCAGGCCCCTTAGCATCTTTATAGCTGTTTACCATACCTTTGACTGGTGGTTTTGGACAAGTCCTGACCAGTCTAGCCTACCTTATAGGGGTATTATGATGATAAGACAGATTAATCATGGATGGATGGCTTTCTTGTAAATGTTTCACTTTTCCCCGATCTTACGGGAGGGTGGGGAGTGATATGATGTCAGATAAGGCTGGCCAGCTTTACAAAAAAGTAGTGAGTATATTCCATACAGCAGCAGCAGCAGGAGGAGGAGGAAAAGGAAGAAGAAGAAGAAGAGGAAGAGGAAGAGGAAGAAGAAGAAGAAGAAGAAGAAGAAGAAGAAGAAGAAGAAGAAGAAGAAAGAAGAAGAAGAAGAAGAAGAAGAAGAAGAAGAAGAAGAAGAAGAAGAAGAAGAAGAAGAAGAAGAAGAAGAAGAAGAAGAAGAAGAAGAAGAAGAAGAAGAAGAAGAAGAAGAAGAAGAAGAAGAAGAAGAAGAAGAAGAAG
>QLTV01002667.1:1727892-1750881 GCA_003457575.1 Thermophis baileyi
TATATATATATTTAAAGCTATTTTTTTTCCAGAAGACAGTTTTCCCATTGGCGCTTAGAATTCTTTAAGGTCACATTTTTAAAAACTTGGAACTAAACCCTAGTGGGTGGGAAAAGGTACAGCATAAAAAGCGGTAGAAACCAGTGGCAGTGGAAAGAGAATTACCTAAAAAGTCTCTTTGCCAATTAAAAGCCTTCAAATGCACAGGTACAGAATTGGGGAAGAGAAGGGAAGAAGAATCTGGGGGTTGGATAGTTGCTACTGGCTGGACACCCCAAGAAACTCCTGCCAGGGCAGGTTTTTAAAAGGAACAGGGCGGCTGCCGGTTGGCAGAGCTTCAGTTTAGAGGCTTGCATTTTCAGAAATAAATACAGGAGGAAACAGAGGCATGTAGAAATTAGCCACGCTTCTTTGAAAGGCCAGCAGCCAAACTGAATCCCAGGCAGGGAACCGGAGCAGAAAACATCTCCTGGATAAAGTTTTGGCTAGTTTGTCCCAGCAGCAGAAAACAGCTGCGACCACAAGTATGCTACAGCTGGGAGGGTGACATCTTTAGAAATGGCTGGGTTCCTTCCCCCCACCACCACCACCAAGGGAGGAGTGGTCGGTGAAGATGGCAGAATTTGCCAAAATGGCAAAACTGATCTATTTGATGGGAGACAGAACAATGACTACTTTTTATGAAAGATAGGAAAACTTTCATGAGCTTGTTTGCTGAACATGGATAAAAATGAACTGGAGATTTCTGGATTAAAATTCTGATTAAAAACGGTTGACTATGGGAAGGAAGGGATTATATAAAGTAGGTAAAATGGAAAAAGTGTGTAGCTGCTGTAAAGAAGATCAGAAGCTGATTCTTTGACTTTCTTTTTCCTTTTCTTCCTTTATCTTACTGTTTATCTTACTGTTTCTATGTTTATCCTACTGTTACTAGCACTTTTTCTTTAATTTTTTTTCTTCTAATTTCCTTTTTTATATTCTTGTTTTTATTTAAATTATGTAAAATCTCTATCCATCCATCATCTATCTATCTATCTATCTATCTATCTATCTATCTATCTATCTATCTATCTATCTATCTATCTATCTACACATAGATACATACAGAGGTAGCCCTCAATGTACGACCATCATTTGGGACCAGAATTTCCATTCCTTAAGCAATGTAGTTGTTAAATGCATTGCACCTCATTTTACAACCTTTTTGCCATGGTTCTTAAGTGAATCACCACAGTTGTTAAGTGCAATTGTTAATGCAATCATTAAGTGAATCCAGTTCTCCCATTGATTTTGCTTGTCTGAAGCTGGCTGGGAAAGTCACCGATGGCAATCACATGACTCCATGATGCTGCAACCATTGCAATATCATGCCTGTTGAACCCAAGAGCCCAAATGTTGATCATGTGACCATGGGGATGGGGTTGGTTGTAAGTACAAGGACTGGTTGTAAGTCACTTTTTTCCACTGCTGTTGTAACTTAGAATGGTTGCTAAATGAACAGTTGTAAGTCAAGGGTTATATATGTATATGTAAAAGAAATGGCTGTCCTGTATTCTGAAGGTCTCCAGTGAGTGATTTTGAAAGCAAAGCAGAGGTAAACCCAGTTAGAACCTGGGTAGGGCACCCCTGGGAATCCCAGGACTGTAATCTAGACTAAAGTCACCCAAACATTCAATACCACCCACGTCCATCATGCTGTCAAGAAACAGGCAGGAAGTTGTCTCTGGCAGTCAGGTGTTGCCCCGTTCCAAGCTTCTTCCAAATGCATCAGAGTGACAGGTTCCAACCCAACCTGCTCCCTGTTCTGCTGGTTCTACAACTGTGACTTTTTAAAAAAAATATTATTTCACTAAAGGCAACATTCAGAATGAGGGCCACTTCAACCTCTTCTTGTTTTGGGGGGGTCTTTCTTTTCTGTTCCCAGTGGCTGCTGTCTGACTTTCTTCTGCCCCCCTCTGCCCTCTTTCCTTTTGTGCAGAAAGATTTCACGATGCGAGAAGAGCTGCAGCAGAGTGACGTGGAACGCTGGCTGGGCTTCATCACCTTCCTCTGCGAAGTCTTTGGCACCATGCGGAGCAGCACCGGGGAGCCCTTCCGCGTTCTTGTCTGCCCTATTTACACCTGCCTCAGGGAGGTGAGTCGGGTTGGGGGTGGAGGGCACGTCTTCCTTGCTTGCTATCCATCACTGTCTACAGAGCGCTTTTGGCGAAAGGAAAAAAGGGAGCAAATTTGCCTGCCATTGTCAGCTCTGGAAAAATTCTGTGTTTTGGGGTCTCCTCTCTTACAAGATCCCAATCGAGAATGTATAAAATTGCGGGGCACTTCAAACAATATTTGGGGACTCCATTGCCTGAAAAGAGGGAGGATTCCTATAGCACCCAATAAATATTGATAAATGTGGCAAAACAACATTTGTTAGAACACAACATTCCTTGTTTGGTCAAGGCCTAGCATTTTATCTAAGGGAAACCTTTCATAAGGTAGTCCTTCATTTATGATTAGTCACTTGGTGACCATTCAAAGTCACGATAGACCCCCCAAAAAAACTTATTTTGACCCGAATTCGAAGTTCCAATGGCCAGCATCCCATCCCATGGTAACGTGACCATATTTTGGGCACTCAACAGCTGGCCACAATTTATGGTCATGTACAGCATTTATAGATATGTGACCTCAATTTAAAACATTTTTGCTGGAAACTTACTACATCTGAGGGCTCTCAAGCATGACTGTCACTGCTATAGATGGACCCTGGTGGAGGCAGATATAAATTCCAAGAACCATCAGCCCTTCTATGGACTCTAGGAGATAAACCTAATCAAGGTTCATCTCCTAGAGCCCAAAGTTACTTAAAAAAAAGGACTAAGGGTGACATGATAGCAGTGTTCCAATATCTAAGGGGCTGCCACAAAGAAGAGGGAGTCAAACTATTCTCCAAAGCACCTGAGGGTAGGACAAGAAGCAATGGGTGGAAACTAATCAAGGAGAGAAGCAACCTAGAACTAAGGAGAAATTTCCTGACGTTGAGAAAAATCAATCCGTGGAATGGCTTGCCTTCAAAAGTTGTGGTTCCTCCAACCCCCAGAGGTTTTTAAGAAGAGATTGGACAACCATTTGCCTGAAATTGCATATGGTTTTTACTTGAGTTGGGGGTTGGACTAGAAGACCTCCAAGGTCCCTTTCCAACTCTGTTAAAACTGCCTGCTCTCTGATTCCACCAACATCCAACATAGAGACAGCCTGGCTTGAGGTTTCGACAAGACCTTTGTTCAGCCATCTCTGTTACCAATAATCTCCCTCAGTGTCATCACAGCAAAGTTCACAAGAAGCAGCCGAAAAAACATCCTCTGGAAAATTGTTGTGTGTCGTTCTCTCCCCACCCCACCCCCCCGGGTCATGAGTTTGCTATTATTGAAGGCAGACAGTCTAAGAGCGACTTCGCCATAAGAAGCATTTGCCTGAGTCATTCCAGCCTTGACTGCTTTGTTTGGTTTCACTGTTTTTTTTAAAAAAATTCCATTCATCTTGGCTTCTGTTCTTGGAAAGCGACGGATTTGTGTTCAGTCGTAGGCATGGCCTGAGAAAGCAGCCAGGTTAGCAACTCAACGGAGGAGGATGTGCATCGAACGCAACTTCTACATGGGAGCCTGTTCGATCAGGGCTGGGTTTACTCAGCAAGGTTCCAGGGTCATGTTTTTCTGCTGCTTGGAGAAAAAATGGCTTCAGTGCTACTTTCACCCACGTTGCCCCAACTAACCACCACCTCAGATCTAATGAGACTACAATTCCCAGAATTCTTCAGTGTAGATAATGGTGATGGTGCTGGACCAGAAGCTGAAGTCCCAGATCCACGTTCAGGCACAGAAAGTGGGGAAATCCTATTCCCTCCTTTCTTGGATAGGTCCTAAGCTGAGGTAGATCCTCCTTCCATCTCAGCGTCTGCTTTTTCATGGCCGTGTCCTTTTAGTTGTCTCAGCAAGCAGTAATTTTCCATTGCCTTCCTCCAGGAGGTCTTAAACTAGGACCTTCCCAATGTATTGGATGTGCAATTCTTACCTTAGATGTATACAACACACTAAACTGGTTGGGTCAACATATTATGTGAACCAGGGCAACACATTCACCTATCATAGGATTTTATTTGGGCCTAACATGTGCACAGAGAAAATGTGTTTGGTTGACCTGCATTTAAGACTCAGGTGTGTTGCCCAAACTTGAGTTCCCAGTCAACATGGACAAATTCAGGGGGCAGTAGGTTGGAGGAGCCAGGTTAAGAATGCCTGCTCTGCATGGGCATCGTTGTCAAGAACATCCTGTGTTTCATGACATTATTGCCTCAAAGAGGTGAAAGACACAATTTGTGCAACGACACATGTGCCGTGCTCCTGGCATCTGTGCTGCTCTGCGTATTCTGAGCGATTCTACATCACATTTAGTGCTGTTTTGTTAAGTTCTGCTTTGGTTTCAGAATACTCTTTTTAGTAAGTAAAAAGATCAGTTGAACTGGATCTTCTTTTCAAATGACTTTTTTTCCGGATTTCAGCCTGAATGAGAAAAAAAAGACATTCATGTGCAATTTTATATATAATTTATGGAATGCCAGAACATTCCATTTAAATTAGATATTACTAACTATCTAAAACGGAAAGAATTCAAACAGAGGGCAAACATCAAACTAACCTGCAAATCCATTTATTGCAGTGTATCAAGGGAGTCAATAAAGAATGAATGCAAAATAAAATAGGTCTTTGCAGTCTGCTTTGGCTCTGACCTAAGCAAATCTCACTCTTTGAACACCTGAGTTTGTCTCCTGGAGAAGAACTTCTAAGTGGGTCTTCTTTCAGTCTCTCCTTTTCTCTGTTTCTGCAGTTGTTGCAATCTCAGGATATAAAAGAAGATGCGGTTCTTTGCTGCTCAATGGAGGTAGATATTTGGAAATGTTTATCTAACCTATTTCTTCACTCAATAAAATAAAGAGGGCTGTTTTTTTCTAGAGAATTTCAAAATTATAAGAGCAAGAATTTATACAGCCCTTTTACTGCACAAAATCAGAAACTAATATTAGAAGAATCTTTTTTAAGCCATAACAGTATTTATTTATATTTATTCTCCTAAGGAGCTGTTTTCATAAATGTTTCCTATAGACTTTTGGCAAGACTGGAAAACTTGCTCTGTTATGCCCATTCTACCATCGTAATACACTTGCTGAGTTTTAGGGTTTAGTGTATTCAGTGCAGGGGTGGGTTCCTCCCGGTTCGGACCGGTTCTCCCAAACCGGTAGCGGCCCGCTGGTGATGTCACGATGATGTCACTGAACCGGATCGGTCGGTGCCGGTCCATGGGGGCCGCCATCTTTTTTTTTTAATTTTTTTCGGGGTTTTTTTATTTTATTTTATTTTTATTTTATTTTTTTTTTCCTTCTGAGCATGCGCAGAAGCCAACTTCCGGCACTGTGTATGCGGTTGCCATCTTTTTTTCGGCTTTGTTTTTTTCCCCCGGATTTTTTGTTACTGCGCGCGCACGCACAAGCGCGCACGCACCCACGCGGCGCGCCCACGCGGCGTGGGAGGGAGCGAACCGGCAGCGAGGTAAGTTGGAACCCACCCCTGATTCAGTGGTACTAGCTGAATTTTTATGATACTGCATGCCTAAAATTGCTAAAAAACATACAGGTTGTCCTTGACTTACAGCCATTCGTTTATTGACCGTTCAAAGTTACAACGGCAAAGAAAAAAGTGACTTATAATCGTTTTCATACTTACAACCATTGCAGCATCCCCATGGTCATGTGATCAAAATTTTGATGCTTGGCAACTGACTCACATTTACGACGGTTGCGGTGTCTCGGGGTCACGTGATCCCCTTTTGCAACCTTCTGACAAGCCAAGTCAATGGGGAAGCTAGATTCACTTAACAACATTGTTACTAACTTAACAAGTCCAGTGATTCACTTAACAACTGTGGCAAGAAAGGAAAATGGAGCATAGCTCACTTAACAACTGTCCCGCTTAGCAACAGAAATTTGTGGCTCAGTTATGGTTGTAAGTTGAGGACTACGAGTATCTAGAAAACTAACTGAAAAAGCCATTTGTTGATATCATATACGTGTGATATCTGCGTTATTTGATGTTTACTACGGTTCCTTTCTTTTTCTTTTAACTGGCATGTTGTAGCCAGAACTTGGAGAAACATCTCAAAAGTCCAGTGAGGAAATTCATACTGTAAATTGCTTTCTAAAAAACAAAGAGCAAAGTCCACATTGTGTTGTTTATTCTAAATCCCTAAATCTCAGTATCCAAAATGTAACGTCAGATCTGACTCTTAATAAACATGTACCTAGTTGACCAATGTCTGCTTGGACCAATGTGAGGAGGTGTTAAGGAATTGTGCAGAGTAACCTCTGCTTCTGAAGGCTTCTGTTAGTTTTATTTCTATGCCGCCCAACTCCCGGAGGACTCTGGGCGGCTTACAACAATAAAAACATTATAAAAATATAACAGAGCTTACTTTTAGACACGAAGTCACTCAGCAATGAATCAGCAAAAGAGAGAGAGAGCACTAACCATGTTCTCTAGCTCCCTCTTATGGCCGTTACTGCCAGTCAGAATGCACCAATGCATTTAAAGCCATATTACATATATACATTAAACAGTGATTTGTGGCTTGTTTATATTAACCAACCCAACCGTTTGGACAGAGTCCTAACAGGAGGGACAATTGCAAAGTTTGTTACGTCTCCTTCCTCTGTCTACCCATTCAAAGCATTCAAACTGCAGAATTCATGGCACACATTTGTTGGCCTTGAAGACCCCACCCCTCCATTCTTTTCTTAGCTCTACCGCCAGAGCTCTGTGCCGAGGGCAAAATGTTAAAATAAAACATCAGAAAAACTCTATTTCTACACACACCTCTTCGCCTGGTATCCATTCTGATGCCTCTCCTAGGGAATTCCTCACCTTTCCAGCATCCTATAGTTTTATGTTATTTGCCTCTGGTTTTTAAAATGGCAGTTTACAGGGTCTTATGAAGCATAGAGCAGGGGTGTCCAACCTTGGCCACTTTAAGACCTTTGGACTTCAACTCCCAGAATTCCCCCAGCCAGCCATGGCTGGCTGGGGGAATTCTGGGAGTTGAAGTCCCCAAAGTGGCCAAGGTTAGACACTCTTGGCATAGAACATAATTATTTCTAACAGAGCCATGTGCCTCGAAGCAATAACTAAATCAAGCATTTGCAAAAGGAAGCAGAGCCTTCTTCTCTGCCTCTCTTCTTCCCATTGTGGGGGAGAACGGAAAGAAGGGTGAGGTGGGGAGGGGGAGCCAGCCGGTCCTCGGCTTTTGACCTCCCTTCTTTCTTCCTCAATAGTTGCAAAGTGCCGGCCGGCTGCTGGAAGAACAGCTTCCCGAGCTGATGACGGAACTGCTGGCCACCGCCCGCGACAAGATGCTGTGTCCCTCGGAGTCCATGCTGACCCGGTCCCTGCTCCTGGAGGTGATTGAGCTGCACGCCAACAGTTGGAACCCCCTGACCCCCACCATCACGCAGTATTACAACAAGACAATCCAGAAACTGACAGCTTGAAGGCAGCAGGCGGGCACAGCCTAGTGCCGGGAGCAAGACACGCACTTTAAAGAAACAACACAAAACACACATTCAGAATATTCTAAAAGGACGCAGGAGCGCTCGAGTTACAGGGACTGGAGAAGGGACGGCGTGACCGTTCAGTGGTCCGATTCCTAAAAAGACAGCCCGCAGCATGTTTAAGAATACGTTCATTGGGGCGAAGCATGTCTTTTTTCAGTCGCGTCCTCAGGTGCCGCCCCCTCCTCCTTCCTTCCCTCTCCTCCCCGCTGTGGTTTTGTTGAAAGTTCCCTTTTATGCAACCCGTGGCTCATCAGCTCAACGTCCCGCCAAGCTATTGTTGGGGCTCAGGAGGAACATGGCCGGTTGAATAGCGACTTGGAGGGCAAGAACGGATGGTTTCCGAAGCATTGTAGCAGCTTGCGTTGGCCAACTGGCGGGAGGCAGGCCACAGCAGATGTCTTTGGGGGAGAAGGGGGGGGGACAAAGACAGACCTGTTCCACCCCAGATGCTGGTAACTGACAGCTTTTGTCAAGCCAAAAGAACATCCCCTCTTCATCCCTCCCCGCCTTCCTCTCCTCGTGTCTTCAAAGGTTGGTCTCCTTAGCTGTCCTCTGTGGCTCCCCACCCCAAAACCTCATTCTAGATTAGACATTGGAAAGCGATATTTTTTTCCTGCCCTTTTTTGGGGGGGGGGGTTGGTGGGGGGGAAGGTATTTGCATTTGCACTGAATATTATTTTCCTTTGTGGGGGGGGGTTCCATTCTATAAATATATGTATATATATCTCTGTATATATACATGCACATATTCTTATATCAGTGCTTCCCAAACCCGGGTATATAACCCACCGTTGGGTAAAAGTGGTTTTTCTTTTGGGTAAAGGTACACAGCCCCATTACTCAATCACAAAAGGGACACTGAAATTGATTGAAAGGTGGTGTTGTTTTTTGGGCTGAAAGGACTTTCCGATACGTGGTTTTTGGGAATGAAAAAAATTTGGGAAGGACTGCCTTAGATGAACAGACAGCCTGCTGTTTCGTTTTTGAAAAAGTAAAGTCTGTGATGTGAGATTGTGGAGAACATGCAAGGATCTTGAAGGGAAAGGAGCCCAGGCCAAACACCACTCAAAAAGTATTATTGCCATGAAACTGTCTTGCCAACAGGTTTGCGGTGACGAGCCTGATTCTGTACAGACTTTGATGCAGTTCTCTTCCACAGGGGTCTCCAACCTTGGCAACGTTAAGCCTGGCGGACTTCAACTCCCAGAATTCCCCAGCCAGCTTTGGGGAATTCTGGGAGTTGAAGTCCGCCAGGCTTAAAGTTGCCAAAGGTGGAGACCCCTGCTCTTCCACATGTTTTCTGATTGCTATGAGATACCCCAGGGCTATACAGGTAGTCCTCAACTTGCAACCATTGGTTTAGTAACCATTCAAAGTTACAACAGCACTGGGGGAAAAGGACTTATGACTACTTTTCACACTTACAACCGTTGCAGCCTCCCCATGGTTACATGATCAAAATTTGGACGCTAGGCAAGTGGCCTGGGTTTATGACGGTTGCAGTGTCCCAGGGGCACGGGATCCCCTTTCACAACCTTCTGACAAGCAAGGTCAGTGGGGAAGCCAGATTCGTTTAACAACTGTGTTACTTAACTTAACAGCCGCAGTGTTTCACTGAATAACTGTGGCAAGAAAGGTGGTCAAATGAGGCAAAACTCGCTTGCAGCTGTCTTGCTTAGCAACAGAAATTTTGGCCTTAATTGTGGTCGTAAGTTGAGGATTACCTGTATTAGCTTTTTTGCAAGGTTTTTGACCCAAGTGTAAAACTCTGGGAATTCCCACGCACACACATTTCTGAGTATCTTGAACCAGCTCTCTACCAGTACATCTGGACCAGAGGTGGGGAACCATGGAATTCTGGGAGTTGAAGTCCACAAATCATAAAGGGGCCATGGTTCCCCACCCCTGATTTAGTCAATGTAAAAAAGACAGTGTGTCCCCTCTGATGGCATTACACAACTCTACGTTCCTTAAGTAATTTTTTTCATTTTAGATAAGTATTATTTATTTATTTTTGATGTGGGACCAGTCACATCACAACACCAGTGTTATTTATTCATTTAGATCAGCTGGCTGGGGGAATTCTGGGAATTGAAGTCTCCGCATCTTAAAATTCCCAAGGGAAAGAAGCACTGATCTAAATGAAAAATGCCAGCTCCTCAGGAGCATTTAAGGATTTAAATTTAAAGCTGGAAATTTAATAAAATTCTGGACTGAACATTTAATGTGGAAGGGGAAAATATTGTCACCCTGCCATCTGTTTTCTAAAATATCTGAATGACTGTTTAAATATTAACATATGTGATATCAACATATCAGCTCTGCTGTGCTTAACACACTTGGTGTTTCTCATATTAATCATAAATATATGGATTGGCTTGAATTGTGCAGAGAAGCATATAGGTAGTCCTTGACTTACAACCCTTTGTTTAGTGACTGTTACAACAGCACTTAAAAAAGTGACTTACAACCAATCCTCACACTTACGACCATTGCGACATAGTCATGTGATCAAAATTTAGATGCTTGTCCACTGCCGTGTATTTATAACCGTTACACTGTCTTGAGATCATGTGATCGCCATTTGTGACCTTCTCAGCCGGCTTCCGATAAGCAAAGCTGGGGGAAGCCAGATTCGCTTAACAACTGTGGCAAAAGTGGTCCTTGCTTAATGACCACATGATTCACTTTAACAACTGCAGTGATTCGCTTAACAACCCGTGGCAAAAAAGGTCATAAAGCTGGGCGCGGCTCACTTAACTGCCTTGCTTAGTAATGGGAATTCTGTTCCCAATTGTGGTCGTAAGTCGAGGATCGCCTGTAACTTACATGGAGTGCCAATTATTCTCAGAGTTGACTTGCAGCAAATCCGCTGATGGTGAAGATTGAGGAGTGAGCAAAACTAGGTAGTTAATTAAGTTGGGGGGTGAATGAGGGATTTTAATACACCTTGGTTACAATTATGGTAGGGGCTATACTGTCATAGCCTAACATTAATTCAGGGAGCTGAGTAGGAATGAGGAATTAAGACTTGAAGTTCTTCAGTCATCCGATGAATGGAAGGTGAGTTGTAAGTATGTGTTAGGTGGGATTTCTGGAGTAGGAAAATGTTTCTGGTTAAGACGTTTTAAAAATCCAATAATTTTTACTGTGTTGTCTTAGCCTTGGAATTTAAGGTGAAATGTATCAGTGTTTCTCTCCCCCCACCCCCATCATGTCAGAACTTGTTTATAGTTTGCTCAACAAGCTGACCAGTTAAATGTTTTTTTCTCCATATGAAGTGAAAGGTTAATGTGAGAATATGCTATTGAGGGAAAGAATACAGAATAACAGAGTTGGAAGGGACCTTGGAGGTCTTCTAGTCCAATCCTCTGCTTAGGCAGGAAACCCTACACCACTTCAGACAAATGGTTATCCAACATCTTCTTAAAAACTTCCAATGTTGGAGCATTCACAACTTCTGGAGGCAAGCTGTTCCACTGATTAATTGTTCTAACTGTCAGGAAATTTCTCCTTAGTTCTAAGTTGCTTCTCTCCTTGATTAGTTTCCACCCATTGCTTCTTGTCCTACCCTCAGGGGCTTTGGAGAATAGCTTGACTCCCTCTTCTTTGTGGCAGCCCCTGAGATATTGGAAGAGATGAAGGGTTCAATAAGACAGACTTCCCATAGATCAGTGCTTCTCAACCGTGCCAACTTGAAGACGTGTGGACTTCAACTCTATGCTGGCTGTGGAATTCTGGGAGTTGAAGTCCACAAGTCTTAGAGTGACAAGATTGGACACCCCTCATCCGGCGATAACCGGATCTGCTGTCCTTTCCTAACTCTAATTTAGAAAACGCATCTTTCCGTTTCTCTTCCTTTGACCCCTGACTTCATTGCAAGATGGGTCCTACTCATCTGCAGAATTGGATCTGTCTCCTAGCCTCTCGCTCAAGCCACAAAGACCCGCGCTCCTACGTTTAAATTAATATTTTTTCCACAACAAGAACTAATTCAGATTATGCTTGTGGGCAGCCATTTGATTGCTCAAATCCCCCCCCCCCCAATAATTTGCTCAATTATTTTTAGGTGTGTAGAATATCCATGTATATATATACATCTAACACGACCACGTTTGCAGATGATCCAGGAAAGGAAAATATTTGCTTTCCAAAAAGGTGGCATCTAGAGGGTATTTGTGATAAATCAGCGTCTGGATTGGATTGCAGTGCTTGGTGCTACAGGAGAGGTACTAAATATCATGTTATCAGTGTTTAATATGTGTCATTTAAAGATGATTTGGCTTCTGGTCTTGTTCTTTTACTATTCTGTGGCAGGCCCAGCCAGCAAATAATTTAACGCTCCTGTTATAAATAAAGGTACAGGTGGTCCTCGACCTACAGCTGTTCATTTAATGACCATTGGAAGTTACAGCCGCACTGAAAAAAGTGACATGATCTTTTTTCACACTTTTGATCGTATCCCAATGATCACCCGATCAAAATATGGCAACTGGTTCGTATTTATGATCATTGCAGGGTCCCTGGATCATGTGATCACTTTTTGTGACCTTCTGATAAGCAAAGTCAATGGGGAAGCCAGATTCACTTAACAACCTTCACAATTTAATTGTGGCAAGAAAGGATGTAAAAAGGGGCAAAACTCACTTAACCGTCTGGCTTAGCAGAACAGAAATTTTGGGCTCACTTGTCTAAGTCGAGGACTTACCTGTACTGCAGTAAAACAATATAGGGCTGATACAGCAAATTCCTCATCTTCTTGAGATGCACCCATCAAGTTTTGGGTGGACTAACAAGACATGTCCATGTCCACCTTATGATGTTGACAGATTTTGCCAAGTAACTCTGGAGTGATTCTGATGGGTGTCCTTGACTTATAACCGGTCACTTAATGACCAAAGTTACAATGGATATATATATACATACATACACACACATACACATATATACCGTTTTCCAATAAAAAGTACATTTGAGCCCTGGTAGCACAGTAGTTAGAATGCAGGTTTGCAGGCTAACTCTGCCAACTGCCAGGAGTTCGATCCTGACCGGCTCAAGGTTGACTCAGCCTTCCATCCTTCTGAGGTCAGTAAAATGAGGACCCTGATTGTTGGGGGCAATATGCCGACTCTGTAAACCGCTTATAGAGGGCTGTAAAGCACTGTGAAGCGGTATATAAGTGTAAGTGCTATTGCACTTATTTGGACTTATGACAACGATAATAGTGACTCAGGTAAGGACCATTGTAAAAATGGTCGTAAAATTGAGTCTGGTCACGTGGTGACTTCACTTATAGCCGCAATAGCCTACAGCCAAATTCTGGGCTCAATTGTAGTAGTAAGTCGAGGACTACCTACGTTTTACAAGCTCTTCTTTGACCCTCCATTTCAGCTTCTATTTTTCCTTAGCCTGGGGAAAAATATCTCCTGTAAAAACACGATTCTCTCTTCTCTTTCTACTTTTTGCAAAGAAGTCAAGATCCTCGTGTTAAGTAGCCTCTTCTGATTTGATTAATGATAGTTTTTGGTTTTTTTGTGGCTTTTGCTGTTCAGTTTTGTGTGACTAGCATTTAGCCAAACTTGAAAAGCTAAGCAGAGTTGCGACTAGGATAGGAGACCACTAGGAGATCACAGGGTAGTAGAGGAGATAACCTGATAGAAGGGCATGCCAAACTGCTTCCCTTTTGTTACCAGGGAAACTAAATAGATGCATTTACAACAGTCACTAGCTCAACCTGAGATAGATTTTTGTTTCTTTTCCCCTTTTATACTTGGCATTTTGAGTGCTCTTTGATTAAAAAAAGGTAGGGTGTGAATAGCAGAAATTAATCGGTAAAGGGGTGAGATCCTGGCTATGGCTTGTAGGAATCACCCCAGATCATTAGGAGGTCTTTCCATTGGGGACTGTTATTTCTCTCATCAGATCATTAAGAAGCTCTTCCAGAAATGAATGAATGTAACTTAGAATATAAGCCATTTCCCACAACTTAATACTTTTGATTCAGAATTGGGACCAACATGAATTCTAATCTGGCAAGCAGAACATAGTTCTCTTTTTTTTTCCCGCCAGGATCCCATTTCAGGCGGCCCCAGATCCCTACATCTTGGTTTTCTTCCAAGAATGCTTGCAGTCTTCCAACAGTTTTAAGTTTTAAGGAGTCAAATATTTCCCTTACCGGCTGGGTAGAATTGGTTCCTTGGCTATTTGAGGTATTTCACCTATGAGGAACTGATACCTTAATTTTGCCTCAGAATTATGGAAGGGAGAGAATAGATCCTTTGGGGTATCCCATGGAAGTTCGTAATGGATTAGAAGCCATTGTTTCATTGGAGATGCCTTTCCCGATTCTCAACTGAAGCTAAAGGCTTGGAAAAGACAGAGACAAGGCCTAGACATAATTATGGGAATAATTCATAATTCCATGAAATTATGCCTGAAGTGAAATGCTGGGTGATGTCTTTCCGATGCCAAATTGAGAAGTTCTCTTGGTCACTGCAAAGTTTGTCAGGACCCTATTTATCAAGAGTAACAGTAACAGAGTTGGAAGGGACCTTGGAGGTCATCTAGTCCAACCCCTGCTCTCGCAGGAGACCTATACTATTTCTGATAGACTATACTATCTAGAGAAGCTCTGGAAGGTTTCTCAAATACAGGTAGTCCTCGGCTTACAATAGTTTGTTTAGTGACCAAAGTTACGATGGCACTGAAAAAAGTGACTTTATCATTGTTTTTCCACTCTTAACGGCTGCTGCAACTTCACATAATCAAAATTCAGATGCTTGGCAATTGACTCATATTTATGATGGTTGCAGTGTCCTGGGGTCATGTGATCACCTTTTGCGACCTTCTGACAAACAAAGTCAGAGGGGAAGCCAGATTCACTTAACAACCGTGTCACTAACTTAACAATTGCAGTGTTTCACTTAACAACTGTGGTAAGAAAGGTTGTAAAATGGGGCAAAGCTCACTTAACAAATGTTTCACTTAGCAACATAAATTTTGGGCTCAATTGCAGTCGTAAGTCAAGGACTACCTGTACTTCAGAGGACCAGAATTGGTGGCCTAGGCTAATGCAGAGCATGTGCTCCTTGGCCCGTTTTTTTCCGGCAGTATGGGGAAGCAAAATAACAGAATAACAGAGTTGGAAGGGACCTCGGAGGTCTTCTAGTCCAACCCCCTGCTTAAGCAGGAGACCTTACACCATTTCAGACAGATGGTTGTCCAATCTCTTCTTAACACCTTTATCCTCACATATTTGGATATTTGGATGTCATGGGGAAGAGCTTTTTCTTAAACGTTGGCCTTTCTTACTCTGAATGTTCATCTGGAATGATGTCCCATCTGTTCTCTGTTTTCACAGTGCTTCAGAAGCACTTGCGTGTTTTCTCGTGTGCTTCCAGAAAAAGTTTGGTTCCACAAAAGAGATTTGCATGAGCAGGTGAATGCGATATCTGTGTGGCTGATCTCTTGCATTCTTGCAAAAGGTCTGTGATTAGATTCACACAGCTGTGAATTAGCCACATTGGGTGCATGAATCAGATCTAAGAGGGATTCAGATCTCTGCTTGAGCCTTTTAGGTTCTTTAAAGTGGGGGGGAAGGACCCACATTTTATGACATTTAACGATGTTGAGCGAAATCTTATATTTACTGAAGCCAGTAAAGCTCTGGTCCGTGGCGATTGGAGCAAAATCCAATTTTTCCTCCTCAAAAATGGGCAGGTTGATAGAACAGTTTTCCTCAACCTCGAACAAGACGACTTGGCTACAAAGGTGTATTTCTAGCCAGCATTTTGGATGCTGTCCTGACACATCTGCACTGCATTGCAGAACTACCAGCAAAATTGCAGCGGCACCAATTTACCGATTTCATTGCTAGGTTCGTACAGTGGCGTGTCCTCTCCCCAAGGTGTTTGGGATGGCGGTTTTCATTCCTATTTAGGTCCCTGTGGATGTATTCTCGGGTTTGATATCAAAACTATTTAATGGAAATTCATGGCTAATCATCAATACTTCACCAAACTCCATACATCTAGAGCAAGGGTGTCCAAGTTTGGCAACTTTAAGACTGGTAGACTTCAACTCTCAGAATTGCGGAATTCTGGGAGTTAAAGTCCACCAGTCTCAAAAGTCCACCAGTGTTAAAAGTTACCAAGCTTGGACGCCCCTTGCTCTCGAGTTTTCAGAACAACTAAGCTGTCAAAATCCTGTGTCAAAACTGTTTTGAAAGTGATTTTCCTTAGAATGCACAGGTTTGTGCTAACGATGATCTTTTTTTTTAAGAAAAATGTGAAAATGTATTTATTTTGTTTGAAAAATCAACCTTAATTTAATCATTTATCGTATTTGTTTTTTTTAATTATTATTGTTATTATTATTATTATTACTTTGCTTTAATAAGGAAAGATTGTAAAGGGGGAAAATGGACGTAGGAGGACTTAGATGTTTAATAATGAGGGGAGGGCGCAGAGTTGGGTTCTTTGCTCCTGCTATTTTTGGCGTTAGACAGAATGCTAAGGGGGGGGAAAAAGAAAGGACAATTTTTTTCATGGCAATTCTGTTTTGTTAATGGGACATCCTGAATCGCTGTATGCTGTAAAATACATCATCTGAGTAATAAAACCCAATTGTTCAAACTCAATTGTTTGCCATCTTTGTTTTGGTGTCCTATCAGTTCTTGTTGTCTGAAAGGAATACTTTATTTTATTTTTGCCTTAGAATGACATACAGAAGAAAGACTACCGAGGCCCCCTCCAAACCAAGAAAGACATGTTGAGGTTCTTCTAAGCCATGGATGTCAAACTCAAGGCCCGGCCCATGGGGTGCTTAGATCTGGCCCACAGGGCCACCTGGAAATAGCGAAGGACCGGCCCGTGGTGCCTCTGCAAGTAATTCACACATCAGATCAAATTTTGGTTCCTTTAAAAAAAAAAAAGGAAGAACAGCTTCCCACCAAAGCTGTTTTCTACACAAATTCCTTACAGGTATTTCTCAACTTACAACTTTTTGTTTAGCCACCGTTCAAAGATACAACAGCACTGAAAAAAGTGACTTTCAACCGGTCCTCACACTTATATTTTGTCCTTTTGTAAGCCAGGAAGCATGTAAATTTCTCTCATTGGCAACTCATGCAATTGGTTTCTATTCTACTAGACTGATCAAAAGCTTGATCCAAAACTGAATGGACTCTCCCATTTACACTTTTGCATTGCACTCTACATAGGGTTACCCCTAAATTGTGTCTGGAAACTTCAGCTGGGGGGGGGAGGGAGGGAGGGAGAGAGAGAGAGAGAGAGAGAGAGAGAGAGATGATAGATTGATAGATAGATGATAGATAGATAGATAGATAGATAGATAGATAGATAGATAGATAGATAGATAGATAGATGATAGATAGAGATAGATAGATAGATAGATAGATAGATAGATAGATAGATAGATAGATAGATAGATAGATAGATAGATAGATAGATAGATAGATGATAGATAGATGATAGATACTGTAGATATGATAGAAAGATACAGACAGACAGATAGATACGATGATGGATGGATGGATGGATGGATGGATGGATGGATGGATGGATGGATGGATGGATGGATGATAGATGTGTGTGTGTGAGGGAGAGATGAGAGAGAGAGAGAGAGGTGATAGAGAGATAGATACTGTAGATATGATAGATAGAGACAGACAGACAGACAGACCGACAGACAAACAGATACAATGAGGATGGATGGATGGATGGATGGATGATGATAGATGTGTGTGTGTGAGGGAGAGATGATAGATAGATAGACAGACAGACAGACAGACATGATGATGAAGATGAAGATGGATATTGTAGATGATTGATAGATGTGTGTGTGAGAGAGATAATATATGATAGAGAGAGACAGACAGACAGACAGACCCCCTCCATGTTCAAATGCTGAATAGAAGGACAGCAGAGCAGTGTTTCCTTCCCTCTCGTGCTGGAAACAGATTCCTCTCACAGACTTATCCTGTCTTAGGCTTTCTTAGGGGGTGCAGAGCAGATTGTAGGCTCACAAGCTCTGCCTCTCCCAACAACTTACTAGTTTCAAGCGTGGGTCCACTTGGGACAATGGTCTCAGCTCTCACGTTTGTAAACTTTCCCAGGTTTTTTGATTCTACCTCGGCAGCAAGGCATGTGAGGAACTCTCTTAAAAGACAATGGAGGAATTGTGATTTGACATGCCACGTTTTGCTTTTAGCTGGACCAGGACAAGAACCAGTGTTCTCCTTGCCAACGCTTAGATGTGTGGCCGAAGGCCTGTTATCCTGCCCCTGTGGCTGCTTCCTCCTTCGGCGGCCTAAGTCAAACTAGCTAGCAGAACGAGCGCAGAGATACACAGTAAGACAATTTTCAAATTAAATTATAAGTGGCAGTAGCAGAATAACAGAATAACAGAGTTGGAAGGGACTTTGGAGGTCTTCTAGTCCAACCCCCTGCTCAAGCAGGAGACCCTATAGCAGTGATGGCGAACCTATGGCACGCGTGGCACGCAGAGCCATATCTGAGGGCACGCGAGGCGTTGCCCTGTGTCAGCTCCAGCACGCATGCACATGCTGGCCAGCTGATTTTTGGCCTTCTTTTTGGCCGTTTTCCTCTCTCCAGGCTTCAGGAAAGCCTCCTGAAGCCTGGGGATGGCAAAAAACAGTCCAACCGGAACTTCATTTGTGTGCTCACCCCCAGCCTCCTTTTCGCTGTCAGAGGACTTCAGGAACTTCTTCGGTTTTGGACAGTTGTAGCCAGGCCTCCCACACCTCGGCCCATTTCTTCTGCAGCCCCATTTCTTCTGCAGCCGGCAAGGCTTTTCTGAAAGCCCTCTGCAGCCAATAACGGAGCCTTCAGGAAAGCCTTGCAGGCTGCAGAAGAAATGGGCCGACGTGTGGGAGGCCTGGCTGCAACTATATGAAGGTAAGTAGTAGGGCAGCTCCACAGTTTCAGTGAAGCCTGTGCGCATGTGCGGGGGGGTGTTGTGTGCATGCGTGGGGGGGAGGGCATTGCATTAAGGCTGTGGGCACCCGCGTGCATGCTATTGCGCACGCGCGCACCCTTTTGGCACCCGAGCCAAAAAAGGTTCGCCATCAATGACCTATACCATTTCAGACAAATGGCTGTCCAATCTCTTCTTAAAAAGCTCCAGTGATGGAGCACCCACAACTTGGGGTGAAATTCAAAATTTTTCCCTACTGGTTCTGTGGGCGTGGCAGGGGAAGGATACTGCAAAATCCCCATTCCCACCCCACTCTGGGGCCAGCCAGAGGTAGTATTTGCCGGTTCTCCAAACTCCTCAAAATTTCCGCTACCGGTTCTCCAGAACCTGTCAGAACCTGCTGAATTTCACCCCTGCTTCTGGAGATAAGCCATTCCACTAATTAATTATCCTCACTGTCAGGAAATTTCTCCTATTTCTAGGTTGCTTGTCTCCTTGAATGAAGAGTTTCCATCCATTGTTTCTTATCCTGCCTTCTGATGCTTTGGAGAATAGCTTGACTCCCTCTTCTTTGTGGCATCCTCTTAGATATTAGAAGACTGCTATCATGTCACCCCTAGTCCTTCTTTCCATTAAAGTAAACATAACCAATTCCAGCAACCGTTCTTCGTATGTTTTAGCCTGCAGTCCCCTAATCATCTTTGTTGCTCTTCTCTGCACTCTTCTAGAGTCTCAACCAAGAGGCTTCAGAAGCGAACTGATCCACTGGAGAAAAGCAAAGGCGAACTGATCTACCTGAGCAAGAGACTAGAACAAGCTGATGGCCAGGGTGCGGGACACAGCGAGAGGCCCTGAGACATAAGACCAGTGATTAAGAGTGGGCAGACTCCAAATTGCTTGTGAGAAAGGGACAGGGAGATCGGGACTCATGCAGTCCTTTCAGAGGTGCTTCATCACTGGAAGTTTTAAAGAAGAGACTGGACAGTCACTTGTCTGAAATAGTATAGGACAGTGATGGCAAAAGGGCGTGTGCGTGTGCAATAGCACGGGCGCACGTGCCCACACCCATAATACAATGCCCCCCCGCACATGCATGCGCACAACCCCCTGCGCTGCCCCCCCCCGTGCATGCGCGCAGGACTCACTGAAGCCTCCGGAGCCTGTGGATGGCGAAAAACGGATTCCAGCTGATTTTCCGCCTTCCGGAAGGTGGGGGGGAGGTCGTTTTTGCCTTCCCCAGGCTTCAGGAAAGCCTCCGGAGCCCGTGGATGGCGAAAAATGGACCCAACGGCCCAACCGGAAGTTCGGAAACAAACTTCTGGTTGGGCCGTTGGGGTGTTTTCACCCTCCCCAGGCTTCAGGAAAGCCTCCTGAAGCCTGGGGAGGCTGAAAAATGGCCCAACCAGAAGTTCATTTCTGAACTTCCGGTTGGGCCATTGGGTCCATTTTTCGCCATTCACAGGCTCCGGAGGCTTTCCTGAAGCCTTGGGAAGGCAAAAATGACCTCCCCCTGCCCTCCGGAAGGCAGAAAATCAGCTGGCCAGTGCGCACATGCGCGCAGGAAGGCGAAAATGACCTCTCCCCGCCCTCCGGAAGGCTGAAAATCAGCTGGCCAGCGCTGGAGCTGACATAGGGCAACGCCTCGCGTGCCCTCAGATATGGCTCCACGTGCCACCTGTGGCACGCGTGCCATAGGTTCGCCATCACTGGTATAGGATCTCCTGCTTGAGCAGGAGGCTGGACTAGAAGACCTCCAAGGTCCCTTCCAGCTGTATTCTGATTCTGAGGTAGCACTACAAATGAAGATAAATGGAATAGATAAGAAGATAAATAGCTTTCTAAACTTATTAACTGAACACAGCTGTTTCCCCATATCGTTCCAACAAGTCCCTATCAATTATCTTTATTTATTCATTTTCAACTTGGCATCCTATCTCTCCATACATGCACTTCGAACATGCTCCAACGCTTGCAGCCTTTCAACCTTTCACCCTGGTCTAGACACAGCAGAAGAGCCCCTGCCTCTCCTTAATGGGCCAACGGAGCCTCCTGTGGTCGTTCCGGCTGGGCACAGGAGCCAGCCAGATTTCCAGGAACAGATGGTGGGATTTTTCTGACGGCACCAAGACCACAACCTGGCAGCTCCTTCCAAACTGCCCCAGTTAAATTATTAAAGATGCAATTTCCTTTCAAGTTTCCAGTAAAATCTATCTTTGCATTGTAATCCTGCACATTACTGTCACAGCAGAGCGCACTGCGAAACGGTACCTTCTTCTGGAGAAGGTTTACTAGCATTTTATGGGATTACAGAAGATCATTCATTTCTATCCCCAGACAGAGAGAAGCCACCTCTGTTCAGCCAGAAGGGCGGACTCAAACCGTCTGCTCTTGTTTATCAAGGACCAGTGGGAATGGATCTCAAGTTTTATCTTGAGTCCTTTTTCCCCAAAAATGACACCAAACATGGATCGTACTCTGCCCAGTGGCTTTTGACCAGTGGAAATATCCTTGCCTTCAATATCTTCATAAATGACTTAGATGAGGGAATAGAAGGGGAACTCATCAAATTTGCAGATGACACTAAGCTGGCAGGAATAGCCAACACCCCAGAAGACAAGCTCAGGGTCCAAAAAGATCTTGACAGACTTGAACAATGGGCCCTATCCAACAAAATGAAATTTAATGTGGAGAAAAGCAAGGTTTTACACCTGGGCAGGAAAACCCAAAGGTACAAGTACAGATTAGGCGAAATCTGGCTCAAAAACAGTTAACTGTGAGAGGAACCTTGGAGTCCTAGTGGACGATCACTTAAACGTGAGCCAGCAGTGTGCGGCAGCAGCCAAAAAAGCTAATACAATCCTTGGTTGTATAAACAGAGGCATAGAATCAAAATCACATAAAGTACTAGTACCGCTTTATAAAGCCTTAGTAAGACCACACCAGGAAGATGCCGAAAACTGCATCCAGTTTTGGTCACCACATTACAAAAAAGATGTTGAGACTTTGGAAAAAGTGCAAAGAAGAGCAACTAAGATGATTAAAGGCCTGGAGACAAAAACATATGAAGAACGGCTGCAGGAATTGTGTATGGCTAGTCTAGAGAAAAGAAGGACTAGGGGGGACATGATAGCAGTATTCCAGTATTTGAGGGGTTGTAATAAAGAAGAGGGGGTCAACTTATTCTCCAAAGCACCAGAGGGCAGGACAAGAAACAATGGATAGAAACTAATCAAGGAGAGAAGCAACCTAGAACTAAGGAGAAACTTCCTAACAGGGAGGACAATTAACCAGTGGAACAGCTTGCTTGCCTTCAGAAGTCGTGGGTGCTTCATCACTGGAGGTTTTTAAGAAGAGACTGGACAGTCACTTGTCTGAAATGGTATAGGGTCTCCTGCTTCAGCACGGGGCTGGACTAGAAGACCTCCAAGGTCCTTTCCAGATCTATTCTGATTCTGATTCTGCTAAGCATTTACAATCAACTCATACTATTTGCATATCACTCTTCCTTCCAGACAGCATAGAGATGCAATTTCCTGACAATAAGAACAATTAATCAGTGGAACGACTTGCCTCCAGAAATTGTGGGTGCTCCATCATCAGAGGTTTTCCACAAGAGACTGGACAGCCATTTGTCCAGAATGGATTTCCTACTTGAGCAGGGGTTGGATTAGAAGACCTCCAGGGTCCCTTCCAACTCCTTTATTCTATATTTTGTAAATCCAATAGTGCTTAAAACGTTATCAGTAAATATCAATTCCCACCTTAGCCATGAAAGCTGGCTGGGTGACCATGGGCCAGTCCCTCTCTCTCAGTCCATCCCACCTCACAAAGTTGTTGTTGGGAAAATAGGAGGAGAAAGATGTGTTGGATATGTTCCCTGCCTTGAGTTATTTGTAAAAATAATAAAGGTGGGATACAAATCTATATATATAAAAGCAAAAACCACTCACGCATTAATCACGAAATCTCCAGTACCGTAAAACCTACAAACTTGAAATTTGCCACGTATGTTCCGCTTGGCTTCTAGGTGCTCACTAAGAAAGGATTTTTCAAAATGACCATCGGAGCATGAGTATTTCTTATATTATTATTAACAAGCTCTGATGCTAAGGAGTTCTACTCCCCCCTCCCCACCTGAAAAGAAATCTGATCCAAATGCAAAACACAAGCAGAGGAGTTTCAGTTTCGCTTTTGCTTTCACAGCAGCAAGCAGCTTTACTACAGAACAGTTGAGCTAAACCACGCACAGACTCCTTCCTGTCTCCTTCTTGCTCACACAGCAAATACTGTTTGAGTTTCCAAACACCTCTCAACTCTCTCACACACTAACAGGACGCTAGCCAGATGAATACCAATGGATGCTGGTAGGCAGAGACAGATTTTTTCCCCCT
>QLTV01002667.1:1751024-1762494 GCA_003457575.1 Thermophis baileyi
AATGTTGCTGAATGTTGTTACAGGGAGGTCCTGAGCAATTCATCTGAGGGACGAATTGAAAGTCTATGCTTTGCAATTTATTAGCCTGGCTACATAGACAAAACAGCCACGGTTGCTGCTGGGATTAAAGGGCTTAAGCCCATCTACTTCATTGTTGTTACACTTACAATAATGTCTTCATCTGTAACAGAAACTTAGCTTACCATCTCTAACAAAATAATACAGTCCCTTTTTTAACTACTCATTAATTTTCAAGCTTTAAGTGTCAATTTATCAAGCCCCATCACATAGTTTCGTAGTGAAACACGGGTATCAGCTAGTTAATCAATACATTTAAAAAAGTTGGAGGAACAGCCAAGTAAAACAATGGCCTTTTCATACTTTAATCCAATTGGATGATGCTTTTCAAGATCAGTTCAGGATAGCTAGTTTAACTCACAGCATCCCTAAAGGAATTTTCTGCAGTCTTTACCGGCAAAAATAACTTTTTTAAAATGATAGAATTCCCCTGGTTGAAAATGCCTATGGAATTTTAATCTATCTAGGAACATTTCTTATTTTCAGTGCTGTAACTTCTAGGAACATCTTCTTTAAGCGATGACCTGTTACTGAGCTGCCCACAATTGTGTTACCAACCCCTTGACTAACAAATCTAGGAATGTGTCTGGGAGAAACATACTGTGAATATGCTCAAGCCATCATTATCCTGACAGCATTTTGATTGCCACTCTTTGAACAGGAACATTCAAACCAAGCACTGTCCTTTCAGGTGATGGACCTATTTCTTAAATGCCTGAACTTTAATGAATAACCACAATCTGGGGTGAATTAATAACGAGGTTAAATGTGCTGTGCAAATGCAGCTGATAGATCTTAGAGCAAGCTCAGCAACTTTTAAGACACCTGAACTTCATGCTGGCTGGGGAATTCTGGGATTTGAAAGCCACATCTCATTAGTTTATGGAGATTCTCAGTCATACAGGTCATGGTTGTCCCAAAGGTGGTTTTTTCAAGAGGCAACTGGACTTTCTTGTTTTTTTTCTTTGAAGACGTTTCGCTTCTCATCCAAGAAGCTTCTTCAGCTCTGACTGGATGTGGGGAATGGAAGGATTTATATTCAATGCAGATAGTTGGTCATTTGCGTTCTTTTAGAGTCGTTGAGGCCACTTGGAGGTTTGTCTGTGTCCTCAGGGTCACCTGAGTAGTGCAAATGGGTATGGAGCACACTTCATTAGGTTGCTGAGTGTTGTGGCTTGCCCGAGTCCCGCGCAGCCGTCCATGGATCCAGAGGACCAAGAGCCGACTGTGGCGTGGCAATATCGTCCTGTTCACCTGGCACCTGAGTCAGATACCAAGGGGGACTCAGTGCCAGAGGATGACAGCCAACCAGGGCCTTCTGCATCTCCTCAGTTGGAGCTGAGTGACTCAGGAGAAGAGGAGGAGCCTCTGCTTGATGCTAGGGCACGCAGGGCAGCTAGCAGGCAGGAGTGGCTCTGCAGGAGGGGGTCTCCTCGCATGTAAATCTGCAGGCTGATTGGCCACGCCCTAAGGCTATTTAAGGCTTCAGCACGCTGGAAACAACTTGTTGCATTTTCTCTGACCACGTCTTGCTGTGATTGGGATTTCTATGGCTTTGATTTCTGGACTTTCAGTTGCTGAGCTAATTCATTCCGGGCTTTTTGCCAACTTCTGTGAGTTACTGATAACGGAGGAACTAATTGCCTGTTTACTTTGGGGGGTTGAATTCTGGCCAACTTTATACCGGACTTTTGGCACGACGGACTTTCTTGTTATTTAAGCACTCTAAGGCTATTTAAGGCTTGAGCACGCTGAAGCCGACGCTGGAAACAACGTGTTGCATTTTCTCTGACCACGTCTTGCTGTGATTGGGATTTCTATGGCTTTGATTTCTGGACTTTCAGTTGCTGAGCTAATTCATTCCGGGCTTTTTGCCAACTTCTGTGAGTTACTGATAACGGAGGAACTAATTGCCTGTTTACTTTGGGGGGTTGAATTCTGGCCAACTTTATACCGGACTTTTGGCACGACGGACTTTCTTGTTATTTAAGGACTTTAAAATCTAGCTACTAAGAATCCTTTATTAGTAGTAAAAGGGTATTAATTTGCAAACAGTATGTGTGCATCATTTCGTAGGGCTTGCCGTGCTAGGACACAACACTGAGGTTGAAAAACACTGCTATATAGGTAGTCCTCGACTTACAACCACAATTGGAAGCAGGATTTCCATTGCTAAACAAGACAGTCATTAAGTGAGGCACACTCTATTTTACCACCTTTTTGCCACCATTGTTAAGAAAATCACAGCGTTGTTGAATGAATCACATCCAACTTCCCCCACTGATTTTGCGTGTCAAAAGCTGGCTGGGAAGCTTTGCAAACGGCAATCACACGACCCCTGGACGCTACAACATTCATCGATTGCCAACCATTTAAATTTTGATCACATGACTCTGGGGATGCTTCAATGACTGCAGCAAGGACTGGCTGCAAGTCCCATTTCTGGTGCTGTTATAACTTTGAGGAGTCACTAAATGAATACAGGTAGTCCTCGACTTACAACCGTTCGTTTAGTGACTGTTCAAAGTTACAACAGCACTGAAAAAAGTGACTTATGACCGTTTTTCACAGTCACGACCTTTGCAGGATCCCCATGATCAGGCAATCAAAATTCAGACGCTTGGCCGCTGGTTCATATTTATGACCGTTGCTGTGTCTCAAGGTCATGTGATCCCCCTTTCGCGATCTTCTGGCAAGCAAAATCAGATTCACTTAACAACCAGGTTACTAACTTACCAGCCGCAATGATTCACTTAACAACTGAGGCAAGAAAGGTCGTAAAACAAGGCAAAACTCACTTGACACATGTCTCACTTAACGATGGAAATCTTGGGCTCAATTGTTGGCCGTAAGTTGAAGACTACCTGTAGTTATAAGTCAAGGACTATCTGTAGGAGGCTGTCCTTTCACTCCTCACTCAGAGCTATTGGCATAATGAAGGGGTAGTTTCAGTGGTGGGTTGCTGCCGGTTCGCCCCAGATTGGGCGAACCGGTAGCGGCAGCGGCGGGAGGCTCCGCCCACCCGCTCGGATGTCTCTGCGCATGTACAGAAGCTTCTATGCATGCGCAGAAGCGCCCCGCACGTGCACGCGCTCCCGATAGCGAACCGGTAGCAAAGGTAATTGAAATCCATTACTGGGTAGTTTGCAGGCCTGATAGAATCTAGGCTCACGTTGATTGCCAGCCAAACACAGCAACAGCATGGAAACTGTAATGCGGAATTGGACAACTTCTTGCAGCCAACTTCTTGCAGCCAATTTGCCGCAGGACAACTCGCCACAGGACAAGAGTCACATTACACTACTATCGAAGAAAGATTGGAATAAAATCATTTAAAAAAAGGATGCCCAAGGAGGGACAAAATGACACGTGAATGACAAAAATTAAAATATTTTTAAAATTATTTTAAATAATTAAATTGAATTGTTGAATTGTCCCGCAGCGAGTTGTCCTATGGTGACTTGGCCCGAGACAAATTGGCCGCGGTGAGTTCACCTTGGTCAGTTAGCTGTGGCCAGTTGGCTGTGGCCAGTTGTCGTAGTGGGAGTGCGTGTGCATGGATCACACACACATGAGTTTCCATCCCTGTTCCTTCCTTTATTATTTTCTTTTCCCCCTTTTGCAAAGTTGTTCCATCATCAGAGCAGTAATAATATTCTAAATTTCTTTTTAGAAGGCAGCCTAAACCTACACTTAAAAGAAGTTGAAAAATACTTTTTGCCACACTAAACAAAACAAAAACCCCACAACAAATAAATAAATAGTAACTCAGCATACACAATACCTCTATACAGATAGCCTTCAACTTATTACTTCATTTAGTGATGGTTCAAAGATACAGTGGCACTGAAAAAAGTAACTTATGACCATTTTCACACTTATGACTGTTGCAGCATCCCCATGGTCACGTGATCAAAATTTAGATGCTTGGCAACTGGCATGTACTTACGACGGTTGCAGTGTCCCAGAGTCATGTGATCACCTTTGTGACTTTCTGATGAGCAAAGTCAATGGGGAAGCCAGATTCACTTAGCAACCATGTTACTAACTTAACAAGTGCAGTGATTCACTTAACAACTGTGGCAACAAAGGTTGTAAAATGGGGCAAAACTCACCGAACAACTGTCTTGCTTAGCAACAAAAATTTTGGGCTCAGTTGGGGGTTGTAAGTCGAGGACTACCTGAATTACAGAGTGGCTTTTGCATCTTATATAATAATAATCTTAAATAATCTTAAATAATATCTTAAATAATAATAATAATACGAAAGCCACCTACCTTGCGATTGAACAGGCAGATAAGCTGTTCCATAATAATAAACAATAATAACATCAATGAACAAATAAATAGCAGTTCTTCAATTGCCAATTGTCTAGGTTTGGCAGCATTTATGAGCTTAACCTCATTAAATTGTCTGGATTTTGCAGCTTTAAATCTAGATCCTGCAAACGGCTGATTCCAGTTTGCATTCTGCAAGGATTAAAACCTTTCTGTCTCTTTGTAAGGGCTGCAGGAGATGAAACAATGGCAGAGATGGAGGTGGAGCAAATCACCCAGGTGGACAGGTGGGTCTGTTTTTTTGTTTGTTTGTTTGCAGGAAATTCCATCTCCCCCCCCCCCCGCCTTTTGTTTCTACCTCCTTTAGCCCGTTACGCTGTCCTCTGTTTTTACCTCCAACTGACTGATGTGAGATTGAAACTCGCCCATGTGCTGGCAAAGGCCTTGGGAACTGTGAAAAGGGCCGGGAAATGGCTGAGTCCCTTCTCCCGACCCACAGTTTCTGTTGCGCTTTTTCTTTTCCTATTGTTTTGAAGGCCAGGAGTGCCAAAACTGGACGCCCTGAATCCTGAGGTCACGTGTGGACACTGGTTGTCCTGAAGTCAAGAGTAAAACCAGGTCACGCTTTGGGAATGTACAACAATGACCCGCTTTCATGCTTTTTCTGAAGCTGGCTCGGTGTTGGAACAAAAGGCCATTGCGTTGGCACTCCGAAGCTCTGCCAAGGGAGGGTGGGAGGATTGGTACCGGCAGCTCCAACACAACCAGAAGCGTTTTTTTCTTTATGAATTATGCTTTGGTTGACCTTCGACCTTCTCCCCTCCTGTGAATTTGCTACCCAGAGCATCCATCCATCCCCCAGGGGTCATTCTGAAATCCCTAAAGTCACCTGGAATTAGACAAAAATCTTGAATTCAAGCCGCGTTAAAATCCATCATGGTCAGCATTTGTCCTGACTCTGCCAGTGTTTTTGAGAAGGAGGGTGTGTGTGTGTGCCTTACAATTTGGAAGGATTTAATACAGGCAATCCTCAACTTGCAACAGTTCATTTAGTGACCGTTCAAAGTTACAACGGCACTGAAAAAAGTTTCTTAAGAACGTTTTTTACGCGTACAATCCTTGCAGCATCCCCATGATCATGTGATCAAAATTCCGCCGCTTGGCAACTGACTCATATTTGTGACGGTTGCAGTGTCCCCGGGTCAAGTGCCCCTTTTGCGACCTTCTGACAAACAAAGTCAATGGGGAAGCCAGATTCACTTAACAACCGTGTTTCTAACTTATCAACTGCAGTGATTCACTTAAGAATTGTGACAAGAAATGTCTTAAAATGGGGCAAAACTCAGTATATGTCTCACTTAACAACAGTAATTTTGGGCTCAATCGTGGTCATTAGTCGAGGATACCTCTAGTTTACCTTCCCAGCGCAGAGAGTACCAAGGACCCCTCATTTCAACCCTGAGCTACTGTATAAACATACTGCTTTATCGATAGTTTACCTCGATAATAGTAAACCACCATCTGGTCATATTTTATAGGTATGGTAAATTTGTACATGTACAGATGGTCCTTGACTTATAACCGTAATGGAGCCTGCCCATCATGGTCATAGTTGTGAAGGTGAAGAAAACATGTTCTCCAGGAGCCTAGAAGAAAAACAGAACGATTTATAGTTTTAAAGAACTGGCAAATCTGTACTTTAGATGACTTCACCTTGAGGGATTATATGAAATGCTCCTTCATTAAAAAAAATGACAAATCCTTATTTACTGAGGCTAAGTGCATTCAAGCTTATGAACCCTCATAATATGCCCTACCCAAAGAGGAGACATGAACAATTCTTTTTTCTAATTTAGAATGGTAGAATTCTAGAGCTCGAAGGGCTCCAGGAGGTCATCCAGTCCACCCCCCCCTGCTCAGGGGAAGAATCCAGCATAAACTACTCCTGACAGGTGGATCTCCAGATTTCCCTTCAGCAGATCGATCACTTTATGGGAGAATTTGTTTCAATGTGGTTCTCTTATTGTTAAGAGATCTTTTCTTATACAGGTAGTCCTCGACTTACGACCACAACTGAGCCCAAAGTTGCTAAGTGAGGCAGTTATTAAGTGAATTTCCCCCCTTTTTACAACCTTCCTTGCCACACTTGTTAAGTGAATCTGATTTCCCCATGGACTTTGCTTGTCAGAAGGTCACAAAAGAGGATCACATGACCCCGGGACACTGCAACAGTCATAAATGTGAGTCGATTCCCAAGCATCTGAATTTTGATCACGTGACTATGGAGATGCTGCAGCGGTGGTGAGTGTGAAAAAAATGGTCTAAGTCACTTTTTTCAGTGCTGTTGTTAACTTTGAATGGTCACTGAATGAACCGTTGCAAGTCAAGAACTACCTGTATCCTGCTGGAATCTGCGTTTTTATATTTAGAAGAAAATTCAGAAATGACAGCTTTAACATGAATGTCAGGAAACGGATCTGTGAGCCTGTATCTTCTGCTGAATAAATCACGGCTCCTGATGGTTTGGACTAGCCGACTTTTCAAAAACAGTCTGCCTTCAAACTTCAAAAAACCTGAAGGTTTGGAGAAGAAAAAAAGTAATTCACACCTTTAAAATTTTCCCATGACTAGAATTAAAGAACTCCATTAAAAAAAAAATCTAATCCGGAATATCTAAACCAAACTGAGATTTCCAAGATTACTCAAAAGGAATAAAGTTGTTTAGCGATCGGATGAATAACTTCTCTTCCACGGATCTTGTTGATTGCAACTCCTGCAATCCCTGTCAGACTATATCAGTGATGGCGAACCTATGGCACGCGTGCCACAGGTGGCACGTGGAGCCATATCTGAGGGCACGCGAGGCGTTGCCCTATGTCAGCTCCAGCGCACTGGCCAGCTGATTTTCAGCCTTCCGGAGGGCGGGGAAAGGTCATTTTTGCCTTCCTCAGGCTTCAGGAAAGCCTCCGGAGCCTGTGAATGGTGAAAAATGGACCCAACGGCCCAACCGGAAGTTCGGAAACAAACTTCCGGTTGGGCCATTTTTCAGCCTCCCCAGGCTTCAGGAGGCTTTCCTGAAGCCTGGGGAGGGTGAAAACACCCCAACGGCCTAACCGGAAGTTTGTTTCAGAACTTCCGGTTGGGCCATTGGGTCCGTTTTTCACCATTCAAAGGCTCCAGAGGCTTTCCTGAAGCCTGGGGAAGGTGAAAATGACCTCCCCCCCACCTTCCGGAAGGCGGAAAATCAGCTGGAATCCGTTTTTCGCCATCCACAGGCTCCGGAGGCATCAGTGAGTCCTGCGCGCATGCACGGGGGGGGCAGCGCAGGGGGTTGTGCACGCATGTGCGGGGGGCATTGCATTATGGGTGTGGGCACGTGCGCCCGTGCTATTGTACACACACACGCCCTTTTGGCGCCCGAGCAAAAAAAGGTTCGCCATCACTGGACTATATTGTCTGGGATTGATGGGATGTGTAGTCCACAATTTACAGAAAACACCAGATCGTGGAAGATTTTTCCAGATCTCCTCAAAGTACAGCTTTGGGCATCCTTTTCCCTTAAAAAAAAAAAAAAAAGGATTAGGTGAACCTTCTGATGCAGGCACCCGGCGTAATTTTCATGGGAGAATCAAAACATGAAAGGGTTGGGCTGCAGCTTTCCCTCAACCAATTTCCCTTTCTCAGCTGGTTTTTGTTTGTTTTGGTTTTTTGTTCTCATTTTCTTCCTAGCCAGTTAATACAACCAGAATAAGCCAGGCGGTGGCCCTGGGTGGGAAGCCTTCAGCAGGCAAGGAGAGACACTTAACCCTTTCCTCAGCCGCTGGAGACGTCCTGCTGATCCCCCCTTGAAGTCCCCGTTCCCTGGAAAATATGAATTTGGAGCAGATGCATTATTCAGTTGCGGCTTTGTTTTCCCTCCATCCTGAATGAAGCAGGCAAGCCCAAACTCGGCTTCCTCCCCAGAGTTATGAGCAGAGACGGCTTTGTGTGGGACCCTTCCTTAGAGATGGAGCACACGGGTCACAAACAGAAGACTGCAAATTGGGGCGAGGGCCGTCAAATAAACTAATCCAGACTAGAGAAGCGAAGGTTGGCAGTCTGTACGAGGCCTCACCTTGCCTCAATCCGTGCTGAGGATCAAAGCACCTCCTCAGCCATTTGATGAGAGAGAAGAAGGAAGCCCAGCCGTAATGAAAATAAGAGCGGTAATTATGAAGATATTCCTTTCAGAGAATATTAGTGGTTGTTTTCATCTTAGGTGGGAATGGCGGTTTTAATGCACTGGAATGAGCCTTCAAGTTTGCTTGCCAAGAAGTAACTGAAGCCTCAACAAATGCAAAGCGTTTCGCCTCCTTCTTGGTTTAATGGCTGTATTTTCCTTGGTTCTCCCTGCGACTGTCCCTTTTGTAGCGGTTCTCCCGGCTGATACCTGCAAAGATGTGACACCTTCGGCACTTGCGAGGATTTCTGCATGTTCCAGGTGGCAAAGATGCAGCATTCGTTCTTAGAAATAAGCAAATAATAAGTAAATAATAAATAAGACAGTTTGGTGTATTGGTTAAGATGCTGGCCTAGAAACCAGGGGATAGTGAATTCTAGTCCCGCCTTAGGCACGAAAGCAAGCTGGGTGACTGGGCCAATCACCAGCAGACTGAGAGTTCTAGTCCCAGCTTAGTCACAAAAGCCGGCTGGGAGACTGGGCCAATCACCAGCAGACTGAGAGTTCTAGTCCCACCTCAGGCATGAAAGCTAGTGGGTGACTGGGCCAATCACCAGGAGACTTTGAGTTCTAGTCCCACCTTAGGCACAAAAGCCGGCTGGATGACTGGGCCAATCACCAGGAGACTGAGAGTGCTAGTCCCAACTTAGGCATGAAAGCTAGTGGGTGACTGGGCTGGGTGACTGGGCCAATCACCAGCAGACTGAGAGTTCTAGTCCCGTCTTAGTCACAAAAGCCGGCTGGGAGACTGGGCCAATCACCAGCAGACTGAGAGTTCTAGTCCCACCTCAGGCATGAAAGCTAGTGGGTGACTGGGCCAATCACCAGGAGACTTTGAGTTCTAGTCCCGCCTTAGGCACAAAAGCCGGCTGGATGACTAGGCCAATCTCCAGGACACTGAGAGTTCTAGTCCCACCTCAGGCATGAAAGCTAGTGGGTGACTGGGCCAATCACCAGGAGACTGAGAGTTCTAGTCCCACCTCAGGCACGAAAGCTAGTGGGTGACTGGGCCAATCACCAGGAGACTTTGAGTTCTAGTCCCGCCTTAGGCACAAAAGCCGTCTGGATGACTGGGTCAATCACCAGGAGACTGTGAGTTCTAGTCCCACCTTAGCATGAAAGCCAGCTGGGTGACTTTGGGCCAGTCCCCCTCTCTCAGCCCAACCTACCTCACAGGGTTGTTGTTGTGCAGAGGAAGGAGCATTATGTATGTTTGTTGCCTTGAGTTACTTATAAAGTAATGGAAGCAGGGTAAAAAAATAAAGGGTCACTTAAGAGGCACAGGAATAAGAAAACTGTTTTGCCTTCGAAGCACCTTTTATGAAGCTCAGCTATTGCTTCATTCCCACACATTGCGGTCAAATTGGGTGGGAATCTTGCCTATTATAATGCACATAATTATCTCTGGTGAATTGCGTGTGCATTATAGAAATCGTGGGTGGCAAATAAAAGTCATGAAAATGAGCACACCAGATTGCTTGAAAGGAGGAATGAAAGAGGAAGGGAAGGAAGGAAGATTGCAGCCCTGACTTTCTTCCCAAGGCACACTTAAAATGTTTTCAAAATGAAAAGTTGGTGCCGAGTGTGCGAAGGGAAAAATAGGTTAAAAGAATAGCGCCTAACAAGAAACCTCGGTTTACCTCAAGTACCCTGTGGTGCCACGGTGGAATAATCAAGAGTATAATACTGAAAGCTTTTTACATTCAAGAAGGAAAGATGATTGGGGTGGAATTGTGCAAACAGCAGGGTTGCTTGCAGGGGGGAAAAAATATGCAGCCGACAGCAAGATTGAATTGGAAGCTTTGAAAAACAATCAATCCGAAGTGGATTCTCATAATGTGGGTTTGACAAAGACTCTGAAGCCAAAAGTTTGCAGAATTTCTGGAGCACCCAAAGGTCTCCACACAATTTTTTTTTTTTAATTTCTAGCCTGCACAGTGATGCTTGCTAGAGATGAGAGAAACTGAGGACCGAAACAGTCTGGAAGACCCAAGATGGCAAAAGGGAGGCCTCGCCAAGTGGACAGTAGTAGATGCTGTTCACAAGTTGGGAAAGAAGACCTTAAATGGAGCAGAACAGAGAAGTAACAGATGGAAATTTATCAAGGAGAGAACCAACCTACTGTAGAACTAATGAGAAATTTCCTTTCAGTGACAACAATTAATCAGTGGAAGGCTTCCCTCCAGAAGTTGTGGGTGCTCCAACACTGGAGGTTTTTAAGAAGAGATTGGACAATCATTTGTCTGAAATGGTATAGGGTCTCCTGTTAGAGCAGTGGGTTGGATTAGAAGACCTCCAAGGTCCCTTCCAATTCTGTTATTCAGTTCTGTTCTGAGTTCTAGTCCTTTTCCTGGACCTCCAGATCTACTGGATCACAACTTCCAGAATGTTAAAACAGTATAGATGTTGGCACCTGGATATTGTGATGGTTGCAGTTGAGCAGAAAGTCCCCTGGTCTCACAGTGTGCTTAACAGGTCGACTAATCGATTGGGAGAACATAAAAATGTTGAGCTGGGTAGCTATAGAAATCGATCGATCAAACAAACAAACAAACAAACAAACAAAAAGATATATAGATGATAGATAGATAGATAGATAGATAGATAGATAGATAGATAGATAGATAGATAGATAGATAGATAGATAGATAGATAGATGATAGATAGATAGATAGATAGATAGATGATAGATAGATAGATAGATGATAGATAGATAGATAGATAGATAGATAGATAGATAGATAGATAGATAGATAGATAGATAGATAGATAGATAGATAGATAGATAGATAGATAGATAGATAGATGATAGATAGATAGATAGATGATAGATAGATGATAGATAGATAGATAGATTAGATAGATAGATAGATAGATAGATAGATAGATGATAGA
>QLTV01002667.1:1780260-1817478 GCA_003457575.1 Thermophis baileyi
TGTTTACATATAAGAGAGAAATGCAAAGAAAGAGATAGAGAGACAAACAAAGAAAAACCCCAACGTTTTCCCTTTTCTTTTAAGTACCTTTATTTAGCCAAAATTGGTTTTTCCTGTGTCATCCCTCAGCAAAGCTCATTTCCTACACAGTTTCTCTGCTTTACTTTTATTCACTCCTGTCATACAGGCATATTCCTGGCGTCCCAGGCTCCAAGCTCCAAGCCCAAACTCTCAAAGGGGTCTCAGCCACCCTCGAACTAGCGCTTCCCATGATCCTTTAAATGTAAGGTTCACTTTGGCTTAGCTAGTGGCTCGCTCTCAGTTTCATAGACAAAAAAAGCATGCTCTTTCTAAAAGCATGTTTCTCAATTTCTCTAGGGATATTCTGTATAATATTCTGCCTTTTTTTTAATATTTCCCAGGATACTTCACTTTCCCAGGAGAGGGGTGGGTGCTAACTTCCTACATATGTACACTGAGAGCTTATACACTGGAGACAAATTCCTTGTGTGTCCAATCACACAGTCCTTTCAGCAGTTCCAAGAAGGCTCCATACCCATTTGCACTACTCAGGTGATCCTGAGGGCACAGATCAACCTCCAAGTGGCCTCAATGTCTCTCTAAAGACCAGCTGTCTGCAAGGAATATACATTCTTCCATTCTCCACCATCCAGTCAGAATTGAAGAAGCTTCTTGGATGAGAAGCAAAATGTCTTCAAGGAAAAACGAAGTCCAGTTGTCTTTTGAAAAAAGCACCTTTGGGATGACTGAGACATTTAGGATTGGAATTAAACATATTGCATCCAGTTTTGGTCACCATGATATAAAAAAGATGTTGAGACTCTAGAAAGAGTGCAGAAAAGAGCAACAAAGATGATTAGGGGACTGGACGCTAAAACATATAAAGAACAGTTGCTGGAACTGGGTATGTCTAGTTTAATGAAAAGAAGGACTAGGGGAGACATGATAGCAGTCTTCCGATATCTCAGGGGCTGCCACAAAGAAGAGGGAGTCAACCTATTCTCCAAAGCATCTGAGGGGAGGACAAGAAGCAATGGATGGAAACTAATCAAGGAGAGAAGCAACCTAGAACTAAGGAGAAATTTCCTGATGGTTAGAACAATTAACCAGTGGAACAGCTTGCCTCCAGAAGTTGTGAATGCTCCAACACTGGAAGTTTTAAAGAAGAGATTGGACAACCATTTGTCTGTAATGGTATAGCGTTTCCTGGCTAAGCAGGGGGTTGGGCTAGAAGACCTCCAAGGTCCCTTCCAACTCTGTTATTTTATTCTAAACAAATTTGGATATTAGTGGCTGTCTCTTTCTCCCATGTGTGAAACAGGTGGATTTTTGCCCACCCTTTTCTACAAACTGTTGTTTTCAACTCAAAACAGTAGCTTTGACCTCAGAATGCTTCCCAAATGGAGTATTTTTTTTAAAACAGGATGTTTTTTGCCCAATGCAAACAAACCGTCTCAAACCTCAAATGCCCATCATGAGCCCCAAACAGCTGTTTCGGACTTGCAACCACTGTTTGAAACTCAAAATTAACTCTCTTTTTGAATTCAAAACCTTTCGAAGACCAGCACTGATGTTGTGGAGGTGCTGAGTGTGTGTTATAAGCTTCACTACAGGTAGTCCTCGACTTACAACAGTTCCTTTAGTGACCATTTGGAGTTTCAACGGCACTGGAAAAAGTGACTTTTGACCGTTTTTCATACTTACAGCCATTGCTGTAAGCCACTTAACAACAAGTGACAAAGGTCACTTAACAACTGTCTCGCTTAGCAACGGGAATTTTGGGTTCAATTGTGGTCGTAAGTCGAGGACTACCTGTATTATTGGAGTGTGCTGGCAAATGCTATGCCAGTTCAGGCTAAGGAAGGGTGGAATTCTGCAACTGATCTGTTATCTTCTTTAGTTTCTTTCATCTGACCCCTCCTTTCTCTTCAGGTCTTTGATGTTTGAATGTATTTGTCAAATTCGGAGGAAGGGATGGGAGCCATTCCTTGCGACAAAAGGCCCGTCCGTCTCTCATCTTGCCAAAGGAAAAGATGGGACAGGATGATTGAAGAATTCCTGATAGGAAGCAACACAAATTGAACTGAAAGCCTTAGAGGGAAATTTTCACTACCGTTCTTCCCAGCATTCCTTGACGGTAATACATGTCAAGTTAAATATTCCTCGGGCTTTTGAATCCATCTTATGGCCACCTTCAAAACCTCAGAGTTTAGATTCATGCGCAATGCCCTAAACCCAAATTAACCCAAGTTCCAATATTTGAGGGGTTGCCACAGAGAGGAGGGAGTCAATTTTCTATTTTCCAAAGCACCTGAAGGCCAGACAAGGAACAATGGATGGAAACTGATCAAGGAGAGATTCAACCTGGAAATAAGGAGAATTTTTCTGACAGTGAGAGCAATCAACCCATGGAACAGAAGTTGCCTTCGGACGTTGTGGGAGCTTCATCCCTGGAGGCTTTCAGGAAGAGATTGGACTGCCATTTGTTGGAAATGGTGTAGGATCTCCTGCTTGGGCAGGGGGTTAGACTAGATGACCTACAAGGACCCTTCCAACTCTGTTAATCTAATCTAACCAAATGGTACAGGTAGTTCTTGACTGACAACTACAATGGAGCCCAAAATTTCTGTTGTTGAGCAGAATGTTGTTAAGTGAATTTTGCCCCATCTTACAACCTTTCTCGCCACAGTTGTTAAGTGAATCACTGCAGTTGGTAACACGGTTGTTAAGTGAATCTGGCTTCCCCATTGACTTTGCTTGTCAGAAGGTTGCAAAAGGGGATCACATGACCTTGGGAAACAGCAACGGTCATAAGTATGAAGCAGTGGCCAAGCGTCTGAATTTTGATCACATGATCCTGTGGAACGCTACGAAGGTTGCAACTGTGAAAAATGGTCATAACTCACGTTTTTCAGTCCCGTTGTAACTTTGAATGGTCACTAAATGAACTGTTGTAAATCGAGGACTACCTGTATTGCTTTCACTCATTCACACAACATGCTGTATGTATTGTAACTGAGCATGATGGCTTGCTTCGCAACCTGCTGGCTTACAAACTACCCAAGTTTATTTAAATCAAGACTAGAAGGTCATAAATGTCTTTTGGCCCAAGCCTTCGCTGTCTTTTTTCTGTCAATTACTGCATCAACGCTATTAGACTTTCTTTTTAGGAGAGTCATGTATGTAGATTTATATAATGAGCTGTACTATGGTTTGTTTTAGTTCAGGGGTCTCCAACCTCGGCAACTTTAAGACTTGTGGACTTCAACTCTCAGAGTTCCTCAGCCAGCTTTGCTGGCTGAGGAACTCTGGGAGTTGAAGTCCACAAGTCTTAAAGTTGCCGAGGTTGGAGACCCGTTTTAGTTCATTGAGTAAGTCACATAATACAGAAGCCTGGATCAAAGAAACTTGGCTTAGTGGGAGGTGCCTTCAGCCAGTCTTTGCTGCTTTAGAGGTTGTCCTGGGCTTATGATCACAAGTGAGCCACAAATTTCCATGACTAAGCAAAATAGATGAGTATTTCCCCATTTTACGACCTTTCTTAACACGCTTGTTAAGTGAATTGCTGCAGTTACCGTATTAACTTAGTAACATGGTTGTTGAGTGAATCTAACTTCCCCACTGACTTTGCTTGTCAAAAAGGTCACAAAACGTGATCACAGGACCCCAGGATACTGCAACCGTCATAAATACATGCCCAGCGTCCAAATTTTGATCATGTGACCATGGGGATGCCGCAACTGTCATGTGAAAAATGGCCATAAGTCACTTTTTTCAGTGCCGTTATAACTTTGGTCACTAAATGAATACCTAAGTCGAGGACTACCCGTAGGATTGTTTTATCAATTGATCTTGTTTAATATTAAATGACTAGTTTGCATCTTCTACCCTGTTTCCCCCAAAATAAGACATCCCCTGATAATAAGCCCAATCAGGCTTTTGAGTGCATGGCAATAAGGCCAAGCGCTTATTTCAGGGTTCAAAAAAAATATAAGACAGGGTCTTATTTTTGGGAAAACACGATATTTGTTCATGTGTAGTTGAGGAAAATGGGACATAAACTTGAGAGCAGCTTCATTTGAAGGACCTCTGCCCGACCCACAAGAGTGGAGAGGCAGGGTATATTATGGGTACCTTCTTTTAAGGATGTCCATCTGGTGGGACCAAGAAGGGCCTTTTCTGTGGTGGCTCCCTCCCCTGCAGAACATCATCTTTGTAGAGAGAGACGATTGGGCCCCACTTTGATTCGCTTTCAAAGGACCTTGAAGACAAGGTTTGACCCCAGACTGATATGGAGTCCATCAAGTGACTGGTTTGATTGTTATCACCAAGGAGATGGGTTTTATTAGGTTTTGTATTTGGGTTTTATTTCTGTAAGCCACCCAGAGTCACTCTGAGTTGGGTGGACATACCAATTTTCTAAATTGTGCTGTTTAATTACTCTGTACTAGTTAGCTATTTTGGCCCCTTCAAATCAGGCTTTTATTCCTGGCAACTGTCTGGATAAGTCCCTTCAGTTTTCTTGGCGAGATATTCAAAAATTGTTTGCCATCATCTTCTCCTTCCTAGGGCTGAGAGGGAAGGACTGGCCCCAAATAACCCAGCTGGCTTCGTGCCTCAGGCAGGAGTAAATCTCCACTAGTAGTAGTAGTAGTAAATACTACCTGGTGCCTTTAACCACTGTACTAAACTGGCTCTTAACAACTTTTAGAAGACTCCTTTAATTAGGACCTGAACAGCTCTGGAGTCTTTTCAGAAGCTGGACAACACGAAAACACATCTGCTCTAACATCTGGCTGACCTTGGTTGTCCTTTAAGCAGGTTTTATTGTGTGTGATACACCTTTACAATCCTAGGGTTTTGCAGCCTTGTGGATGACACAGATTGCGGTAACCTCTCGAGTTCAAAAAGTCACAAGAGGAAGGAAGAGCCCAGAAGCTGAATTTTTGTCTTCTGAGAATAAATGTCAGTCAACCCCAGAGGGAAAAACAAAAAGCATTCTTGCATTTCAAAGCTGAACTACGACTTTGACGAATAGCCTTGAAAAATAGCCTTATCAACGTATCTTGACTATTACCTAGTTGTTTTAGAAAGAATTGCACAGACTAAAAAGCTTGGGCAATATCCGATGACTTTTGGTTCATTTGCAAAAATATTAGGAAGTATTTTTCCCATTTTTTAAAGAAAAAATGCAAAAAAAAAAAAAAAGTCTTGCAACAAAAATTAAGTTTTTTTCTGAATACACGTAGTCCTTGATTGACCATTGAGCCCAAAATTTCTGTTGCTAAATGAGACATTTGTGTGAGTTTTGCCCCATTTTATGATTTCTTGCTGCTGTTGTTAAGTGAAACACTGTAGCTGTTAAGTTAGTAACACGGTTGTTAAGTGAATCTGGCTTTCCATTGACTTCGCTAGTCAGGAGGTCGAAAAAGGTGATCACATGACCATGGGATACTGCAACCGTCATAAATGTGAACCAGTTGCCAAGCATCTGAATTTTGATCACGTGACCCTGGGGATGCTGCAACTGTTATAAGTGTGAAAAACAATCTAAGTTACTTTTTTCAGTGCCATTGTAACTTTGAATGGTCACTAAACAAACTGTTGTGAGTCAGGGACTACCTGTATTGTGTCTTTTCCTTAAGTTTTCATTGTATAAGGGTTTACAACAGGGGTGTCAAACTCGATTTCAAACCCGCATCAAGGTTGTGTTTGACCTGGGGGGGGTGGGGGGTGGCCAGCTCGACATCACTTGTGTCGGGGGCACCTGTGGTGGCCCAAGTGCTGTGCCAGCGAAAACGGGCTCCCGAGCTCAGTTTTCACTGACAGAGGCACCGCGGGCCAGTCCTTCGCTGTTTCCAGGTTGGCCCCGCGGGCCAGATCTAAGCACCCCATGGGCCGGATTTGGCCCACGGGCCTTGAGTTTGACACCCCTGCTTTACAACATTGATGTCAGTTCCAAAGTTGATGAGAAATGGAAGACCTTGGAGATAACCTTTCTTTCTTTTTCTTTTCTTCCTTTCTTTCTCCCTCTCTCACACACACACAGCCATCACCTAGCCTGGTGTCCCTTTTTGTTCACAATTTCCATCTTGTACCAAGCTGAGTCCACTACCCTTTCAAGCAACAGGCTACAAACAGCACACCATAAGAGAGAAAATGGCCACCAATTGTTAATTTTTATCTTTTTTTTTTTAATTTGGCATTTTGTTATTTGCATTTATATTAAAGCAAAGTGCATCTTTTCTTATTTTTCTTGTTTATACACATTGCACAATACATAAATAATGATGCTTATAAAACGTCTTTGTATTTACAAGTAATAATATATTTATATATAACATAAAATACATTTTTCTTTAATAAATCTCAGGGTTGGTTTTTTTTTTTAAAGAAGTCTGTTGTTATTTTTTTCCCCCAAAGCACTTCAATGCTAAAATTCCAAGGACGATGCTTTTCTTCTTCACTTATTCCTCTTTTGCATTTAGAAAAATAGCTTATGTTAAGGTCTAAACGTGCTCATTGAGCTAAGAACAGTGTAAAATTATCATACTAAGTGTATGAATCGAAGAAAAAATACTAACATACTAACCAAATGACTGCAGTTTCTGGATGCAAACAGTTATTATCTTAAATCTGATCAAAACAAGGGACAGGGAGTAAATACTGAACTTCAGCTTTGTCCATTGAAAAGAGAAGAGGGGGTACGAAGTCTGACTTGCAAATCCATTTGAAAAGCCCAGGCCAAATAATTTTTTGGGGGGTGTTTACAGGCATTGTAAGTGATAGCCAAGCCCAGAAAAATGGCTATTTCTTTCCCAAACCTGTGCAGCTTCTTTTTTTTTCCATCCACAAGGTCAGTCAAAAGGGTTAAAGTTGCAGGTAGATACTGTATAATAGAGAGGAAGGGAAGGGAAGGAAGAAACCTTCTTACACCCTGTTGGCTAAAATCTTGCATTTCTGCATTAACTCCCCACAGTGACTCTTGCCAATTATGCCAGTGGCTATAGCACCACCCTGCCTGACCTTCCTCATACAAGCAAGGAGCTGGTTTGCTTTATTTTATGATTTTATTGATTTATATTTCATATTTCTTAAACCACTCATCTCCCTCCCTGCATCTCTCTTGCAATGAAGAACAGATGGGAGTGACCTGAAGCAAGGTAGAAAGATCCATGGGCTGCAAGTTGTCAGAAGGCAGGCATCTCGTCGAACAGGAGTGATCCAGAACTGGTTCTAGAATGAAATACAGGTAGTCCTTGACTTACGACCACAATTCAGCCCCAAAGGTTCTGTCGTTAAGCAAGACAGCTTTCAGTGAGTTTGGGCCCATTTTGCGACTTTTCTTGCCACCGTTGTAAAGTGAATCGCCGCAGCTGCTAAGCTAGTAACACGGTTGTTAAGCGAATCTGGCTTCCCCATTGAAGGGAAGTCGCAAAAGGGATCACATGACCCCGGGACACTGCAACCGTCGTAAATATGAGTCGGATGCCAAGCATCCAAATTTTGATCACGTGACCACGGGGATGCTGCAACGGTTGTTAAGTGTGGGGGAAAATAAACATACGTCACTTTTTTTCACTGCCAGTGCAACTGGTCACTGAACGAATGGTTGTAAGTCAAGGACTAATTGTAACTGTTTGCAGGAATCTGTCCTACCAACCCCTTGCAAGCCAGATAAACCTCCAGACTTTCCCTTCCATCTATGGTCACTGAAGGAAACCAGATCTTGGTGTATTATGGCACTTCTAAGTGTGGATTGATAAGCTCTGCTGAAATCAGCAGAACAGCCCAAGTGTGCAAAGAAGGTGTGTATTTATTGGGGGAAACACACAGGATTCTTCTGGAGAGAAGCGCAAAGGGAGGCGAGAAAGATAACACAGCCTGAATTCAAGAAAAGGTACAGTGAAGATGGTAACCTGTAAATTGTGATTGAATCACAATTGAAAAGAAATCAGAATGAGCCTCTCTGTAACCACGTCCAACTTAAACCTTTCCCAATTTTCTTCCTCCCCGGGCGTCTCCTCTCCTTCTGGGTTGTTGGTCATCTACATTTAAAAAAAGTATGTCCACATCGCCCGCCCGCCCCAAAATAAAAAGACAGAGAAAAGGAGGGAGGGAGGGAGGGAGAAAGAAAGAAAATCTTCCCATAAGCTATTTCTCAAAACAGAACAAACAAAAAACGTTTGCACACCATAGCAAGCACTCAAAAGGAAATGTTTTAGCAGCAAAGTCATTATAAAATGTCACTGGTTGAGCAGCGGTTCCCAAGTTTGGACACCCTGAAAGAAGGGTGGACTTCCAATTCCCAGAATTTCCTTGCTGGCTGGGGAATTCTGGGAGTTGAAGTCCACCCCCCCTTCAAGACGCCAAGCTCGGGAAGGCCTGCGGTTGAGTCATCTCGAGTCATCGGTTATTAAAAATAATCTCCAGCCAGCACGGACAACTGCTGATGAACTGTCTGGTGTAGCACTGGCCCCAACCTTTCACGAAGCTGATCTGCACCGTGAAACCCGTCCAAGGTTGCTGCATGAATTCATGGTCGTTGGGCCTCTGCAAGCTGTACGCTTTCTCGTAATCGAACGCTTTGATGGAAAAGCCCGGAAACACTTTGTGAACCAACAACGTCCTGGAATCCGGGTTGTCCAGTGTGGCCGACTTGATAAAAATCGGATAACTGCTGCGGTTATAAAGCCATACGCCGTCAACTTCCTTGCTCAACTGGATGCCATAACCGATCTTGGCACGCACCTTCTGCACCAGATGGTTTTTATTGTCCGAATTGAGCTGTCCGAGACAGAAGCCATTCCCCTGAGGTAGATCGTAAAAGATATCCAGGGAAGGTTCTTGGACCGAATACAGGCGCCCAACCCGTGTCTTCTCTTCCCAATAGGCCACCACGCACCAGTGTGAGAGATCCCCGGGTTCCAGTAGAACTTGAGAATCTAGGAGAAGATGAGAAAAAAGAGAGAGAGTATCTCAGGTTAATCTCACAAAAGGCCAGTGTTTGGACTGAAACAATCTAACAGGCCTGAATACAGGAAGTATATATTATAACAGCTGCTTAGTGACCAGAGTTATGATGGACCCATCCAGAAGATACTTATCACCTGGTTCTGAAGTTCCAAGCCCCCCCACAGTCACGTGACCCCCAATTTAGGATGTTTTTGCTGAAAATCAGCATTTATTTCCAGTTTGCGACAAAAACACCCAATAGTTCAGGGGTCTCCAACCTTAGCCACTTTAAGACTTGTGGACTTCAACTCCCAGAATTCTGGGAGTTGAAGTCCACAAGTCTTAAAGTGGCTAAGGTTGGAGACCCCTGCAATAGTTCACTTAACAGCTGCCATGTTTGCTTAATAGATATTGTGTTTGCTTAATGACCACTGCAAAAAGTCATAATACTGGGTCAGTCTCATGAGTGATCTCTCTTTATGAACATCATGATGTATGTCTATAATGGGTATGATTGTTATGGTCCTAAGTCAAGGACTTCCTCCTGTACAATGGACTGGGTGTTTTTTTTTTTTTTTGCACCCATAAACATCATTTACTTAATGTTAGAATAACAGAGAATACAGAATAATAAATGATGTGACTTGTTGCAGCGCCACTGTGAAAGAGACCTTAACGCCATGTGTGTAATGATGTCATTATGTAAATGATGTTGGCTTACAATCACTCTGATTTAATGGACTTTCATGAATAACAGACCATCTCACCCCTTCTGTTATAATTAACTTTATACTTCTCAAAACCCTTTGAATCAAAAGGGACTCAAGTGAGAAATCTTGAGAGCATATCCATTTCCAAACTGTACTTTAGCAATTATCCCAGAAAATGTTTTAAAAACACATTTGTAAAAATCATCATCATCATCATCCTAGTATTACTGTTCTCTACTTTGGCAACTTTGGCAAAGCTGGCTGGGGAATTCTGGGAATTGAAGTCCACACACCTTCAAGTTGCCAAGTTTGAGAAAAACTGCCTTAGAAGTTGATCCAGGGTTTGTACTGTCATTTTCAAACACTTAAGAGTAATATTTGGCCAAGCTGATGGAGACTTCATGGCCTTACTCCCAAAGTCATAATGATCAGATGTGAATATGGATTTGGGAGTGAACAGACTCCAGTTCTAGGTGACCTCTTAAACTCCCCTTAAAAAACGGAATTCTACACCGAGGGATGAACTAAGAACGTTTCTTTGAGATTCATCTTTGCATCCCCTTTCTTCCACTTGCCAACAATTTATATTATTCATGGACCGCGGCCAGCCAAATCAGTTGTGAAAGTAACAGGAAAAGATGCTTTAAAAACTGCTTTATGCTGTGATATCTTCTATATGCCATAATTCTCCCACCACCCTGCAATCCCACCTTCCCCCTCCTCTCTTGGCAAGCCCTCGCCGCACCCTTTCAGTCCAAGCCAAGAATAAATCAATGGCAGATAACATCTTATCGAAGATCTGCTAATCAACCACAGATGTCTTTTTGTGATGTCAAATGTGTAAGCGGAACTGACAACACACAGCCTAACCCACTGAACAGATCATACTTTTCTTAAAACAGAGTCCCCTCCATTTCCTTTGGCGTCCTTAATTTTCTTCTTGCTATATCACAAGTCATTAAAGGAGAGTTAACCGAAATTCTATCCAAACTGGAAAACTAGACCAAGATATTCCTTAATATACAGGTAGTCCTCGACTTACGACCACAATTGGAACCAGGATTTCCACTGCAAAGCAAGGCAGTTAAAGTGAATTTCACCTGATTTTAGGACCTCTTTTTTTTGCCACAGTTATTAAGCAAATCGCTGCAGTTATTAAGTGAATCATGCGGTCATTAAGTCAAAAGCTGGCTTCCCCCATTGATTTGGCTGGTCAGGAGCCAGCTGGGAAGGTTATAAATGGTGATCACATGACCTTAAGGCACACTGCAACCATTGTAAGCAGGGGTGGGCTGCTGGGGGTTCACAGGGATTTGAGAGAACCTCTAGCTAAGATTCTGTGCAGTTCGGAGAACCCCCAAATCTCACTCCTGGCTGGTCCCGCCCACCCCTCCCCTCCCAGGAGTCCCCACGTGGCCCATTTTGGATGCAGGTAAGTGCAGGGCGCGCACGGAGGCTTGGGGACAGCGAAAAACGGGCCTACCGGAAGTTCGGGATGGCCGGAAACAGGCCTCCGGAGCCTGGGGAGGCCGTTTTCGCCCTCCCGGACGCTCGAGAAAAGCCTCCGGAGCCCAGGGAGGGCAAACCCCCCCCCATGGTGCAGGAGGCTGACTAGGCCACGCCCACCCAGCAACTGGGCAGAGAACCCCTTGCTAAAATTTTTGAAGCCCACCCCTGATTGTAAGTACTGTACAGGCCAGCTGCCAAGCATCCGAATTTTGATCATATGATTTTCAGGACACTGTGACAATGGTTGTAAATGGAGGACCAGACATAAGTCACTTTTTTCAGTGCTGTTGTAACTCAGAACACTCGCTAAACAAAAAGTTGTAAATTGAGGACTACCTGATTTAGAGGCATTGCTTATGCCTAGATTTCTGCTCATAAATATAAAAAAAAAATCAAAAATTAAATTGCATGCTTCATTCTCCTTTCTCACCTTTCTCCTTTTTTAACTATGCTTCCCGTTAAAAGAAGAGGCAAAGCAATTATTACAAACTTTCCATGATGGGACTCAAGGGCCAGTTCTTGTTCCATACTCTTCCTCTTCAAATCTGGAGGCATCACTTCCCTGCTGATCATTTTATACAGCTTTTTAAAGAACCAAAAAGATAAGAGGAGCTTTGCAAATGTTTGCAAGGAAAATTTTGCTGGAGGAACGATCAAGTTGCCCTTCTGCAAATTTTTAATCCATACACTGGCTAGTAGCCTAAACATTTTCAAACTTCCTTTCAACTGTTATTTATTTACGTATTCTCAAAGCAGGATGGATCAAATTTCCATCTAAAAATTATTTAGCCAAAGACAGAAAATTAAAATCGGTTGTTCTTCACTGTCAAGGAAATCCCACGTATGCTTGACAATCAGGCAAACGAAGCGAAAGAAAAATCAATACAACTTCTATCCTAGACAATCACAATGAGCTCCACAAGCAAGTCTATGCTCGTTTTATGTATTTATAGCATTTTTGCCCTATTTTTAGTCCCGGAGATTCACAGAGCATCTGACACAGACAAAATAAAAATGGCTGGGCTTTTCACACAGCTTAATAGTCTGGAAGATACCACACCAAAGGAAAACAAGCAGGAGGAGGGAAGAGGAAATAAAAACATTTCAAGGTGGAAACACAGTTCTGACACTGAGCAATGAAATTTAGGATTATATCAAACATTTCTTTCCATGCTTGCTGGGGAATTCTGGGAGTTGACGTTCACATATCTTAAGAGTTTGAAAAACACTGATTTAAATGAATTGGTAGAGAAGGGCACTTCTCACCTTCCCAAACCTGCGCTGATGCCCCCAGCAATCCTGAGACAGACTGATGTCAGTTAAAGAGACGTTTTCAGATTACCTTAATAGCTGGAGCCTAGATAAATTGCAGGGCTCCCTCTGGGGTGTGGGTGTGGGTGTGTTTGTGCAGAAAGAGAGAAGGAGACAAACTTTCATTATATAGTTCCCTTAGAACATAGTGGCACACCTCACAAGACATTGGGGTGACCTCTTTGAGAATGAAGGGTGGGTTTGAGAGGTCTTTCCCAAAGAGCTACCTAGTTCAGACCGAACACAGATAATCCTCAACTTACGACCACAATTGGGACGAGAATTTCTGTTGCTAAGCAAGGGGGTTGTTAAGTGATCCATGCCTGATTTTATGACCTTTTTGCCATGATTGTTAAGGAACCACTGCAGTTGTTAAGTGAATCACACGGTCATTAAGTAAATCCAGCTTTCCTCACTGACTTTGCCTGTCAGAAGCCAGCTGGAAAAGTTGCGAATGGTGATCATAAGAGTCTGAATTTTAATCACATAAACTGCAAACAGTTTTAAGGGCAAGGACTGGTTATAAGTGACTTTTTTCAGTCACTCAAAATATGCTCAACAGCTATTCAAACTCTTCCTCCATAACAACTTATTGAATGGAAATTACTTATGAAAAACCCTTATCATTGGAATTCCCACAAAAATTTCCATGAATGAGGCAACGCTTCTGGATTTGATCAATGCCAAATGCCAAAGGATTTGTTATGTGTTTTAGGCCCGTATTTCTCAACTTTGGCAACTCTTTATGATGTGTGGACTTCAACTCCCAGAATTCCCCAGGCAAAGTAGCTGACTGGGGAATTCTGGGAGTTGAAGTTCCACATCTCTTAAAGAGTTGCCAAAGTTGATAAAAACTAATCTAGGTTAGCATAAAAGTCAACTGAGGTGCATTTGTATCAATACTTTTCAGATTCTCCCATCACTCACTATTCTAAAATTCACAGCTGTCTAACTTAAGTTACACCTGGAGACGCACCTGCTTGAATGCAGATGAACATCAAGTTTACAACTCAACTGGAGAGCGATCTCTTTATTTGTTGCCTATTTTAATGAAAACACCTTATAACACCTAAGTTCTCCTTCCTCAATTGCCTTCCACTGTACAATTTCCAATTGTTTTGTGGGAGCCCACTTCACAGATTGTCTCATTATTCAGCACCCCAGCTGGGCAATTTGTTCAGAAGCAAAAGACCACATTGGTAAATACGTCATGAGACAGAAGATCCCAGCTTATTTACATGTCAAGCTGCAGGCAATTAGCATAATTTGCTAATCATTCTGGAGAAAGAGGCAGGCTACAAGCTGTTGGATGATTATGCTGCATTCAATCTTAGTTTAGCTCTACTGAAATGCCTCCGCTTCAATGGTGAAAAATTCACATTTTTACTTCTCCACCATGTCTCAATAGACCAGGAGTATCAAACTCAAGGCCTGGGGGCCAGATCCGGCCCGTGGGGTGCTTAGATCTGGCCCATGGGGCCACCCTGGAAACAGTGATGGACCGGCCCACGGTGCCTCTGCCAGCGAAAACGGACTCCCAAGCTCTGTTTCCGGCTACGACGGCCTCCTGCAACCCTCTGTCAGCGAAAACGGAGCTGGGGAGGGCCGCATGCCCTCTTTAATCCCAGGTGTCTAGATCAAACTTTACTGAATTCCTGTCTCTAAATAAGCAGCTAGTCCTTAGCATTTACAATACTGTAAAACTCCAAAAGCAGGGGTGTCAAACTCAAGGCCTGGGAGCCGGAGCCGGCCCGTGGCGTGCTTAGATCTGGCCCGCGGGGCTGCACTGGAAACAGGAAAGGACTGGCCCGCGGTGCCTCTGCCAGCGAAAACGAAGCTCGGGAGGGTCGCGGGCAGCCCTCCTGAGCTCCATGTTCGCTGGCAGAGGGTTGCAGGAGGCCGTGGCAGTCAAAACAGAGCTCGGGAGCCCATTTTCGCTGGCAGAACACTCGCGCCACCACAGGCACCCCTGACATGAGTGACTTCGAGCTGGCCACACCCACCCTGGCCATGCCCCCCTGGCTCCCCGAGGTCAAACACAACCCTGATGCAGCCCTCAATGAAATCGAGTTTTACACCCCTGTCCAAAAGCTAAGCATAGGAAAGAAATTAAGAGTTCTGGGGAAAAATATTTTCTGAGGTCGGCGCAATGAAAAATGGCAGATAGGAACCCATTGGAAATGGTTGCTCCGTGTTTGGCTCGAGCACCTAAGATGGTATGGTTGCCACAGGCGCATGGAGAGCATTTCTCCAGGTAGAATCTGAGTGGGACATTTGAACCACCCAACAGGTGGGGCCAGGGTCAACTAGACTCATAATGCACTCCCAACCAATGTGGCTTAGTGCAAGATTAAAAGCAGGACAATATAGCTTACTCAACCAACTATAGCTAAAAATACGGGCTTAGGGTGATATATGAACTCAACCAAACTCACCTATTAGTTCCACACACCTTCCAAAATGTTACTCAATCAAAGATCGGGGGGGGGGGGAATAAACGTCTACACGTGGTGTAGGAAACAAGACCGCCGGTCTTCCTGAAGATTTGAAGAAACCCCGAGCTGTGGTAGTGCTACTTTAACTTCCTCTTCCATTCATTCATACTAACTCAATATGACAGGACCCACTCTTTGATTCAGTGAACATCAAGGTGAGGTTTTATTTTTATTACAAATCCTTTAATACCTTTGAACTCCGGGAATATTCTAGAAAGGTTTTCCATTAGTATCCCATATTGAGAGTTATCGTGGCCTGAAAGCCACCAGTCAATTTAGCCTTCTCTACTTCTTTAAGAAAGTGAAAAATAAACTAATAGCCTTCTATCCTAGATTCCTCCCCCCCAAAGATCGCCACTCTTATTTTTCTTCCACCGGCCAAATATGACTGTTCCTTCTTATCTTGGTCTCACTCTTTCCACATCTCCTATAAATGCTTTCTTTTGAGGAGATCTGTCTTCTCCTTTCATCATGAGAAGCCACTGAGCTACCAGAATCTATGAGGGGGGCAGAAAAGTCAAGTTCTTAATTATAATTATGAGTTTCAATTGTACACACAAAACTACCATCATGTCTTTGGACACACACTAATGCCTGAGAGTCTACCTTGAAGTATGTCTGGCCTTATCAATGTTGTTGTTATTGCATCCCTATGTAGAGAACAGGTAAACACGGTCTGGATGCCTCTTGATTTTGCCCACTTTGCTAAATAGTAAGGTTAATTAGCAAGGAGGAAGGGCATGAATTACAACTTGAGGAATGGGTTAAAGGGGTTGATGGAAACAAAGAGGTGGGTTTAGCTTCTATCTCTTTATTTGACAGGACTGATGACCTGACCCATCACAAGGGACCTGAGCTGTCCAAAGAAAATTTCCAACAACAACAAAAAAAGTTAAATCAGAACAAGCATCTAAAGTGCAGAAAGCGAAGCTAAATCTTCAAAGGGGAGCCAAGACAGGTGTCCACAGTCAACCATCAAAGCCATGTTCATGGCCAAGGTTACAACAGCACATGGCAGCATAAATTTCAGAAGCTTGGCAACTGATTCATATTTATGACGGTTGCAGTGTCCCCAGGTCACACGATCACTTTTTGCAAACTTCTGACAACCAAAGTCAATGAGGAACTGCAGTGATTTACTAAACAACTGTGGCAAGAAAGGTCGTCAAATGGGGCAAAATTCCCTTAGCAAACGTTTCACTTAGCAACAGAAATTTTGGGCTCAGTAGTGGGATGTATGTCAAGGACTACCTGTATTTCAAAAAGCAGAGCCGAGACCTACTGAAGGAGGAAAGCCAAGGCGGTTGGAATTAAATAATTAGGCTGGCCGTATACCAAACAACATAGAGGCCATTTACAGTAAATATTATGAATGGATCTGGCTGGGTTTCTTCATTCTCTCTCTCTCCCTCTCCCTCTCTTCCAAAACCTCTTTTCTTTTTCCTGAGCTAAGTAGAAATTTGGCCTTCAGACACGACAGTACTCTGTAATTTGCATGGCTGATGAAGTCTATAGCCTGCGACAGAGACATGGAGTCGGTTGGCTTTAGTCTAACCACCAGAGACAAGCAGGGCAGACTTCTTTGGTGTGTGCATTTGTGTTTTTTCTAGCTATAAAGCAAACTCATTCACGGTCTGCGTGGCTCCGGCCTGCTGGCTTTTAAAGAAAATACAATTAGGCTTCAAAAAAAATATTTTTTCCACCCTTCTCCTCCTCTCTCCCTCCCTCTTGCATTCTTCCTCTTTGGATTGTTTGCAGCAGCAGTAATTGATTACTTGTCATAATTAGAGGGCAGCAGTGACTAATGAAGCATTTATGAATCAATTTTTGTTGGCTTTTCAAATATTCTTGTAGACATGTATGGAGACTCGGGTCTTTCTGTTCTGGGCCCCTCTCTAAGTACTGGACACGCAGACGATCCTTCCCAAAAAATAATGTCTAGGCACTCCGTGCTTATTTACACATTATTATAGTTCCATTAACCTGTAACCTAAAGTGTTTACGTGTTCCTTAAACATTGCAGAGAGAACATGTTCCATCTGATCCTTATATTTGGAGATATGAAGATATCAAGTTGGGGAAAATGTTTTGGACTTTCATGCAAGATGAAAAAGAATGAATATTAATTCCTAAAAGTAGATTTCCCCAATCACCTGGAATCTCAGACTTCTAGGCCAAAATATCTAGAAGGTAAAAGCAGGTTGGAATAACAGAGTTGGAAGGGACCTTGGAGGTCTTCTAGTCCAACCCCTGGCTCAAGCAGGAGACCCTATACCATTTCATTCAGACAAAATGGTTGTTCAAATTCTTCTTAAAAGCCCCCAGTGTTGGAACATCCACAACTTCTAACTTCTGTCAAGAAATTTCTCCTTAGTTCTAGGTTGGTTCTCTCCTCGATTAGTTTCCATCCATTGCTTCCCCATTGCTTTTGCTTGTCAGAAGGTAGCAAAAGGGGATCACACAACCCCGGGACACTGCAATCGTCATAAATACGAACCGGTTGCCAAGCATCTGAATTTTGGTCACATGATCATGGAGATGCTGCAAAGGTTGTAAAACTGTGAAAAATGGTCATAAGTCACTTTATTCAGTGCTGTTGTAACTTTGGCCACTAAATGAACTGTTGTAAGTCGAGGATTATCTGTAACTCTCTGGAGGAAGGCAGCAAAATCCAGAGTCCAGCAATGTACAAGTGGTTTACTGACCTCTGGAGAAACTAAGACTCTTCGCAAATATCAGTAGGGTTTGAAGACGATCTCAATAGATTTCAAAACAAAGGCCAGCAAGCAGTAAATTTATAAGGCCTACTCAATGCCATTAAGACCTAATAATTATTCTTATGAAAAAGAGAGACTTCCATTTCTAAGACCAAAATTTGTTTTATTAACTCTCTGACAACCCTGTTCTAAATGAAACAGTGCTGTTGTAATTTCAAATGGTCACTAAATGAATGATTGTGAGGACTACTGCACCTATGGGCCACCTCTTTTGGTGCCTGCCTATCAGCTCCCTTGCTCCACCTGATGTTTTACATTTCTGAAACATTCTTCTTTAATTAAAGGTAAAAGCCAGCCTCTCGTATCAACTTAACATACCTCAAAACTGGTCCCTCAAGCTGTCTTGGCAAAATAATTTTAAACAAATAAATTGTGCAGGGTTGCAACCCAGCATTTGAGTAAAGAGGACCGTTCACCTGTACCCTAAACATCAAAGGTAACCGAGAAGAAGAAAGAAAACCATGTGAATCTACAAGCTAGACAAGAGTGAAAGCTGGCAACCCTCTTAGGTGTGTGTTGTGTAGCTGCTTGTGTTCCCACAGTGGCCAGGTTGTAAATGCACCCCTAACCAATTCTTCAAATGCCAAGCAGCCCCAAGAGGCTGAGCATTTTAAAAAAAATATGTGTCCCATTTAAGAGCCAAACTAAACACATCTGAGAAAGTTTTTCTCCCTGTTTCATTCAACTTGAAGACTGACCAGGGCACAGCAGAACAACATAAGTCATCATATTTTAAAACTGTTTATTCCTTATCTTTTAAGAAAAGAACAGCCGGAATATGGCATTTGTGTATTAAGTGAATTCCGAAAGGTTTTCTCCCTTGGGAAAATGCAACTGATAAAAATCATCTTTCCAGAGATCATCAGGCAAGGCTTCCTAAACAAACAAATAAATCTTGTGGGTTTTTGGTCTGCTTTTGAACTTTTGCAGGCTTTTTGCAAGCCCGATGCTGCTGCCCTACCATATATTAAGGTCCCAGAATTGTGAAAAGGGGAAGTTATATCTGTTGCCCCTCCCAATCCTTCGTATTTGACAGACGACATTTCTAAAACTTTTGTTCACGATACTTGCCAAGATGTCTATATTAAGAAGGCTTGTAAAAAGACAGCCAAACCCTTCCCCTCCCCTTCCTAAACGGAGTGTAGCAATACCAGATTAATGCCAAATATTTAGCAGCGTTCATTTTTCCTCCTTTCCCTGCAGACGGCATTCCTTCCAGCTACGCTCCGATTGCACATAAGGGTGGGAGCAAAAACAGAGGAGAGAGAGGCAGCTCACTTTAGCGGCTGCAACACACGGGATCAAAACCTCTCCGCTTATAAGACCCCAAAACTCAAGGATTTGCCCCAAAGCCACTGAATTAAAACAGCTTTCCTCCCCCCCCCAAGATCTCCAAAACTCAAGAGTTTCACCCCAAAGCCTCTCAATTAAAATAGCATTATTATCTTTTTCCCTAGAGAAGACGGAAAGTTCCTTCTTGAAGGTGAGGAGCCTTTTTCTTTAAAGATGGGCGGACAAGTTATTTCTGCACACCCTTTTTGGGATTCTTGTGCCTTATTACCAAGGATGAGAAACTGGGTAGACGAGACAGCCTGCTGAACGTTTTACCAAAATCGCCAACCAGTTAAAAGTTCTGTTTCCCGGATCTGATAGAGGAAAAATATCCCCTGCTCTACCCCGTACGCCCTCTTCCTCTGCCAGCCCTTTCTCCCTCCCTCCCTTCGTGCTTCCTTCCTTTACAACCTAATGCCCTGTCTCCTCTGGCCAGGCCTCTACTTAGAGGCAAAACCAGCATTCAGCGCCAATCTGGAGACAGACTGCAGACTGGAGAAGTTAATCATTACTTCTGTCTGCCTTCATAATCTAATCACTTCTGTGCCTAAGCGTATACAGAAAAGGCCATTTCTCTTTCTCTCTCTCTCTCTCTCACACACACACAGAGACACAAGCAAACAGACAGGCTCAACAGCCTTCGCCAAGCTGGTGCCCTCTGGACGGCTGTCCTGCAGACCGGGAATCGTGGGACTTGTAGTCTGAGCACCTCAAGAAGGGCACCCGAAGGAGGAAAACAGGGATTTGGCCAGAAAACTCTGTGCCAAATTCGCTTCCTTTCCCCAACTGGGAGACTTGGCCCAGAATGAAAAATCGAGGGGGGAAAAAAAGGCTCTTCCTAAAAATAAAAGGGGAGGTTGCATTTATGATTTCCCCAACCCGTTGGCACCCCTCCTGAACGCAGGGAGTTAACAACACTTAACGAATCTGACATCTTCGAAAGTAATTAATCCTCCCCGCATTCCTGGGAAGCTAATGGCACAAAACAAGGAATGGCGAGGGGAGAGGGATGACTTTTTAGTTTACTTTAAAAAACAGGCTAGACAGCACTTTATTCTTGTTACAAAGCGGTCCTAAAGAAGACAAGCTGGCTGATCTTTTTGCTGCTAGTAAAAACAAGACACAAGGAAGACTGTTCCTTCCTTGTTCATCTCCACAGTTATCTTAGGGCAGGGGTCTCCAACCTTGGCAACTTTAAGACTTGTGGACTTCAACTCCCAGAATTCCTCAGCCAGCTTTGCCTTGATCTAGGGCTAGGATAACCCACCTGATACTCCATCTCCCCTCTTCGGGGGTTTTAACTGCAACTCTCATCATCCTTTGCCACAGGGAGCAGAGACCCCAAGTCATATGCAGGGGTCTCAGGATCTCAGTTGGGTCTTCTCCATCCAACCAAGGCAGTTAGCCGAAGATAAAATTCCAAAGGACCATTAAAAACAAAAATCCTATCAAATACAGGTAGTCCTCGACTTACAACAGTTCATTTAGTGACCGTTCAAAGTTACAACGGCAACTGGAAAAAAAGTGACTGATGACCGTTTTTCACACTTACGGCCATTTGCAGCATCCCCCATGGTCACGTGATCACAATTCGGGCGCTTGGCAACTGACTCAATGATGATTGCAGTGTTTCCTGTAATCCCCCTTTTGCGACCTTTGACAAGCAAAGTCAACGGGGAATCCGGATTCACTTAACAACCGTGTTACCAGCTTAACAAATGCAGTGATTCACTGAACAACGGCAGAAAGAAAAGTCGTATAATGGGGCAACAACCCCACTGAACAAACGTTTCACTGAGCCATCTAAATTTTGGGCTCCGTTGTGGTCGTAACAAACGACCACAATGGAGCCCCAAATTATTTCTGTTGCTAAGTGAGACAGAGGTTGAGTGAGTTTTGACACATTTTATAACCTCTCTTGCTGCAGTTGTTAAGTGCTATCACTGCAGATGTTAAGTCAGTAACACGGTTGTTTTAAGTGAATCTGGTTTCCCCCTTGACTTTGCTTGTCAGGAGGTCGCAAAAGGGGATCACGTGACCCTGAGGTAAATATGACCAGTATAACTTCCAATAGTCACTAAATGCAAAGTTGTAAGTCAAGGATTACTTGTATATAATAAATCCAAATTAAATGCAGTTGTTGTTCAGGCATTAAGTCGTGTCTGACTCTTTGCGACCCCACGGACCAGAGCACGGCAGGCCCCCTTGTCCTCCCCCCACCCATTTCCCGGGGTTTGCCCAAATTCATCTAACCATCTCATTCTCTGCTATCCCTGTCTTCTTTTGCCTTCAATCTTTCCCAACTTCAGGGTCTTTTCCAATGAGCAATTTAAAAGTAAAGAGGCTAGCAAATAAAATACAGGTAAGTCCTAGGGTTACAACAGCAACTGGGAGTGGAATTTCCACCACAGTGCGTTTTTAAAACATAATGTAACATGACCAAATTGCTCAGCAATGGCAATTCCGGCACTCTCGGTTGGCTGTTGTTAAGTGAGGACCATGAGGGTTATTAAGTGAGGACTGATGGGAAGAGGCAGGAATCTAGGCACGCAGGCCAGTCTAGGCGACAGGCATTACAGAGTGCAAAAAGTGGTGAGTGTGTTGGCTAAGTCTTAAGATTTATATGGCAGTATGAAGAAACTTGTAAGTTGACCAATTCTCAGTCATTGCTATAGGTAGATTGGCTAAGCAAGTTCCTTGCAGAGGAAAGTTTCAAACCAGGAACTGCTAATTTATAGTCCAAGTTCTTAGCCACTCTATTTCACTAGCTCTCGATTACTATTACAGCATAGTAAGCCTCATTAAACTCAGTGGGACCTATCTATCCAAGGAGATTTCAGAGGATTGCATTAAAAATGTCCTAACGTAGTTGGGACATGTGAATTTGCCATGTTCTCTTGGGCTCTCATCTGGTTTACCTACTTGAAATGAGAGCAGGTGAGCAGTCTTTTCAAAAAGATCTTTTCATCTTTTTTTTTTAATCGTCCCAAATGTTAGGTTAGGTTCTGCCGCCAGCGAGAATGGTCCATACTTCCACAATCACAGAAACATATGTTTTTCTCTTTGCAGTTTTTGCTTTTTGCTTCTCAAATCAACATGTCCAGTGAACGTGATAAAGGCCCCTTGCCCCATAAGGCAAGGACCGGCCCCTTAAATGTTCCTTGCTTTGGTTCAGCGATCAAATGCATTTATCTATTCTGACAAAAGATAGCATCAAACAGGGTTTCTCCAACAAATAACTGGGAGGCGGAACTCAACCTACATCTATAAATGGCAACCAGAAGGAAACTATTTTATCTTGCTGCTGTATATTTGGCTAAGGAGGGACATCTAGTAAATGAAAGAACATGTCAGTAAGAAAAAATAATCTCTTTCAGCCATCTAAAGTGCATTAATTTGAGGAAGTCTGGTTTAGGTAATTTTCAAATATTCATCCTTGGGTAATCTTTCTATTCAATCAGGTCTGCTATGGAAATCCTTGATACCCTTAGTATTGTTAGATTTACTCTGTATTGTTAGATTTACTCTGGAAACATATCCATCCATCCATCCATCCATCCATCCATCCATCCATCCATGTCCCACTGATCCTCAGGAGATAAAGGAAAAATTGCCCTGAACTCTTCAACACAAACACACCCACCTATTCTGGAACAGTGTTTTTCAACCTTGGTGACTTTAAGACGTGTGGACTTCCAATTCCCAGATTTCTAGTACCTGGAGAATTCTGGGAGTTGAAGTTCAGACATCTTAAAGTCATCAAGATCGAGATGCACTGTTCTAGAATATGAACCTGGGAGACAGTTGCAGTCATGTGATCTCACCTTTTGCGGCCTTCTGACAAGCAAAGTCAACGATTTAGACAGATTCACTTAACAACCATGTTACTAACTTAACCACTGCAGTGATTCGCAGTGGCAAGAAAGGTCGTAAAATGGGGCAAAACTCACTTAACCACTGTCTCACTTAGCAACAGAAATGTTGGGCTCAATTTTGGTCATAAGTCAAGGATGACCTGTATCCTTTCCCGCTATCTTGAACGTATTTGTATGCACTGGAAAAGAACATCTTGGCTCTTCCTTGGTGTGTGTTAGGATTCCTCTGGAATATTTTATAGACGCCGCTGAACTTGTGATCTTGCTCAAGTTCTTGCTATTTGTCTATCAAACTTACTGAAAGTTCCAGAGCATCAAAGAGTATCTGTAAATTAAGTCCACCCACTTGCCATTCCAAGTGATACAGCCCCAGGACATCTTTAAAAGCAATAAAGTGAAAGCTCTTTAGACATTCTCCGCTCAGGTTGATTGGGCTTCAGAAGTTAATGAGCTTCTGCCCAAGTGTGACTACGCAACTTGCCATAAAATGAATCTGGAGCTCTTTAGAAGGCGGATATTAAATTACCAGGCAACAAACCTCCATTGAAACTTGGTCGATGCCTTGATTTGGAAAAAGATTTAGACAAGAAAAAAAAAATTGAACCTATTGTCAACAGAAGAGAATCTGTGAAGAGGGCCTTCGAACAAATTACAGGTAGTCCTCGACTTACAACTGTTCATTTAGTGGCCGTTCGACGTTACGCCGTCAGTGAAAGAAAGGGACTTATGACCGTTTTTCACACATACAACCATTGCAGCATCCCCATAATCACGTGATCAAAATTTGGATGCTTGGTAACTGGTTCATATCTATGATGGTTAGCAGTGTCCCAGGATCATGAGATCACCTTTTGGGACCTCGTGACAAGCAAAGTCAATGGGGAAGCCAAATTCACTTAACAACCGTCTTACTAACTTAACCACTGCAGCGATTCACGTAACAACTCTGGCAAGTAAGGTCGTAAAATGGGGCAAAACTCACTTAAACAACTGTGCCGCTTAGCAACAGAAATTTTGGGCTCAATTACGGTCATAAATCAATGACTACCTGTACCATCAGGGTTAACTTATGCATGTTTATCAGACGCCTATTTTATATACATGCAGATTCTGTTCAGATAGATCTATTTATAGGTATAATCTTGCTTAATCTGAATAAACGAAAAAACGCTCTTTTTGATGATAAAAATGTAATTGACAATGATTAACAACGGAAAAGGAAAAATTTGTCAAGCAACCCAAAAGTCTACGCCTAATTCTCACTTGTTGGCATGCAGCATTCCACTAGATCTAATGCAGTCAAGAAAAGGGATCCATGTTTTCTTCCTTGCGTTTGTATACATTTAAGTGGAACTTAGCATTAAATTCCTGCCAAAGCAGAATTGCGGCTGGTGGTTTTACATTTTTTAAAATCACGCCAGGAAGAAAAGGGAACAACCAACTGGATGAAAACGTCAATTTGTAGGCACTTTTGGAACAGATAAAACAAAATGTAGTAAGCATTATGAATTAAAGAATGATTCCTTCACATTTGCAAAGATTGCCTTCTGTAAAATGATTTAAGTATTTCTTTAGACTGCCTTGACCCCCAAATGGGGTTTTAACATTTTAAATATTTCTTAGGCAGCTGTGGGCAGGATCAACATCTCTTCTATATATGGAACTTTCCAGAAACAGGAGGAATACTTCCTCATATCAGTTGGAATGCCTTTTCCTCAGTTCTCCTATAGTCTTCTCCTTTTTTGTCCACCCCATACTCTAAATGGATCTGTCAGCAGACTGGATGGTCAGAGCTTTTTAAAGTTTGTTTGGGGCTTTCTTTTTCCTATCACCATTCGTCCCTCCTAAAGTTTTTCCCCAGTGTATCCTTTTCAAATCCCAAAATTCCCCAGTCAGCTTGATTGTTGCTGAGAATTCTGGGAAGTGAAGACCATACATGTATATCTGAAGTTTGGTTGACTTGGTGAATCTATTTGAAACACTGAGAATGGGATATATGCACCATATCTCAAGGGTGGATCATATGTACACAAGTAATGATATTTACAAAAGTGTACTGGAAATAGAAAGTACATAGAAAAGGGTTTTATAAATGTATGCAGGGATCCTCTGCCTTAATTCTCACAACAAGCAAGAACTATTCCCTTTCTTATCCTCACAGAAAAGACTGCTTCAACAAATATCTGAACCAGATCTTTGCAATATGGCAAATTCATGCATAATGGAACTGCAGCATTACAATTCTACCATAATTCAATAGAAGATAACATTTGTAGCTCAGGGTTGAATTGTGAAGTCTTTGGTTGTTTTCTTGCAGACGGTTTCATTATCCACATCTTCAGAAGATGTGAAGATACTACCTAGTTGGGCAATGAAAGGTCTGCAAGAAAACAACCCAACTCAAGAGAGCAGGAAAGACTCCACAATTCTAATTCAACATGTTTATTGGTATATGATTTTCAAAGGCCTTGCTAACATTTGCGCGTGCTTCAAAACATCATTTTCAAATCAAAATGTGTAACGTTTTCATGAGGAGTGTTAAGTCAACTCTTAGGTGATGGGCAAGTTGTGAAGGACCAGCCCATCTAAAAGAGCTGCAAGAAGGCCAGATTTTTGCAATGAAAGGTCAATGCTCATTTTCCCAAAGGTCATCTTTTAAGCAGCTCATTTTAGAGACACATCCATTCCCAAGATACACCTAATTTTTCAGGCCTAAATGCAAGATATCTAAAATCCACTCATTTGCCACTCAGTATGTACATTTCATTCAGTCTAAAATTATGTATGGAGAAATTGCAGACCTAACAGTTGAAAAACAAGACACACAATGCTAACAACGTGTAGACTTTCAAATGAAGGAAGTTTCAAAATTGTGCCGGTGGGTATAGGTGGAGGGGGGGAAAAATAAAAATAAAAGAGAGCCAATGAAACAAGCCAAGCCACCTCAGTTTTTGTTCAAAAGGCCTAGCTAACTCTGTGGCGCAGTGGTGCCTTGCTGTGTTTTGACAAACCTTCTCATACTGACAACTACAACCCCAGGCTTTCGTTATTGTTATGAAAACAAACCAACGCCAAAAATGAAAGAGGAAAAAAAAAAGTCAGACCAAAAAAAAAAAACCCACTCTTTGCTGTCTTCTCCTACAGCAACCCTTCTCTGTGTAGAGAGCCAGTTTGGTATAGTAGTTAAGATGCTGACTTAGAAAAACCAAGAGATTTCTAGCTTTAGGCATGAAAGCCATCTGGAAAACTTTGAGCTGATCACCAGTTTTAATCCTGACTTAGGCAAGAAAGCTGTCTGGACAATTCACAGCCAATCACCTGGAGATTGTGAGTTCTAGTCCTGCCTGAAGGCTGGATGATTTGGGGCCAATCACCAGGTGATTGTAAGTTCTAGTCCTGCCTTAGGCACAAAAGCCATCTGGACAATTTGGGGCCAATCGCCAGAAGACTGTGAGTTCTAGTCCTGCCCTAGGTCTGAAAGCTGGCTGGGTGACTTTGGACCAGTCTCTCTCAATCAGTCCAACCCACCTCACAGGGTTGTCACTGTGGGGGGAAAAGAGGGGAGAGGAAGGTTTTGTATTTATTTATTTTATTAAATTCACACGTCGCCCATCTCGCAGTTCGAAGCGACTCTGAATAGTTTATATACGGTGTATTATGTATGCTCGCCGTCTTGAGTTACTTATAAAGTAATAAAATTGGGATAAAAATAAAATAAAAACAATAAAATAAAAACGAAGTTACTTGGCTAGGAAAGACTAAGTTTCTGCTTTGTGCTCACTCAAGAAAGGAAGTCAGCTCCGTAATCCAGGCAAGAAAGCATCTGGTTCTTGATGTATATCAATCTGGGAAGCCAGTCAAATTAGATGCAAATGCAAAAATTAAAAAGATAGCAATAAGTAATACTCTCATCATCATCTCATTCTTCCACGTATCGGCAACTTGCCCTTAGTATCAGTCAGATGCAGGCATCCGGAACAACAGGGTTTGAATAGATAACCAAAACTCAACAGAAACTGGATATTGGTTGTCAACTCATTCATTCCAAAGGACAAAATTTGTCTTGCACTCCAGGGGAAACTGGAATTACAGTACAAAATCAACCAAAGGGCCTAAACTCATCTGTGTGTAATAATTGCATGAAATTAAATGGCAATTTGCATATCATTTTCATGAACCTAAGATGAGCCAAATTATCACTGATGTGCATGTTGGTGCATTGGTTTTGGCTGAATTCTCATTCTGAAAGCTTAAACTATCAAAAACGACACTTTTTATCGTCTCTGGTATTCTTGAGATAAAGCCAAGATTTATCAGATTTTTTTTAAAAAATCTTAATTCAGAGATTCTTAAAATAAAGATAAAACTGAAACCAGAAGTCTTCCTTTTAGGTTTGATGGACAAAGACCTTGAAAGAAAATTTGGGGTTTCATTATTATTTATGTGGACAGCAGAGAAAACCTTATATGCACAAAGATGGAAAGAGACGCTACTTTGCACCATGGAAGAATGGATGATGAAAGTGATGAATTGGCCAAGATGGCAAAATTGACTGCTTTAATTAAAGAGAAGAATGTGTCTCATTTTACTTGGAAACCACTTATGGACTTTATGCTCGAAACTGGGGAAAAATGAAACTTTGATTTTAGATTTTGATGATTACAATGACTTTGTTGTTATTGAAATGACCTGAAATACTGAGAAATGTAATGCAAAAGAGGTTGAGGCTGTAATTTTTTTTTGTACTTTATCCTACTGAAAAAAGTTGGAAGTCACTTTCCCCCCCCCCCATTTCCTTTCCCTTTTCTTCCAAATAGCTCTTCTTTAACTTTTCTAACTTTTCACTTTTATTTATATTTTATCTTAATAAATTTCAATTTTTTAAAAAAAGCTTCAAAGGCTTCACCTGGAGAAAAACCTTTGGCTATAAACCTCCAAGTTGTGAAAATCGAGGATCTGCAGAAGGATTTCACAAATGTTGACTATCACAGCTAGACTATGAATGTTCAAAACAAACTCATCCATCTGATCGTAGACAGAAACAGAAAACTCGGCTCCATCTGTGACTAATCTTTGCCAGGCCATTTCAGTATCTCATTCTTATCAAAGGTTAGTTTGGAATTTATCTCTAATGTGGTTTAAACTTCTCAGCAGATCACTTTCTTAGACATCTCACTGGAATCCAAGGCTAGCTGGAAAACGTTAGGATCTGGGAGAGTTTATTTGTCATGTCCATCTGAACCTACTTCTCTCTCTTCCTAAGTAGTGAGAATAACAAAATCCTACAAAAAAAGCAGGAAGATTTAGGATCAAGGTCACTGCTTTCCCAATTAAGATGGAGACAAAAGAAATGCGATTACATGATCATTAGCAAGAAGCAATAATCCCCCTCTCCACATTTGCTTAACCAAGGGGTTAATTGCAGATTTTTTGCAGATACATAAGAGGCCAAATCCACCAAGATCTCTATAAAAGTAACTTCCTTGTGTGTGTGTGTGTGTGTGTGTGTGTGTTCTGATACCGAAAAAAGCTTTCAAAGGAATTCCTGGGGAAAAAAAACGAGAAAGAAAAGCAGTATAGTTCCACGCTTTTCAAGGCAAATGAACACACTCAAGAGTGCTTTAAAGGGGAGATGAAACAGAGATGGATCCCACCCACACCCTCCTCTCTGCAAGGTTAAAAGGGTAACGAAGCACCGAGAGCAAATTTTTATGAAGTCTTTCCTTTCTCTCTCTCCCCCTCCCCATCCGGCTCCACCGCCATCATCGTTCTCCCCCCTCCTCTTGAAACCGAGATAATGACGCTGGGTGGGAACCAAGTTTTCAGTCTCAGCAGCAACTTTTTAACGGCCTTTTGGGGAAGGAAGGAAGCGGAGAGAAAAATGCAAGGGAAAAAAAAAAAAGATTTCTCAGTAAGCCGAGACAGGAGGTGGCGGGCAGCGTTCAAGTAGAGGTGACTCTGCTATTCAAATATTTTTTGAAATAATAAAAATAAAACCAAGCCTTTCGGACAGGCTCTCTTGCACTCTTTTTGAACAGCAGGGCTGTTAAGAGGCTGACCTCCCTCTTTCGGCCTTTTGTGATGCAATATCCTCTCCTTTTTCTCTATTTCCCCCCCCCCCGTTTCTAAGAATGGGGTGAAAGTTACTATTATTATGTCTTCAAGCAAACGTAACACCCCCCCCCTCCATTATCTCATTAGATTGATAACCCCCTTAACACGCTACAGGCCAGGCCTGAGAATTGCATTCTAATTGCAAAAAAAATAAAAAATAAAACATGTCTTTTTTGGGGGGGTCATTTGGGGTAAACTCTGAAGAGGCTAATGCTTGCCCCAAAATATTACAGGCTGAAGGTTTGCTAACCTCTACGCTGTGTATCTTCACGGCTTTCATTGATGGGTGGCCTATGTTTTTCAGATGCCTGTAGGCTTTTGATTAACCAGTAACTCCGGTCCACAAGCAAGGATTAGGAATATGCCCTCTAATTCAGAGGGCTCACCGTGATTTGGAAAAAAAACCAAAACCAAAAGATCTCCCAAATTACCACCTCAAGCCACAAAACAGCCCGACCCATTTTGTGTCTCTGCGCTGCCAGCTAAGACATCTGGGGAGCAAATGTAAAAGCCAAGATGGCAGCTTCCATAGAGTGGCTGCCATCTTGATTTTTGACTTATTCCCTGTACTTCCGACTCTCTCTATACAATGATTGCATCTCTTTGACCATCCAAAGTTTGCACACTTTTGCATTAAGCTATGGTTAATTTCATCTTTGTTATTATTGAAGAGATGGATTCCCTGTCCAGGTCCTTGGTGCTCTCTGGGCTTGGTTGCTTTCTTGCAGACATTGCATTATCCAACTAAGTGACATCATCAGTGCAGTAGCAAATGGTGTTACCTTGTTGGGAAATGAAACATATTCTAAAAAACACCCAAGCTCAGAAATCACCAATGACCCCACAATTCTACTCTGAGCTACAAATATTCTTTTCTATTGGTATTGAGTTTTAAACCATGGGTCTCATACATGAACAGCCGAGCTCGGTGTGTCACTCTAAGCCCAACCAAACAAGCCACACAATGTTTGAGTCATATGGGATGTCACACATAAGCTGTTAAATTCGCCTAATCAGTCTCTCCTCCACAGTTCAGCAGAGGTAGAGATTGTATCAGCAGAATCTCGCCGTAATCATGCACCAAGGTTAACCTTGAAGGACATTACCTCAAGGCCCAGGTAACTGACAGCAGAGCCCCATGAATGCAACTATTCAAATGTGACCGAGTTAAAAAATAACCGGAGAGTTTACAGAAATCGGTCCTTGCATCACGTCGTGACTTTATTACAGATTTTTTATATCTCTTGTTAGCAGCCTTAACATGGAAGATTTGAATATGATCCAAAGTTGTGAAATGGTGTTGCAGCAGGCAGAGCTTCCCAGTCACACAAAACAGTTGAATATGAAGCGTGTGCGCACACACACACACATACACACACCTAGACTGACAACCAAAAGAAATATATTCCATGTAGGGCATCCTGATTAAAATTCCCTTGCACGAAGCTGCAGACAATGTGGCCCCACGTGATGAAATGACTTACACATTCCCTGCAGCTTAACACCAAACAAAATTAAGAATACACCCAAGATTGTTAATGTTGCTTAAAAGAACTAATTAAAAGCCAGCGGCTAAAGATCCCAAGAGCTGCCAAGCTTTTTTGGTTCTCACCATTTTGCCAAGTGTCCTGAAACAACACCAGCCCACATTCTTGTTTTTAACAACGCAGTTCCTGAACGGGTGGAAGGAAGACTGTTCCCCAGCGACACCTTAGAACAAATTCTAAAACAAAACAAAAAACCAACAACTGGCCGGTAAAATGCCCAGTTATTTGGGTAAAAAGTTAAGGAAGTAAATATGAACTTTGCTTTCTTCCTGTGCCACAATTTGAATGAAAGCCAGGTAACTGCACTTAATATCATTGAACTGAAAATAAACTGCAAAGGAAACTATCTGAGACACTGGGCAGGAAGCCAACCTGCCTTCCATGGGGCACATTCAATCCGATTCAGAAACGTGGCCCTGGCTGGCATGACCTTTGTTGAGGGTTGTTATGACTCCTTCCTGAATCTTTGGGGAAACCTGAGGCCCAGCAGTTAGGAAACAGTACCGAAAGGCTAGATTCCTGCAATTCTTCAACACCATCCATGTTGAGACTCCAGAACAGTGATGGAGAACCTATTTTTGCTCGGGTGCCAAAAGGGCGCGCACGCGTACGATAGCGCGCACACGTGTGCCCACATCCATAATGCAATGCCCTACCCCCACGCATGCATGCGCAACCCTCCCCCCCACACTGCCCCCCCGCGCATGTGCGCAGGCCTCACTGAAGCCTCCGAACTTCCGGTAGGCCTGTTGGGTCCATTTTTCGCCATCCACAGGCTCCGGAGGCTTTCCTGAAGCCTGGGGAGGGCGAAAACGGCCTCCCCCCGCCCTCCCGAAGGCTGAAAATCAGCTGGCCAGCATGCACATGCGCGCTGGAGCTGACATAGGGCAATGCCTCGTGTGCCTTCAGATATGGCTCAGCGTGCCACCTGTGGCACGCGTGCCATAGGTTCACCATCACGGCTCCAGAAGGAGGACAGGGAAGAGCAACGAAGATGGTCGGGGGACTGGAGGCTAAAACGTATGAAGAACAGTTGCAGGAATTGGGTATAATGAAAAGTTTAGTTTAATGAAAAGAAGGATTAGGAGTGACATGATAGCAGTGTTCCAATATCTGAGGGGCTGCCATAAAGAAGAGGGAGTCAAGCTATTCTCCAAACCATCTGAAGGCAGGACAAGAAGCAATGGATGGAAACTAATCAGGGAGAGAACCGACCTAGAACTAAGGAGAAATTAATCAGCGGAACAGCTTGCTTTCAGAAGTTGTGGGTTCTCCAACACTGGAGGTCTTTAAGAAGAGATTGGACAACCATTTGTCTGGAATGGTATAGGAATAGTACATCTCCTGCTTGAGTGGGGGTGGACTAGAAGACCTCCAAGGTCCCTTCCAACAATTCTGAAATCCAATATTTAGATTTCAGTCAGCCAGCCATCAGGGCAGTTACGTACTACAGTCCTCAATCAACACAACATCCACCTTTACCATCCTAGAGATCTATCAATGGTCATAGACTGCTGATACAGCAAAGCTGAAAATCCTGGCGTAACCTGAGTTACTCAGGAACAAGAAGTCAAGAAGACTAGCACTTAGTAGAGCAGTCACAAAGGCTTTGGGAAAGATATTCAGATACCGTGATATGTCTATGCATAAAAAGATTAAGAATTGCACAAGCCATGACATTCCCAGGGACACTATGAGAGAGAAACTCAGAAAGAGGCACGAGACGACAAGTGACACTTTTGAACTTCGGTGTTGAAGAAGACTCCCGAGAATATCATGGTCAGCCAAGAAAACAAACAAATGGATCATCAAACAGATCAACTCAAAAGTTCTCACTAGAGGCACAAATGACCAGGCTTGATTTAATTCCACTTTGGACACATTATGCGAAGAAGACCCAGCTCTCTGGAGAAAGCTCAGAAGACGGCAACCAGAAAACAAGGTGATAGTGATGGATGTGCCATTGGAAGACCTGAAAGGTCAGATCAGGACAATGCAGTTTAGGTTAGGACAATACAACACACTAGCTAAATTCAAAGTTACCTGTTGCAACTCAAACAACTAATTATAGACAGAAATTATAAAGCACGGAAGAATGACTGGAAGCAAAATCCATCAGAATTTATCCCGAAGCACCTGCGGCTTTGCATACTTAATGAAAGAAACAATGGAAGTTTCTTTGTGACACAGAATATCCCACATAAATGCATTTTTAAAAAAACCCATGGCTGGCATTCCAGGATGGCAGTCGATCTTATTAAGAGAAACTGCAGGAAATTTCCATTGTAAATTGAGTTTATTCCATAGCTTTTGAAGAAGCTTTGAGAAGACGAGGCTGGAAGGTTGAGATTGACTACATAATATGATCTTCTGCAGCTCGATGGATTCCAGATGGGTTGAATTTCCTTCATCCTCCAGCCACATAATTATGGACCGTAAGAATTAAAGAAACGAGGAAAGCTGAGAAAAATTGCTTTGTGGATTGTGGGTTCTTTTTTTTTGACTTACTTGCATGTTTTAGGCAGTAAATCTCAAGGTACAAGTAGTCCTCAATTTACAACCATTCATTTAGTGACCATTCAAAGTAACAATGGCACTAAAGAAAGTGGCTTATGACCGTTTTTCATACGGCCGTTGCAACATCGCCATGGTCACATGATCAAAATTCAGGTGCTTGTCAACTGGTTCGTACTTATGACGGTTGCAGTGTCCTGGGACCTTTTGCAAGCTTCTGACAAGGAAAGTCAATGGGGAAGCCAGATTAACAGCCATGTTACTAATTTAACAACTGCGGTGACTCACTTTAACTGTGGCAAGAAAGGTCATTAAATCGGGCAAAGCTCACTTAACAGCTGCCTTAGCAACAGAAATTTTGGGCTCAATCGTGGTCGTAAGTTGAGGATTACCTGTATATTCTCAGTTCATCAAAGGCCATGTAGCTGCACGATCAACTTTAGTCTTCCAGGTGAAACCATATTAGGGAGAAAGAAAAAAATAATCTATTTTCTGCCAGTCAATTATATGCCGTACTGCAGCTTTCTTAACCTCTGACTCTTCAGGAATGTGGCCTCGATTCCCAAAATTTTTAGCCATGCCAGTTGCATAATTCCTAAGTGGAAGATCACACATCTGAACGCAATAAACAGACTGTCACATATTCAAGTTCTCCTTTTCCCCAATTCAATAATAGCAATAGGCCTAGTTAACACATCTATTACAGCTTCTCCTGCATCAACAGGTGGCACAGTGGTTAGAATGCAGTATTGCAGGCAAACTATGCCCACAGCCAGGTGTTCGATCCTGACCGTCTCAAGTTTGACTCAGCTTTCCATCTTTCCAAGGTCGGTAAAATGAGGACCCAAATTGTTGGGGGCAATAGGCTGATTCTGTAAACTGCTTAGAGAGGGCTGTAAAGCACTATGAACAGGTATATAAGTGCTATTGCTATGAAAACCACACCATAGTGAACAATGGGTTCGCTTAATGACCACAGTATTCCCTTCATGACTGCCACAGAAAAGGCCACAAAATCAGATCAAGTACGTGGCCAACCTGTTTAATGAACGTTGACTTACGACCATAATGGGCAGGCTCCAATGTGATTGTAACTCAAGGACTACCTGTGTAAACCAGGGGTGGGGAACGATGTCCCCTTTATGACTTGTGGACTTCAACTCCCAGAATTCCTGACTGGCTCAGGAATTCTGGGAGTTGAAGTCCACAAGTCATAAAGGGGACATAGTTTCCTACCTCTGAATGGAAGCGTTTTCCATCTTACATAACCAGCCACTACTTGGTTTTATTTTAAGCAGGGTGGAAACCTGTCACTATTTTCTTGAGGAAAAGGGAAACTGGGAATCTTAAGTACCTGGTGAGGCACGCAAGATACTGGATTCTTCTTTTAGCTCCCTCCTCTGTTCCTCACTTGCTCTTCTCTCCAACCGCAGTTATTTAAAATTATCCATCTGACTCAATTGCCAACCCTTACATGTTGGAGGAAACCATCTCAAAATGCTGAAGTTTTCACCACTTCCTCTGGGTAAATTTTATTTAGCTGGCAGATAAATAAATTCATGCTCACACAACTTTAGGATTGTGCTAAGACTTTTAAAACACACCTCTATATATCGCTACGCCAGGATCTTTGAAAAAGAAGCATGCAAGGTCTACAAATGCTAAGAAGTTTGAAAAAATTAGGAATGTGACATGTAGACAGGAGAAAAGCTGCATTAGAAAACCACTCACCAAGTTTTTACGTCGCTCTTGATAGCAAGGGCTGTTTTTAACAAGAGTATGACTCCTCACCCCTTTCTCTCACTGCAAGTAAAATCCAACAAATTCCCACCAAAGGCTGGCCTTTATTATTAATGGCTTCTATCCAGATATGCCATGGATTTTAGATACCCAATGAATTTTAAATTGGTTGCAACTAACTTCCACTGCTTCTACGGAATTCGAGCTATAATTCTCCACACTTACCTAGGAATCATGAAGCGTGGCCAAATATAACAACCTCTCATGCCAAGCTGGGATATTTTAAATCCCACTCGTAGTTACAAGCAACTTTAATTGGACTACAGCCAGTACTATAAACAATTAAACAAAAATATTTTATCAACGGGGGTCTCATACCAGCAGGGGTGAAAAAGCCAAAATGGAGCTGTGCCTGCACAACTGACACTTTTTTTTTAACTTATTCCTTTTTAACATGTCACGACACATATAAAAAGAAGTGGGACTTTATTTGCAGCGTTGCCTCTGCCATCTTGGTTCCCCCTTGCAGGCACCCATCTCATAAATTTCAATGAAGATGAAATCAAGAACAGCTGCAGTGGATTAATACAATCACTGAAAAAAAAATAAGCAGAACTAGGGATTCTTTATTTAAATAACTGTTAATCAAGTTCTTCAATTTGCTTTGTTAACTCCCAAAGGAGTATGTTAATATTTCTTCCATACTAGGAGTAAAGGTTAAAAGCCTCAAGTTGAATCACTTTGAAAGGGAATATAGGGAGTCCATATTTATGTTGCTAAGTGAGGCATTTAAGTGAGTTTTGCCCCAGTTTACAACTTTTCTTACTACAGCTGTTAAGTGAATGGCTGTAGTGGTTAAGTAGTAACACAGTTGTTAAGTGAATCTGGTTTCCCCGTTGACTTTGTCTGTCGGAAGGGCGCAAAAGGTGATCACGTGACCCTTGGACACTGCAACCGTCATAAATATGAGTCAGTTGCCAAGCGTCTGAATTTGGATCACATGATCATGGGGATGCTGCAATGGTTGTTTAAGTGTGAAAAACAACCCTAAGTCACTTTTTTCAGTGTCTTTGTAACTTTGAACGGTCATTAAACAAATTGTTGTAAGTCAAGGACTACCTCTATTAGCAACTCAGGGTTGAACTGTGGGGCCCTTGGTGTTTTTCAGAGATCATCAAGGATCCCACAGTTCACTTTCTGTTTTTTGCTACTTTGCCGGATCCCTCGTGGCAAGGGAACCAGCGACAAGCACCGTCAAATACAACTTCCAACTATCTCTGATGGAACGCCAGTTTGATATCCTTGCTATATAGGTCTTCAATGTGTTCTTCTAACACTGTCCATGAAATCTGTGGAACACCCAAAGGTGCTTTTTCAAGAGGCAACTGGACTGAAGCTTCTTTGGCTCTGAAGAAGCTTCTTGGATGAGAAGCGAAACGTCTTCAAAGAAAAACCAGAAAGTCCACGTTGCCTCTTGAAAAAGCACCTTTGGGACAACCATGACCTGGATGACTGACAACCTCCATAGACAAATCTGTGGAACGTTTTTGCAATAAACCATGGGGAATGTCTGCTCTACACTTCGCGCAATCTTTAAGTATAGTCTGTATGGAAGTTAACACTGGAGAAAGAAGGGACAAAGTAAAATTAAAGTTTAGAACTCAAAATCTACATGAAATGACTCGCCCAATTCCCAGTCTCTCTTCATACTGCTGACTTGGTTACACTTCATGATCAGAAGATGTATGAAGAGAATTCCTGCACTCTTCCCTAGCCTGATAGGCATCCTGCCTTACTTCAAAGACACGGCTGCTCTCATCTGTTAGGTGATGTTAGGTGACCTAAAATGGACACCTAACATCAAAAGCGTCATCAAAAAGGCACAACAAAGAATGTTCTTTCTGCGCCAACTCAGGAAACTCAAACTGCCCAAGGAGCTGCTGATACAGTTCTACAGAGGAATTATTGAGTCTGTCATCTGCACCTCTATAACTGTCTGGTTTGGTTCTGCAACCCAACAAGACAGACACAGAGGATAATCAGAACTGCAGAAAAAACAATTACTGCCAACCTGCCTTCCATTGAGGACCTGTACACTCGCATCCTGGACATAACTTGTTTCAACTCCTACCCTCAAAACGACGCTATAGAGCACTTCACACCAGAACAACTATACACAAGAACATTTTCTTCCCGAACGCCATCACTCTGCTAAACAAATAATTCCTCAACACTGTCAAACTGTTTTCTAAGTTTGCACTACTATTAATCTTCTCATCGTTCCCATCACCCATCTCCTCCCACTAATGACTGTATGA
>QLTV01002667.1:1817510-1839511 GCA_003457575.1 Thermophis baileyi
TGTTATGTTATGTTATGTTATGTTATGTTATGTTATGTTATGTTATGTTATGTTATGTTATGTTATGTTATGTTATGTTCTGTTCTGTTCTGTTCTGTTCTGTTCTGTTCTGTTCTGTTCTGTTCTGTTCTGTTTCCTGTTCCTGTTCCTGTTCCTGTTCCTGTTCCTGTTCCTATTCTATTCTATTCTATTCTATTCTATTCTATCTTACTTCTGTCTCTGATAACCTTGTCCTTTTGTGGACCGGCCTATTTTTTTTTTTAGATAAGCCATTTCAGATTTCTGCACCCAGTTTCTTTTGCAAAAATTCAAGCAACAAGAAGAGAGCATTTCCAGCTCATTTACGTACTTAGAGAGTGGCTTACTTATTTGGGCATGGTGGATTTCCATAAATACCAAATGAAGAGATTTGAGGAGGGAGGAAAGGCTTAGCCGAGATAAGCTAAGACAAGTGGGTCTTTGTTTATTACAAAGATATCGGTTGGTGTTAACATAAAAGGGAAGGGAAGAGACTGAAATATAATTGACATTTGTATGAGTGACATCATCTCACCGATGCTGAATCTGAGAGCTGGACACATAGCAATCTCCACTACCCATGTGGTAGCCAGGAATAGGAAAAAAAAAAAAATTAAGGAAATTATGGTGAAGAGACACAGACGAGCAAGGAGATGAATGTTTATCTCTTCATAATGGGCCCAGCAAGGATCAAAAGCCAGACAGGATTTTTCCAGAATTACTTTCCATCTCGTAATGAAAGACAATCAACCAACCAACCGCTCTTTAGAAGTTTCTTAAAAAAAAAAAAAAGTGAATGGAAGAATAATTAAAGCTATGCAATGCGTGAGCAGATCTGTAAGCAAGGGACACCAGGTTGCAATAGATCTTTACGTCATGAGACATAGAGGTAGTCCTCAATTTACAACCATTCGTTTAGTGACTGTTCGAAGTTACAACATTGAAAAAAGTGACTTATGACCGTTTTTCACGCTTACAACCATTGCAGCAACCATGATCACATGATCGGACAAACGCTTAGCAACTGGCATGTATTTATGACGGTTGTCCTGTAGTGCAATTCCTTTTTGCGACCTTCTGACAAGCAAAGTCAATGAGAAACCAGATTCACTTAACAACCGTGTTACTGACTTAACAACCGCAATGATTCACTTAACAGTTGTGGCAAGAAAGGTCATAAAAGGGGGGGGGGAAACTCACATAACTGTCTCACTTAGCAACAGAAATTTTGGGTTTGATTGTGGTCGTAAGTCAAGGTCTACCTGTAATTCTTCTGCCTTAACCATTAAAGAATATTTTAAGAGCAGGACATTATGCTGGATCACGCAGGTGCAACTTTCAAGCTACATGAAACCAGCGTTGAGGTTTTGGTATCTCACAAAACAAGAGGGGAATAAGATAAAAACAATTGTGCCAATGGAAAGCTTACTCATTTACATTGACCTAGCTTTATTATCCTCACTTCCAATTGTCCTCATTTGCCCACGGTGACATCACTGCCTGTCGTAATACTCCCAGGTTGCTTTCCCCAGAATCTCACTCATCTTCTTAATGTAGTTACAAGGAACAGTAGCAGGTGATGAACTCTGATACGTAAAAATATTTTTAAAGGAATATCTCCCCCTACCCCAAGTAATTCTGACAAGTCTTTCCTACCCCCGGGGGAAATGTCAAGTTTCAACTCAACTCCTGATGACTGGAGAAGATTCAACTGGACTCCCCGCTCTTCCAAGCTGCTAAATAACTCAAAACGAGACTGGGATGTAATTTGAAATACAATGGGAACACGCCACTGGAAATTTAAGTATTAAGACGGAATGGCTGCAAACAATCTTGATAAAATAACTGTCGCCCATTCAGGCATTGCTAAAATATAGAGCGTTCCTCTGCATGTACCAGATAGCTAGATAACCTTCCTCCAACCTTGCTTGGGAATACAATACTGAATTTATGTTTACAGGAGAAAAGGCAGGCTAGCTTCAAACAATGCACAGGGCACAGCTTCGTGGGAAAACAAATATGTGTGCAAGCATAACTGGTCTACCAGTCAAATACTTAGAGGATGCAAAGCTACTTCAGAAAGCCATTGGAGAGTTGTTGGTGAATACAGGTAGTCCTCGACATTCATTTAGTGGCCGTTCAAAGTTACAACGGCACCGAAAAAAAGTGATTTACGATCATTTTTTCACACTTACGACCACTGCAGCATCCTCGTGGTTACGTGATCAAAACTCTTGGCAACTGACTCATATTTACGACGGTTGCAGTGTCCCGGGATCACGCGGTCCCCTTTTGCGACCCTCTGACAAAGAAAGCAACGTCAACGGGGAAGCCCGATTGACTTCACTAAATTAACAAATTGCAGTGAATCGTTTAACGACTGTGACTGTGACTTTCTCCAAGGTGGTCATGGCTGTGAAATTCAGAACGTGGCCTGCTGTTTTTTAACCAGGATAAGATACCCCCCTTTCTTTCCTCCCCCCTAAGCGTGGGAGGTCATTGCAACCTAGGAATCTCTCTCCCCATAGCACTGCTCTGGACAGCCCAGTAAACATTATCCATTCCTGCTCCAAAGACATAAAGCAGGCATTGAATTAATGAGGGAGGGAAAGGCTAGCCGAGAGTGATTTACCCCAGGAGAAGAGGATTAAGGGAGAAACAAAAGGGGGGGGGGGAGAACAGATCCAAGCCGCAAATTCCACTCTTTTTTTCCCCTCTCCCCCCCCCCGCCCCTCCTCAATTTGACGTTTTAACCTTTTGGAAGATGCTCCATTAAGAAAACAAGAGTGAAACTCGGTCCTAGGAATTCAGTTTGGCTGGTCTGCCCAAGTTCCTTCTCCTCCCACCTATTTCCTTCCTCATTTATTTTTCCAAGCGCCCCAAATGACATGAAAGAGCATCGGGGAGTGAATTAAAGCAGCGGTCTCCAACCTTGGCAACTTTAAGACTTGTGGACTTCAACTCCCAGAATTCCTCAGCCAGGCTGAGGAACTCTGGGAGTTGAAGTCCACAAGTCTTAAAGTTGCCAAGGTTGGAGACCCCTGAATTAAAGGTCATTGCTGCTGGAACCAGTCCTTTCTGAAGACCCCCACTACAGGATTAAAGTCCTGACATCCCCCTCCTCCCCTTCTCTCAGTATACACAGGTAGTCCTCGACTTGCAACAGTTCGTTTAGTGACCGTTCGAAGTTACAACGGCACTGAAAAAAAGTGACACGAGCAGGTTTCACACTTACGACCGTTGCAGCATCCCCATGGTCACATGATCAAAATTCAGACTGACTCACATTTATGACCGTTGTAGTGTCCCGGGGTCACTTTTGGTGACCTTCTGACCAGCAAAGTCAATGGGGAAACCAAATTCACTGACCAGCAAAGTCAATGGGGAAACCAGATTCACTTAACAGCCGTGTTAGTAGTTTTAACAACTGCAGTGATTCACTTAACAACGGTGGCAAGAAAGGTCGTAAAAGGGAGCAAAATTCACTTTAACAAATGTCTCACTTAGCAACAAACATTTGGGGCTCAATTGTGGTCATAAGTCGAGGACTACCTGTATATATTGACTCTTTTTCTTTTCTCCTACTAAAAGAATCCCTGCCTCCCGACTTGTCTTTCCACTCTTCCCATCCTGTGTGTATACACACCCATACACACCCCCCCCATATGTATGTATATACCGTAGCATGTGTATGATGTGTGTTATGCATGTATACACTTTTGAGAGTAGGCAACAGAATTTCATTTTTAATGTGTGCCGACAGTAAAAAATGACAATAAAGGCTATCTGTCTGTCTATACATCCATCTCTATCTAGTTGTCTATTGATCAATCATCTATTATCTTTCTTTCTTTCTTTCTTTCTTTCTTTTTCTTTCTCTGTCTATCTATCTATCTATCTATCTTTCTATCTTTCTGTCTATCTATCTTTCTTTTTATATGCAGTTAGAATATTTCATTTTTCTATCTATATATCTATCTATCTATCTATCTATCATCTATCCATCCATATCTGACTATCTGACTATCATCTATCTATCTATCTATCTATCTATCTATCTATCTATCTATCTATCTATCTATCTATCTATCTATCTATCTATCTATCTATCTATCTATCTATCTATCTATCTATCATCTTATAAGCATCAAAAAAAACACCAGCTTTTCTCTGAATTCTTCAAATGGCATTCAGATGTGAGAGAGTGCCTGCCCTCCGAAGCTTAAATACCTTCTTCCATACATACATCCTCGACTTACAACAGTTTGTTTAGTGACCATTCAAAGTTACAACGGCACTGAAAAAAGCAACTTACGACTGTTTTTCACACTTACGACCTTTGCAGCATCCCCATGGTCACCTGATCAAAATTCGGATGCTTGGCAACTGCTTCATATTTACGACCGTTGCTGTGTCCCAAGGTCGTGGGATGACCCTTTGCGACCTTTCTGACAAGTCAATGGGGAAGCCCCGATTCACTTAACAACCGGGTTACTAACTTACCATATGCAGTGATGCACTTAACAACTGTGGCAAGAAAGGTCGTAAAATAGGTCATAAAACTCACTTAACCACAGAAATTTTGGGTTTAGCTTGTGGTTGTAAGTCGAGAACTACCTGTATGCACTGAAGGACAATTTATTCAGGCGACAAGGCCCAGGCGCAGCTTATGGGAAAACCGAACATGTGTGCAGCTGTAGAGAATCTACAAGCCCTCATTCTCTAACTGTAGATAGCCTACAAGCCTTAATCCTCAAAAAAGATGCAGGAATATTTCGGAAAGCCATCTAAGGCAGGGCTCTCCAACCTTGGCAACTTTAAGCCTGGCTGACTTCAACTCCCAGAATTCCCCAGCCAGCAAAGCAAAGCTGGCTGGAGAATTCTGGGAGTTGAAGTCCGCCAGGCTTAAAGTTGCCAAGGTTGGAGAGCCCTGATCTAAGGGATTGTTGGTGAAGAGAGTGCATCTGATTTGCAGCAGAAACAAGATGTCTTTTTATTTCCCAGGTTGGCATCTGTAGCAAAGGCAACCATGGAACCTTTGTCAGAGATCTCTGGTTGCAATTCAGAACGCGGCCAATTCAGAAAAGGCAGTTTCTACCCACTTCAAAAACATATGAACGGGGAAAAAACAGGGGAAAGGGGGAAAAAAGGGGAAAGGAATGTTTACTTTCCTGTAACCCATCCCCTATTTAAACTTCAGTAAGTTATTACAACTTTTCATTGCAAATAAAAGTAGCCCAGATGTCTGATAACCGCTCATTAAAAAAAATCCTGTTCAAATACACTTTCCAGCAAGCGATCTCAAGGGTGCAAAGACAAAAAAAAAAAAAAAAAGTCAAGAGGCAATGAACATTTAGCACTTTAAAGAACTCCTATGTAAAATCTTGGCCGGTACGATCACAGTTCCACCTTTTAAAACAGAGAACCTGAGTTGCGAATGCTTCTTCTTGTCTTTTCTAGCTAGGCAAACTTTCAAGAATTGTTCCAGATTTATCAGAATCCTTTTCCTTTGTCCGTTAAAACAATCCTTCCTCTTCAGTAAACATAATTGCAAAATTATCATTAACCGTATTAGGTTGGGTTGGGTTCATCTAGGCCCTTCTACAAGGCCAGAACTCTGAACTGACAGAGGCCGTACAGAATCAGAGAGAGGAGATCAAACAATTGCAAGGATGAAAAAAACTTTCAGAGAAAACATCTTTATTATTATTATTCTGCCCCCCCCCCCAGTTATCTAAGACTTCTTTCTTAAGAAAGCATTCTGCTAACCAGGCAAGCAATGTGATTTCCTGCTGCCCCCAAAATCCCCACCCTTCCTTTTCAGCAGCAGACCAGACAATCCGAGATGTTATCAATTCACAAACCTTTTAAAAAGAGGCTCCTTTTAAAAGCTAGTCTTCATTTGCTTATTTCATGTGGTATCCTGCGGAACTAAACCCCACCCTCTGGCATATTTCATTTCCCCCCCCCTCTCCTTTTCAACTATTTAAGCATTCTTATTGTAGAGCCTGATTCTTCTTTTTTTGTAGAGTTTTTCCCTCCCCTTAAACTTTCTTCTACAAGACTCTGTTTCAAGAAGGTTGAAAGGGAATATATGTTTTTTAAAGCAGGGGTGGTGGTGGAAAAAACCTCTTTTTTCCCCCTTTCCTTCTGATTAATTCTTATTAGCTGCCTTTGAACACACAGAATCCTCTCCTCTCAAATAACAGGGTATATATTACATTGGGGGGGGGAGCAAACAAGATTGACGTAAACACAAGCCACGCTGAAAGCAATTCTTAGACTGAAAAGCCCACACATGCAAACACACACACAAATGTTGAGCACACTTACTGGGGGGGGGGGAAGGATAGTCTTCCCACATTCCAGTTGTAAACTAATGAATGGGAGTACGGCTCTTCTATAAATCCAACAAGGATTCCTTGGCCAAAGAAAACTAACTTTCAATAGATGCGCAAGTCCAAACGAGTATTTTTGGGGCATTAAGCAAAAAAGCTATTAAGGTTTTGCACACTGCATCACACGAGAAAAATGGGAGAACTACAATGCCTTCCGTGGGATGGGGGTTGGTTAGTCAAGGGTTCCTCTCTAGAGTAGTGTTTCTCAACCTTAGATATGTGGACTTCAGCTCCCAGAATCCCCCCAGCCAGTATGGTGCTCCTGGGGGGGGGGGCTAATCTTAAGATGTTCTTTTTTCCACGTTCTCCTCCTCCTCCTCCAGAGATCAGCCATTCCCAGATTAAATTGCAAGCCACCAAAACGCCTTACACCCAAACCTTAATCACCAGAAGCCAGCCTCAACTTGCAAACTTGCAAAAAGCAGGAGCCTGCTCTGGCACACCCTTTAACAGTGGACAGTATATAATTTAGCTCTCTGTGCATAAATCACATAGGCAGACGTTCCCTTCAGCGAACTGTGGTACTGCCAGCCTGCCAGCATCTTTGTCTACTCTAGGCTCAGATACAGCTCTCAACAAGGGAGGACAAATAGAAGCTTGTAAGACCAGAAATGTGATATATGATCAACTTAATTCCACAGCTGGTAAAACTCGGTCTTACAGCCGTGCAACCTGAGGCCAGCCAGATGTTGCTGAACTACAGTTCCCAGCATTCCCATGAATGACTATTTTTGCTAAGGATGCCGGGAAGTATAATTGTTCAATGAAACAAAATTGAAAGACAGACAGACCACGCTACAAAAAAAAAAAGAACTCACCCATGTTTCTGGCCTGTATGATTAAAGTGCAACACATTTAAAAATGTTCCGAAATAATAAAAATCTGGAACATCCAAGGTAACTATTCTCTTGAGGCTAGATTATCATACACATTCTTATAAACTGGAAGATTTTCAGATATGGGCCTGTGGGAGAACGAGACTTCTAGCAGAAACGCAAAATAACTGTGACCTATTTGCAACCTTTCATGAAAATGCACAGAGGATTTCAAATCACAAGCAAAATGCAGACTGATTTATGTCTGAAAAACAGGGGAAATTCTGCACAACAAATCCATTCCACATCTGCTCATTGATGAGCTCCATCAGCGTGCTTACACACTTCATTAGCTTGACTTTCTCTTCATTCCCAACACTGGTGAACATACAACAGCTGTCCAACCCGATGTCCACAGATGGTACAACCACTTCCAAAATTTCTAACCCCCCCCCCCGGAAAACTCCTGCTAAGATTTTCATTCCTGGAAAAGCATTAGATCTATTCTACCAGGCGACAGAGGTTACATCAGGATGCTGCTTACAACACAGATTCACAACTAGGTGGCAAAGAGCCAGCAAGAAGAATGTTTCTCAACCTTGTCTACTTTAAAAGATGCATGGACTACAACTCCCAGAATTCCCCAGCCAGCTGGGAGGTTGAAGTCCACCCTCCTAAAGCCAACACAGTGAAGAAACACTGCCCTAGAGTAGCATTTCCCCATCTTACCAACTTTAAGATAGTTAGACTACAACTCCTAGAATTTCCCAGCCAGCTAGGAGGTTGAAGTCCACCCATCCTAAAGCCAACACAGTGAAGAAACACTGCCCTAGAGTAGCATTTCCCCATCTTACCAACTTTAAGATATTTGGGACTTCAACTCCCAGAATTCTCCAGCCAGCATGGCTGGCTGGGGAATTCTGGGAGTTGAAGTCCAACTATCTTAAAGTTGCCAAGGTTAGGAAACACTGCTGCAGAGGTCCAACCTCCTTTCTTAGAAAAAAACATACAACAACAGAAGGGGCACAGAAGAGATCTTGAGTCTTACCTGCGAGCCCCTCAGGGGCCAGAAAATTAGTTCCCCTCGTTTCGGTGGAAGAAGGCACAGACTCTGGACAACTCGCTATAAGACAAAAACGAATGGAGAAATAAGTATGACATGACGCTGCCCCCCTCCCCCAATACTTTAAAGCCCAATACAAGGAGGTCTCTAGCTAAATGAAGCACATCCCAGTGTTTTCTAGGAAGCGATTACTAATTGTCTGCACAGGGCTATGTTTCATGCAGCATCCACCCTCTCTGTCTTCACCACCACGTCTGCTCCATCATTAGTCAAAGAGACAAAGATTATAGACTGGCTGAAAGTCATCCTCCCTCCCAATGCATAACCAACCCCTATCTTCAGTTCAACTGGTTTTGTTTTCTTGGATCAACCCTGGTAACCGAATTCCAGTTTGCTGAACCGAAGCTGAGAAACCCAGAAGGAATTTTCATGGCTACCCTATGTAGCCTGTCAATTGAGAAACTCAGCCAACCCGGATGGCTGAAAGGAGAGCATATAGCCAAAGATGTTTCATTCTGTTCTCCTTAAAAAAAAAAAAAAAAAAAAAGATTTCTCTTTTCTCAATACAGATAGTTCTAGACTTACAACCATTCGTTTAGTGTCCGTTCAAAGTTACAATGGCACTGCAAAAAAGTGACTTATGACCGTTGTTTCACATGACTGTCGCAACCTCCCTGTGGTCACGTGATCAAAATTCGAACGCTTGGCAACTGACTCGTCTATGTGACAGTTGCTGGGGCCAAGTGATCCCTTTTTTGCGAACTTCTGACAAGCAAAGTCAGTGGGGAAGCCAGAGTTACTTAACAACCGTGTTACTAACTTAACAACGGTTGTGATTCACTTAATAACTGTGGCAAGAAAGGTCGTAAAATAGGGCAAAACTCACTTAACAGAAATTTGGGGCTCAATTGTGGTCATAAGTCAAAGACTGCCTGTGTTTCATTGAGAATTGCCCCTCTCCCTATATGTTAAAGTATGATAAACTTATTCTCTATCCTATTCCAAATATGCTTCCCCATCAAATCATTGGAAAGCGTAATCTTTTAAAGCCGAGGCCAGGAAAAATATATAAATTAGAAGCTGATTTATCTATCGCTGTGCCCAGCCAAAAACCACTGGCACTTGGTCAATATGGCTATGTAAATTTGAACGACCCATCAGAAAAGAGATACGTACTTTAGAACGACCTATTTTTAAACAACCGAAAATTATTTTTCCGATAATTGCATTCCTTCTTTCACAGATATGGAAAGAACCCACTTTTTAATGCCCATGACATTCCATAATCTCCTTTTTATCAGAGTTAAGTATAACCCTGAACAGGAATATACAGTTGAACAGGATGCACTTAATCAAAGTGAAAACAATGGAACATACAGGAAATTGAGTTACTTGTGAAATACTGTAGACTTTCTCAACGTGTGGCATTTCACTGGTCTAAGGAAACAGCTATTTTATAATTAAAACTTTAACAAAGAGCCATCAAATAAATGCTTTGGTTGGAGATTTCCCTTAACCAAGGATCTAGGCCTCATTGAGGCAGTTTGGGTAATACCACCTCATAACAAGGGGTAAATTATATGAGAATGAAAGTCAAAAATCTTCAGCATCCTTAAGCAGCAATGTGTGCCAAGAAAAGAGCAGCTACAAAGGTGTGTGTGTGTGTGTGTGTGTGTGTGTGTGTGTGAGAGAGAGAGAGAGAGAGAGAGAGAGATAGAACAAAGTGCTGGATGGAGTATTGGAATTTAAGCTCCTCCTCTTCGGAGGTTGTGTGATGTCACATGTACAAAAGGGGTGGGGCTTATATGATGCTGCTCCATCCTGCATCTTGGCCATTCCCCTCTCCCTGGACACCTGAGGCTGCCCTTTAACTTTGCACCCTTCAGTTATTTCATCACTTGTAACCCCCAGCCAGCACAATGTCACACACACAATGTATTTTTAAACACATTTAAAATACTGGGGAAGGTCAGCCGCAGTCTTCCTCTCTCGCTCTATGCATGCAAGACTTTTTCTTTAACGAAGCGAAAGAAATTCGGAGACCCAAAATGGCACAGAGCATTCAAACTCGCAGACCCAATGTATAACGGCTTACTTTATTCACAGATAATCCTCGACTTACAACAGTTTGTTTAGTGACTGTTCAAAGTTACGACATCACTGGAAAAAAGCGACTTATGACCGTTTTTCACACAACCATTGCTGCATCCCCATGGTCACGAGATCAAAATTCGGATGCTTGGCAACTGACTCGTATTTATGATGGTTACGAGTGTCCCAGGGTCATGTGATCATCTTTTATGACTTGGGTTGCCCAGCACCCAATTTTGACCATGTAACCTGGGATTGCTGGAATAGTCGTAAGCGCAAATGACCTGTCATGCGTCAACTTCTTTCAATGCTGTTGTAACTTTGAATGGTTATTAAATGAATGGTTGTAAGCTGAGGACCACCTATCACTTCCGCCCAAAATGAGGATTTGCTTTGGGTTTAAGATTCCTGATTTGCATGGAAAAGGCAAATCAGAAATCAAAGTATAAAAGTCTTAACTTACAAAGGCTGGGTTTACATATGCAACTTTACATGAAATCAATTAAGAGTACTATTCTGAATACCTTGAAGAACATCAACTGATGACTCACATGGTTAAATCCACTAGGGCAGATCCTAATGATACAAAGAGGACTTTCACCTAAGTAGATCTATTAGATCTGGGCTGCAAGATCTGTAGATCACTAGACAGCAGCAAATAATAAAGTTTTGTGTCTCTGCTTTGCCCTGGTTTTTGACCAGAATTTAGCAGCCAGATACGGCAGCCTTACACATGAGTAACACCGTTCTCTAGTTCAGCTTTTAAAAATCAGCTTTTGCATCAAAGTGAAACCAGTGAAAACACCCCAAACCATCAAGGTGAAAACAGTGAAAGTGAAAACATGAGGTAACAGCATGACAAGATTTCACCCATCATGGGGAAAATGGAAATGCACAATAATGTGGAAATACATGCACCATAATAATTTACCATCCTGTTTTACTACTTATCCTGTCTTTTTAAAAAAACCTATTTTAATTGCACATATTTGAATATTGTATTCGATTAACCTGAGATTTTACCTCTTTAAAAGGTTTTAGAACACCCTGATCTGGGGGAAATACCCCATTTTTATTTATCTCACAAGAGCTGGTTTTTGGGAGGGGCTGTATATGGTGTCCTCCAGTTGCCATTTCAAGAACAGGACTTTGTAGTGACTGCAAAACAACAACTAACATCAATGAGGTGAAGTCCTATTTTGGTAAAGAAAAATTGCCAAAACAATGTCCAGCAATATTTTGACTTAATTCAATGGGTTCGTTATTGGCTTGCAGCAAGCAGAATTAAATCTAGTCATGCACTTCTAATTTTAATTCTTTTCTTGCTTCCAGACACAAAAGTGACCTCCAACCAAGAGAGATACAGGAAGTCCTCGATTTACAACAATTTGTTTAGTGATGGTTCAAAGTTACAATGGCACTGAAAAAAGTGACTTATGACTACTTTTCACACTTAAGACCGTTGCATCATCCTCTCGGTCATGTGATCAAAGTTGTAAAATGGAGCAAAACTCACTTAACTAATGTCTCGCTTAGCAAAAGAAATTTTGGGCTCAATTCTGGTAACAAGTCGAGGACTTCCTGTACACACTGCAATATGTTAATATACAGACAGATGAGGCTATCTTTCACAAAATTTTCCAGATTTAATCATTGGACAGTCCCTTATTGGTATCTGAAAATGATCCTGTTTAGACTCCACAGTTGCTAATATTAAACTCCTTAAAGTAAGTGTTTTGGCTTTCTTAGAGTCCACAAGAAGTCATCCTGAATAAGGCATTTAGAATGACTAATGCTTCACTCAACACTTCATCTAAAAACATTTCTGACAGAAAGGGTATCTTGCGCCAGGATGCTAAGAACAGAGTTGTTCTTAGCATCCTGGGATTAAATTGTCTGCAATATGGTACCTAATAAACCCTTCGGTCAAATAAATCCTTCTTTAGATGGGAGAAATAGGGAAGAAGGAAAAAAGGGCAAGAATAGATGATTCTTCCAGAATGTGAGATAGATAGATAGATAGATAGATAGATAGATAGATAGATAGAAGATAGAGAGAGAGAGAGATATGATAGATAATCTCATGCACACATGAAGTCACAAATGCATTTACTTTAAAACACTGCTTCTCAACTTCAGCAACTTTAAGATGCGTGGACTTCAACTCCCAGAATTCCCTAGCCAGCCATCAAATCCACCTATCTTAAAATCCCTGAAATTGAGAAACAGTGTTCAAGTATGGAACTGCTAAGCTCAAGAGCGTAGCTGCAATGGGGTTCAAATATCCTGACTCGAAAATATATAACACATCAACAACTTTTCAGATTTACTATACGTCCATTCCTGAAGCTCTGGGAACCTGTGTCTTCAAAAGGTAATCTTTTAAAAACAGAAAACCAAAAGGCCAGCTTTGATTGCAGCCACTGTCTTGACTTTTCTGAAACCCCCTCAACTGTCTAGAAATCTTAACTTTTTTCTCCATATCTGAATGCAAAATTCACCTTTTGACGTACGCCAAATGCTACTTTTGCATCAATGGCTAATTAAATCCACACCATTTGGATATAACTGGTGTCTGGCATAGTTAAAAATGTGTGAGCTAACTGCTACAGGCCTTCATAGATACTGGGACGGGCTTTTCCTCCATATGGTTAATAGTGCTCTATAAAAAGAGAAAACAGCTCCGGAAATGAACTTTGAATCTTCAAAACAGGCTTACTACTACACCAACCTGAATCCTTCCTATGCAGGAAAAAAGAAAACCCTTCCTCGGAATTCAAACCATTTCTTTAGCAACACACTTTGGGTTTCAAGCACCCAGGGGGGAAAAGAGACCCCCTCCCAAAATTTGCAAGAGAATAAAGACATACAATTTCCTTACTTGCTCTCTTCACAATGGCCTTGATTAAACAGGAAGTTTGATGAGAGTCAGAGGTTATAATAACCACCTGCAGTGACAGACTTATGAATTATTTTTGTCTCCTATTCAGGGCTCCACTGCCAAATGGGTTTCGAGGAAGAGAAGGAGTCCTCCGGACGCTCCTTTGCTTTTTTTACACTTCCGACTGGCTCTATTAATCACTTCCCATTAGCCGATATGCAGAACTTTTCCTTTCAAAAAACCAGCATTGTCAAGGTTTGTGGTTTCTTTGACTGTTTACACACCATTCATTACTGAATAAATATTGCTCTCCGAGCTGAGAAGCAGGGCCTGCTTGTACAGCAGGAGGGAGGTTTAAACACCTGCTCGTAGGTTTTATCCTAGCATCTTTACCAAAAACAAAAATGATAGCCCCTTCTGCCATTCCCCCCCCCCCCCCAGTGGGGCTGGGCAGAGGCCTCCAAAAAAAAAAAGGATACACCCTTTTCCCATTCCCCCCCCCCCCCCCATTGGGGCTGGCTACAGGCCACACTTTTTGAATGTCCTTACAGAGACAGCTGTTGCTAAAAAGGAAAATAAAAAATGGTTTTCCTTTAAAACCTCCAAAGTTTAACCACTTTTACATGTAAGCCTTGGACAGCAAAGGTGACTAACAAACAAGTACTAGAGAGCATAACACCAGACATGTCACTAGAAGGCAAAATCGTGAAACTGCATCTCACTTATGTTGGCCGTATCATTGGAGGGAATTGACTGGAGAAAGAAATGATGTTTGGAAGAGTTCCAAAGGTACTAGGCCGCCAAAGAACACGGTGGCTGGACACTATCAAAGGTGGCACCAGCCAGAGCATAGAAAAACTCAAAGAAATAGCACAGGATCGGAAGATGTGGAGAGACCTGGCCCATAGTATCGCCAATAGTCAGACACAACTAAATGGATAGCATCCTTTTCCTCCTCATCCTCATCTGTAAACCAATATAACAGCTAAAATGTGGGTCTAGGAAAGCAGGTTCAAATCCATTCTGTCAGGCGAACCCTTCCTCTCTATGTTGAGGTTGTGAGGTAAAACTAGAGGAGCACCCCTTGAATGATAAAGATGTGAGAAAAGTATGCCTTTTTTTTGGTATATTTTCATACATTCGTATTTCATATTCCAAGCACAAATGTTTGGGATTGGAAAGTTCCTTAGCAGTCAACAGAAATCACCACAGCAGAACTGGATTGAGAGGAAATAAGCACAAGATGAGATGAACACCTCTTGGGGTTCCAGGGAATTCTCCTTCCCTTACAAAGCTCATCAAAGTAAAGCTTGGATTATCCATTACCAAATAGGTTAGTTGCAGGAAGTACCATCTGATCTTAGATGGCCATCAACTCAATTTAGGTGGAACCTTAAGGAATCTACTCAGATTTTTTTACCCAGAAGATTCATCAAGACCAGTAGCTCAACAAAAAACTTGACCTCTCTCCTGCTTTGCATTCATTTGGTTTCAGCTGTGGGGTGAATCTCAGTCAACTGTGATTAATGCAATAAATCCTACTTTTAGCAAACCACGACAGTGTGAATGAATCCAATCAGGACAAGATACCCCTTCTGAGTGCATCAAAATTAAAATTAGTATCCTTTGCCTCTCTCTCACACACACAGAAATCTCCTCCCAAAATTCTCTTCATCATAGCAGCCTTGTTGCTATAGCAAGCCAGAAATTCTTTGTGATCTACTATAAATCACACAAGGAACTACCAGAAGATCCAGATCTTCCAATCCCTGAGGCAGAGTTGCTTGATCAACGGCAACACTTCTCCTGCCCAAGTCACAACAGAAAGTTCACAAGGCCACAACAGTGTACAATAGACACACATCACAAACTTGTTTCAAGATCAGCAATCTTAATGAACTACAACTCTCGTTATCCACAGCAAACACTGCCAATGGCAAGGATGCTGGGAACTGTAGTCTAGCAGCAACCGCCTTTGCTATATTTAGGCCTGTCCAGCTTTATAATCTCCCACCTTCGGTCACCTTTTCACCTCTCTCCATAATCCTGTAGGCAGATGCTAACCCACCTTTAAGAGAAGACCAAAAACTGCTTGCAAGCATTCTCATTTCACAAAGGGGTGAGGAGGAAACCATGGATAAATGGTATATCTAAGCCAGATCTCTTAAAATTGAGGGCTCATCTGCAACACGGAAATGTCACAACAGGCCATGAGATCAAGGTCATGAAGAAATCCCAGTGAGGTTGTATACAATAGAAAAGAGTTTGTGGAACTCCATTCTGCAAAAACTCAGTTGACACCTTGCCAAGACAGATGAAAAGATTTTCTGCAACTGATCAACAGAATAAATGCTACCCACTCACCTAAAAAAAAATAAAGGGATGGAAATAAACTTGTTCCCCAAATTGATGCATTCAAGATGGCTCCTACAGCTACCAAAATTATCACCCAATACAGGTAGTCCTCGACTTACAACAATTCGTTTAGTGACCGTTCAAAGTTGCAACGGCACTGAAAAATGTGCCTTATGACCCTTTTTTCACACTTATGACTGTTACAGCATCCTCACAGTTGCATGATCAAAATTCAGACGCTTGGCAACGGACTCATATTTATGACGGTTGCAGCATCCCAGGGTCACATGATCCCCTTTTGCGACCTTCTGACAAGCAAAGTCAACGGGGAAGCCAGATTCACTTAACAACCGTGTTACTAACTTAACAACTGCAGTGATTCACTTAACATGGCAAGAAAAAGTAGTAAAAATAGGGCAAAACTCACTTTAACAAATTTCTCACTTAGCAATTATGGTCATAAATAGAGGACTACTTGTATTCAATAAACACAGCATTTTTCCTAATCCCAACAGTCAAGAAAATTAGCTCATTCCTGGATCCTTTTTCTGGTCATACAACAATGTGACCAATCATTGGGAACTTGATAACCCCTAACTTGTTTCTTAGAAGGACAGATCAGTACTTCCTTCTCAAGCTGTTTCATCTAACTGTAATCTTTCAACCTTCCTACTGGATAAACTTGCCAGAGGCAGCCCCAGTTCTCATATCCTTCCTTAGCATGGTCCCTTATGCCAAAGAACTCACAATGTACCATAGTATCAAAGACGGGTCACTCTGTCAAGAGCACCCAATGTTTTTCAAGGACCACGTTTAAATTGGGCAAGCTTAATCAGATCCCGAGAACAAAGCAACCATTGTCTTTTTTTTTTTTTGGATGAGTAAGGATGAGAAAGGTAGGTGACAAGCATGAGTTTGTAAGAGGATCTTTCGAAGCCATGCCCAACTTACCGCCTTCCCTAACATTAGGGTGTAATCAGTGCGGACAACCTCTCTGTAATCTCTATTTTTGCTCCATTAATTGTCAGAAGAGATATGAAGTGGCTTTGTGGAATTTTATTTCTCCTCCCTTTGACTGCATCCACATTTCTGAGTTCCCCCCCCAACTCATTCTCTCTCTCTCTCTTTTTTCCACAATGCCAGCCTATTTATCTAGCAGAGGGTGAGCCCGCTGCCAGCCAAAAGTTTATGCAGACAACCGCAAGAGCGCTTGGTGCCAGCCTCAAACGGGCTTCTACCTTGGCAGCTTGCCACTTAATTACAAGCAACAAGCATGCAGAGCAAACTGTGCTAAAAACATCCGTGTGCCTCTTTGCATTTTTTTAAAAAAATACTTTATTTGGGCCCAATGAAATGCAAAACAGAAGGTTTCAGGAAATGCTGCTTACCTGAAAGTTCACTTCTAGGATTAGTCATTTTTTAAAAAAAAATAAAATGTTCCAAATGTTCCAGATATTATAAAAATAAAGTTAACAGGAAGCTATGAACTTTCATTTTGCATCTTAACAGATTATGAATTTTCTTTTCATTTTCCAAAGGAAGAGTCTGAAGATCCCAGCTACAATCCTACAGCAGACGAACCATCTGAGCTTACTTCCAAGTAAACAGCCAGAAATCCTCTGATGATTTAAATAATTCCCCTGCATAGTGCAGAAGACTAACTAGATGATCTTTTGAGGTCCCTTCCAACTGAAAAAGGCCATATAAAAGTGCAGATGCCCTATTGCAAGAGGACCTGATTAACTAAAAAAATGGAATAGCACCAAAGACACACCTAGCAAATCCAATTTAACACCCTCTCCTAGAATTTATAGACTTTGACTGCAATCCTATATCTATAGACCCAGGCATGAGCTCTTTAGAACATGGATTTGTTGCAGTAAACAGGAATCTACAAGAACAGCCCTGTAAAAAGAACTGAGACAGCCCTTTTATTCAGGAGTCAAGCTCACTTATCGTAATGGGAAATCCTTCCGATTAACTTGGCAAACCCACAGCAAATTAAGAGCTAAAAAGAGCAAAATAGCAGCAGCAATACAGTCATAAAAAAATCAAGAGTTTGGAATAAGGGAGGACAATGAGAGGAGAGAGAGAAGAAAGAAAAAGAGAGAAAGAGAAAAAGAGAGAAGGGGGAAGAGAGAGAGAGAGAGAGAGAGAGAGAGAGAGAGAGAGAGAAAGAAAGAAAGAAAGAAAGAAAGAAAGAAAGAAAGAAAGAAAGAAAGAAAGAAAGAAAGAAAGAAAGAAAAGCTTCCCACCCAACTCTAGTTTTACTTAGTTTAAAAATGCAGTCTACTTACCCGTTGGTTTGAGAAAATCCATTGGGTATCTGGAATAAGGAGGAGGGGGAGACTCTGGAATTAGAAAAGTACAGAGAAAATAAAATCAGAGCCATGAGAAGAGAGGGGGGGGGAGAGAGATAGGAACTTATGATAAGAGAGGCATTCTTGTAACAAAACTGTTTGTCTTAGCCTGGCGCTTGGAGGCAGGGCAACTTGGCGGTAACTGCCTTGATATTTAACTGCCAGATAAACAAAGGGGCCTCACTGGCGCCAGCCTCTTGCGCTATCTCTGCTCCTGTAGCTGTCTCGGCAGGGGCTTTCTGGCTGCACCCAGCGCTCCAGTCCTGGAAATCGCCCATTGATCCAGCGCTCCCGATAATCCCAACCGGCTTACTTGCAAATGCAATTTAACCAAAAAAAAAAAACAAAAAAAACAACAACACGGGAGGACAGGAGGGGAAAAATAGTGGGGGAGGCACCCAATACAATGCATTGTTCTCCCTGCCTGCCCCCCCCTCCATTGAAAAATCCGTTGGACATAACGGATGCACGTTGGACATAACAGCGCCCAAAAAAAGTTTGCAAAGGGAGGGGGCGAAGGAGGGAGGGAAGAAGAGGTGGGCTAAAGGCTTTAGTATTTTTTTTGGAAGGGGGGGGAGGCAAGGCTGCCCACTAATGGGGTTTAAACCTACCAAAGCAAGTCTCTCCCTTCCAGATCAGGAACTTAATCCCCCAAGTTTTTTTTAAAAAAAGGAGGGGGGAGAAGGACCCTTTGCAATTTCAATCATGCTGTGGGGAGATTCTTTCTCCTCCTTATCCCACCCACCCTTTTTTTTTTTTTTTAAAGCCAATGTGGAAACTAAAGGCAACTTGGCAAGAGGAGAAAAGCAAACAAGATTGAAGGCCTGGAAATTATGTGTTCGCTTTTATAGTTTTGAGGCAAAGAGGCCCAAGGTAGGCGGGAGGGCACTGAAGATGCAGGAGCTAGCCAAGGGTTGGAAGGCTTTTGCTAAAATGGCTAGATTTGTGTATTAAAACTAGAAAATCCTGGAGGAGATTTTTTTTCCCCAAAAAAGCCTTCAGATTTTATTTAATTACACACCCTGGCTTTTTTTGCACAAAACACTGCAACATTGCCTGCCTGCCCCTGGTTGCATCACCATTTTAAAAATAATTCACTGTCAAATTCGGAAACATTTCTTTGCTGAAAAGAACCCCAACACATAAAGTTGCAGTCTTCATCCATTTTTCCCCTTCCTCCTAACCAGGAACTTCAAATCCACATGTCTATATAGAGATTCTCTCAATCATCCCTCGGTCATGGTTGTCCCAAAAGTGCTTTTCCAAAAGGCAATTGGGTCTTTTTTTGTTTTTGTTTTTTTAATGCACCGACAGGGCCTAAAATTAAGACTGTCCAGTTCTGCCTCCCACTCCCCTTTGCAAAATATTCCACTTGGAATATATTAAAAAAAACCTAAATTAAAAGCCTCTTTGGGGATGTATGTTTAAATTTCTACTTCCCTTCCCCTCAAGAGAGGTTGGTGCGAGACACACACACACACAGAGAGAGAGAATCCGGCTGGGACAATACTCACCCCCCAAACTGGATCTTCCTAACCTATAGTCGCCTTTCCCCCTCCTAAAGTAATGCAGGTGCAAGAGATTCGAAGGATAGGATCCTCGCATCTCAGGCCGGTTCACCTGAATTCTCTAATGTTAGATCCCCATCTCACCAAGGGGGAAACCCAGAGGAAGTTTCCAATCAAGGCAGGCCCCCCCCCATCTCAAGTCTCAAAGAGGGTGAAGGCTTTGTTTTGCAAACTGCGGGCATTTTGGGTAGGGGGAGAGGCTGGGGGAGGAAAGGGGGAGGAAGGAGTCAGCGTTGGCCAAGAGCCCGATGCAAGCCGGCTTTTTTGGGGGGGGGGGCTCAGCACGTACCTAGCTCGCAGAGTCTGCTCAGGTGATAGGGGTTGCAGCAGGCTAAGTCCAGGTGAGTTTTCCCGTAAGATTCACAGCCACAAAGCCGCTTGACTTCCGAGCCAGGCCGGAGATCGGGCCATCGGAAGATTTTGCAGAGGAGCAGCGGGAGAGAGTACCAATGCTGGCCCAGTTTGGAGTCCACCTTGGTGGGCAGCAGGAGGCACGAGGTCCTGGTGCCTCCGCGGGATTCGACGGCTTGGAGCAGGATCTCCAGGTGCTTCTCCTTCAGCCGCTTCAGCACCGAGTGGGCCAGCGCTTTCAGTTCAGCCTCCGATCCGCCGTGCGCCTTGGCCGCTTTCCCCGGCTTGCCCAGGCAGCAAATCCGGCTCCCGCCTCCTCCTCCGCCGGCCCCATGAGGCCGTCCGTCCGCAGCGCCTTCTGCGACCTCGCCGGCGCCTTCCTCCCCGCCGGGCGCCCGGCTCCGCCAGAGTCTTCGGACGAGCACCGATCGTTTGGTCCTGAACATGCGGGACGAGAAGAAGGTTCCCCGGCTAAAAAACGGGCATGTCGTCCGCAATTCATGAAGGAGTCGGGAGCCGAGTCCAGGCAGCCAGTAGAAGGAGCCTGAAATGATCGGGACGAAGAGGGAGCTGGGGGGCGGCGGAGGGGGCGGCGGAGACGGCGCTGCGGCGGCGGCTGCTGGAGCGAGACCCAAAGCGAAGTGCAGCATGCGCCAGTCTCTTAGCGGAGACTCGGCTGGAAGGCGCCCGCCAAGGCTCCCCTTCCCCTTCTCAAAGCCGCCTCGGAGGGCGGCAGTTTATGGAAAGGGGGCGCCGGGAGCAGACCCCGGAACGCAGCGGCGGGGAAGCCCGGGATCCGCCCGCCCGGGAAAAACCGGCATGCCAAACCGGGGCTCCTCTGCTCGGGGTCGCCAAACCGAAGCGGAGAGTCAGATCGCGCCCGGCGGGGTTCTACTTCCGAACCCTTCCCGCCTCCCCCCCCCGCCCCCAAGCGAGGCTTACTTAGATCCTCGGCGGCGATCCAGGGAGATCACGAGAACCCCTCCAAAAAACCCGGAGGGGGAAGAAAGAAAGAAAAGGAAAAAAAAAACCAAAACCCAAGCAAAACGAAGTCCGAGAGGTCGCTCAGGATCAGCTCTTGGGGATCGAGGCAAAATCTACCTGTTTCACACACGCGCGCGCGCGCACGCACGCAAAACCAAAATAGGCAAAATAGAGCGAAGCAGCCCCTTTCGCCCGGTATCCAACGGCCGGCGGGCTGCGAAGCGTCTCCCAGGGCTTCTCCGGCCCGAGCCCCGCCGCCTTTTCCGCCCGTCGGGGTCTCCTCCGAGGAGGAGGGCGGGGCGGGCGCGCGTGGCTCCTCCGCCGGGGCGCCCCCTCCTCTTCCTCTTCCTCTTCCTCCTCCTCCTCTTCAGCCCTCGGAGTCGCCGGCTCCCTCGGGACGTCTGCCCTTCGCCCGGCCGCTTTGATCTTCCTCCCGGACGGAGCCGCGCTTGTTTTGTTTCCTCGGCCCGTAGACGGAGAGGCGAGAGGCTGGGAAGCGCGGCGATCTCCTCCTCCTCCTCCTCCTCCTCTTGCAGCTCTCTCCGCCCCTCCGCGCGTCTCCCCGCCGGCGCCTTCTGGCGGGCAGCCCCAGAAGCAGAAGGAGGGGAAGGCGGAGCGGCGTCAAAGGACCCGGCCGGGACGGACAAACAAGGGCCTGCGGCAGCCTTTGCAGTCTTGGCCAGCGAGCGACGCTGCAGTGAACCGGGCTCGGCTCCTTCTCCCCCCACCCCACCCCGCCCCGCGCCGGCTCTCGGCTTAGCTCGCCCGCCGCCGCCGCCTCCTTCCAGTTTGTGCAGACGGGGAGGAGGAGGAGGAGGAGGAGGAGAGGGTGGCGCGCTCCCGCCCGGCGGAATGGAAGAGGAAGGGTTGCGGGCGTCGGGAACGGGAGGGAGGGAGGGAAGGAATCCACCTCTCTCCTTTCGCCTGGCCCTTTTTTTCCTCCTCCTCCTCCTCCGGCCCCCTTCCCACTCCGACTTTCTGGCTCGGCTTCCCTCCTGCCTTCCTTCCTTTCTCCGCTCCTGCCTGCCTGCTTCCCTTTCTCTCCCCCCCCTCCTCCTCCTCTCCCCACAAAGGTGCTTTGCACGACTCCCCCCCCCGGCTCCTTTCCCCCCCCCTT
>QLTV01002667.1:1844215-1869759 GCA_003457575.1 Thermophis baileyi
GAATAGATAGATAGATAGATAGATAGATAGATAAATAGATAGATAGATAGATAGATAGATAGATAGATAGATAGAAAGATAGATAGATAATAAATAAATAAATAAATAAATAAATAAATAAATAAATAAATAAATAAATAAATAAATAAATAAATAAATAAATAAATAAATAAATAAATAAATAAATAAATAAATAAGGAGTGGCCTGGAAAGGTTGCCTGGCCCAATTCCTCAGCCAAATTACCCACCACTATCATGTGGATTAAAACATTAACAATGAAAAGAACAATTTTAAGATAATTAGAAATGCACGCAGAGCAGAACAACAAAGCCAAACAAGTTTCAGCAAAGAAGACTAAACCTAGCTGAAATAACTTTTTAGAAACCGCAATTACAGAGTAGCTTTTTCTGACATTAAAAAAAGCAAAAGAAAACCAATACTTTGAAATAGCAGCTGTAGCAGCTGTTGGCATGTTCGCATCTAGTTGCACGGTCCAATCCACAGATCACGTGCGCCAGAAGGACAACCAATATTTGCGGGTGGGGGCGGGGGAGAACTTAAGTGTCATCCCTTGGTTTCCTCCCTTTTCTTCATGTAGGTGGGAGATGGATGTATTGGGGAGGGGGTAAAAAAAAAGATGGCCACCAGAACCTCATGTTCTTCAGAACCAGATCTGATAGCAACCACCATCTTGATTTTATTGATGGCTTCCATGGATGCCCCTGATGGCAAGGAATGGAGCTTTGTGTGAAGTTTTACTAGCCCAATGTCTGTGGAGATTCTCAGTCATCCAGGTCATGGTTGTCCCAAAGGTGCTTTTTCAAAAGGCAACTGTTTTTCCTTGAAGGCGTTTCACTTCTCATCCAAGAAGCTTCTTCAGTTCTGAAGATGTAATTGACAGTTCTGAAGAAGCTTCTTGGATGAGAAGCGAAACGTCTTCAAGGAAGAACGAAGTCCAGTTGCCTTTTGAAAAAGCACCTTTGGGTCTTATTAGCCCAAATAATTGACCTGCTATACCAGAATAGTATTCTCAGATTCGAGTTTCCTTATCTCTCTTCCAGTAACCTGGGCTTCAGCCAGAAAGAAGTTTGCAATTACACAGTTCCCAGAGTCACCCAACTGGCTTTCATGGCTAAGGCAGGACTTGAACTCACAGTCTTAACCACAAAAACAAACTGGCTTTCTCGCTTTTCATGCCTTAAAGAGGATCACAGTTCTGGTCAATTCCCTATTGCTCTTTTTCTAATGTCTTGAGCTTTTCCCCCATTAATATGGTAGTTTCACAACCTTGAGAAGCCAGGCAGAATTACTTACCCCTCCTCGCTTTATCTGATGCCGGCATTTAACTTAATTCAGATTCATTAGCCTTCTTTCTTGATGCCTTTTCTTTTAATGCAGAAAGCTTTCTAGGGTATTGCAGGCTGACATGTGTAAGCTGCAGCCGTTCTGAAATTAAAAATAATCATAATTTGCTCTGCTTTGTAATGCCATTCCCCTTTATTATACAATTGAAAAATGACGATGGTTAATATGGAGCCAGACAAACCCTGGGCCTCAACCCGCTGTCTCCAGAAATGACTACAGTTCTTAGGTTTGTGGGGCAAAGTAGTATTTCCAGACTCTGCTTCCCAAAGGGGTATGCTTCTGGAAATCTTAGTCCACAACTACCTTTGAAGAGTTAATGACAAGTGATAAACCTAGGTTAATTTGCAATGCAATTCAACATTTGGCAGACAGCTGGAGCCGAGGAACTGTTAAAGTAATTGTCTAACTAACGGCACTAGGGTGTGACAATTGGAGTATAAACCAGAAAAGTAGACATGTCAGAGAGATATAATCCCCCTTCAATCTCTGGCACTACAAAGAAGCAAGAAAATGATCCTTCTCCTCCATCCTGGACGATTAAAATCACAATTCTTGTTACAAGGATCTGAGAATTTGTTCCATTAAACTACTAGTATTTTCTTCTAAATAAACAGAATAGAACTAGGCTGGGTCCTCTTGACTATCTATCTGGCTATCTGGCATCTCATAATGGGAGCTGCTTCTGCGTTTAACATCTTATGTTGTGGCAATGCCATTATTCAACCAATTAAAGGTTTGCAAAATCGAATGCAAGGGGTTTTGTGTTTCTAAGAAAACCTAATCAGACATGATGGTTAAAAATCCAGGAGGTGATGGGTTACTACTAGGCTTAAAGATTCATTCTCTGGGTTGCTGTGAACAGGGCCCACCAGGAAATACATTCCTGCCTAACTTCTACAGAAGACCAACAGAGCCTCATTACAAGACACAATTCAGATATTAAGCTATGTTAATTTCAATGGGGACTTTGTGGCAAAACTAGTAGCAGGCAGAGAAATTGTCCTTTTTTCCTCCATTCCTACTAGTAGTTCTGATCCAGTTTGAAAGGAACAAAGTAAATCTGATAAAATTCTTACAGGTAGAATGTTAGGAAGTTGCACGGAGACCATTTAGTGCTTAAGGCACCAGGCTAGAAACTACGGTAGGAGATTCTGAATGTCTATGGAGATACTCAAGTCATCCAGGTCATGGTTGTCCCAAAGGTGCTTTTTCAAGAGGCAACTGGACTTTCTGGTTTTTCTTTGAAGATGTTTCGCTTCTCATCCAAGAAGCTTCTTCAGGTAAGCTCTTCAGATGAAGAGCTGAAGAAGCTTCTTGGATGAGAAGCGAAACGTCTTCAAAGAAAAACAAGAAAGTCCAGCTGCATCTTGAAAAAGCACCTTTGGGATAGGAGATTGTGAGTTCTAATCCCACTTTAGGCCCAAAAATCATCTGAATCCTTTGGGCCAGTCACTCTCTGTCAGCCCTGGGAAGCAGGGAATGGCAAACTCCTTTTGAAAAACCTTGGCAAGAATACTGCAGGGACTTGTCCAGACAGTCGCCAGGAATCAAGACTTAATCAAAGGCCGCTCCCACACTCCAAAAACCTTACCAGGCCAACTTTAACATGCTAATATTTGTTTAGAAAGAACTAAAATAACCCTTCCAAAGCAGCAGCAGAGCACAAACAGCCCAAAACGTTAAAAAAGCCGCCAAAAATTCAGGGGAAAAAATGGCGGCGCCCACGGACCGGCACCGACCAAGGCGGGTCCACGACACCATCATTACATCACCAACGCCTTGCTACCGGTTCGGGCGACCCAGTACGAACTGGGAGGAACCCACCCCTGATCTGAATGACTTTGGTACAATCACCAGGAGACCGTGAGTTCTATTCCCACCTTAGGCATGAAAACCAGCTGGGTGACTTTGGGCCAGTTACTCTCTTTTCAGCCAAACTCACCTCACCAGGGTTATTGCTGTGGGGAAAATAAGAAGAGGAAGGAATAATGCTTTTCTGTGTCTGCCATTTTGACTTTTTTGACCCCCTTCCCCTAGGTATAAACCTGACTTTGAGAAATGGTTGGAGATTTTCTCCTGTGGAAAAAAATTGGAATGCTTCTGCGCATGCTCAGAAGGAAAAAAAAGTATGCTGTCTAGATTTGCCATAGAGAAGCATACTGTAGGTTCCATTAATGGACCAAGGATATTATAATATTGAAAGCAACCAGCTCTTTCCTTTGAAGTTGCTGACATGCCTCCTAAAAATTTGGACAATCATCTAAGGCTTCCCCCCCCCTTTTTTCAAAATTCAGTGCTTTTAAGTTCCACTGTCTTCCAGAGCAGGGGTCTCCAACCTTGGCAACTTTAAGACTTGTGGACTTCAATTCCCAGAGTTCCTCAGCCAGCTGGCTGAGGAACTCTGGGAATTGAAGTCCACAAGTCTTAAAGTTGCCAAGGTTGGAGACCCCTGTTCCAGAGGGATGCTCATCTTTCGTATTAGATCAATGCTATTTAAAAAGACTTCCTTTGGCTGAGTCTAAGGTTTAATGTTATCCTTCTTGTTTACAGGGTAATCCCGCGACTTCCCATGCTATTCGTTGGAAATGTGCCTCTCACTGAGATTTAAAAAGTAATAACTGGGATCAATATTTTTTTTTAAAAAAAGATCAAGACAGTCTTAAGACAAGGGGGAACTTCTAAAAAGGTATCATCCTGCAATTTTCTTGACAAAGAAACTGAAATAGTTTGCCGTAGTCTTCTAACTTATTTAATCTCTGTGTGTTTCAATAATTGGTAGTTTAACATTTGTACTTGCTTTTACGATGTTGTTAGCCGCCCAGAGTCATTGGGCAGTGAGATGGGTAGCATATAAATGTAATAAATAAATAAATATCCTCCTTCTGGGAAATAATTTACTTTTTTCTAAAACTGAAAAATGGCACTGAAAAAAGTGACTGATGACCGTTTTTCACACTTACAACCGTTGCAGCATCCGCATAACCGCGTTACTAATTTACAACGGCAGGGATTCACTTAACAACTGTGGCAAGAAAGGTTGCAAAATGGAGCAAAACTCACTTAGCAACAGTCGCGCTTAGCAACAGAAATGTTGGGCTCAATTGCCATCGTTAAGTCAAAGACTACCTGTATTTAATTCATAAGGTGCCCGATTCCCTCACATTTCTGGTGCTTTATTTAAGTTCTCCCCAGACGAAGCTCTTCACGGTTATGACATCAAGATTTCAGGGTGGTTCCCCCCCTCCGTGTGCTTTTTACTTCATTTCTTCTTACTCTCTAAGAAACCGCAAAGCTCAAAACTACGGTTCATTCTCAATGTATCCTGAAGCCAGGAACAGAGTTTGATCATCATATTGAAAACTAGGGATTTTGCTGTCTGCTTGTAGTTTGCAATGTTTATTTTAGTTAACACCAAAGACTTTAGAAATAATCCTTGACAGCCTGTATATTTTGATCAGAAATGTTTACACGTTTCCCAAAGCATGGCTTTGCTGCCCATTGAAAATGTCTTTGTTTTGTTGCTATTTCAACTTATCATTACTCCGACACATAAATGAGGATACATTCAAGATGGATTTTTCTCAAACTCCTCTGAATATCAATTATTATTAGACTTCTATTGGTTTTCTGTTTCATTAGTACAGCTCTTTGGGTTAAAATTTAATGACTTTTTACCTCTGCAAGAGAGGGGAGGCTGCGGGCGTAAACATTTTCCCTGCCAACAAGGAAATGGATGTTGGCATTTTGAGAATTCCCATTGAATTGCCAAAAAAGCCAACGCAGTCCTAGGCTGCATTAACAAAAGAATATAATCAAGATCACGCTTAATAATAAAGCCACTTTATAATGCCTTGATAAAATCACACTTGGAATATTGCATCTAGTTTTGGTCGCCACTATATAAAAAAGATGTTGAGACTCTAGAAAGAGTGCAGAGAAGAGCAACAAAGATGATTAGGGGACCAGAGGCTAAAACATACGAAAAACAGTTGTAGGAATTGGGTATGTCTATTTTAAAGAAAAGAAGGACTAGGGGTGACATGATAGAAGTGTTCCAATATCTAAGGGGTTGCCACAAAGAAGAAGGGGTCAACCTTTTCTCCAAAGCACGTCAAGGCAGGACAAGAAGCAATGAATGGAAACTCATCAAGGAGAGAAGCAACCTAGAACTAAGGAGAATTTTTCTGACAGTTAGAACAATTAATCAGTGGAACAACTTGCCTCCAGAAGTTGTGGATGCTTCAAACACTGGAGTTTTTAAGCAGAGATGGAACCACCTTTTGTCTGAAATGGTATAAAGTTTCCTGCTTGAGTGGGGAGGATGGACTAGAAGACCTCCAAGGTCCCTTCCAGCTCTGTTATTCTGTTAATTGCTTGTCCGCCTCTGAAGAAGAGTCACAGTGTGGACTGTTGACATTTGAACCTGTAAGTAGCTTCTTGCACTGAAGTGAACACATGCCCAGGAAGAAAATTTCCATAGAAGTCCAATCAAACTTTAGATTTTAAATGTTTTGCAGTGATGGTGAGGGAGACAATGAAACAGCCTTCCATACCTTCTGAGCACCATGCATGGACCAATAGAACATTTGTGGATGGTGAAAGGACTTCTGAAATCTATCTCAGTATAAAAGTAGACCCTTAATAGCCCAGTGTACATCTTTGACAACAGCCTTGGAGAGTAGATGATCCATATCTTGAGTTTTCTTAGCCAAAACACCATCTGGAGCAATTTCGGTATTGGGGGTGAACTTCAATTACTAGAATCTAAGGATTAAATAATACATTTGATCAAATCTGGTTGACCCCTTCTGTCCTTGCCGTTCTTAGATTAGACCTTCAAATTTCTAGGTTCTACCATATCTCAAGATCTAAAATGGACACCTAATATCAAAAACGTCAACAAAAAAGCACAACAAAGAATGTTATTTCTGCGCCAACTCAGAAAGCTCAAACTGCCCAAGGAGCTGCTGATACAGTTCTACAGAGGAATTATTGAGTCTATCATCTGCACCTCTATAACTGTCTGGTTTGGCTCTGCAACCCGACAAGACAGACACAGACTTCAGAGGATAATCAGAACTGCAGAAAAAACAATTACTGCCAACCTGCCTTCCATTGAGGACCTGTATACTGCATGAGTCAAAAAGAGGGCTGTGAAAATAGTCACTGACCCCTCGCATCCTGGACATAAATTGTTTCAACTCCTACCCTCAAAATGACGCTATAGAGCACTGCACACCAGAACAACTAGACACAAGGTTTTTTCCCAAACGCCATCACTCTGCTAAACAAATAATTCCCTCAACACTGTCAAACTATTTACAAAGTCTGCACTACTATTAATCTTCTCATCGTTCCTATCACCCATCTCCTCCCACTTATGACTGCATGACTGTAACTTTGTTGCTTGTATCCTTACGATTTATATTGATATAAATATAAATATAATGTGATTTGATTGCTTATTTGTACCCGGACTATCATTAAGAGTTGTACCTTATGATTCTTGACGAATGTATCTTTTCTTTTATGTACACTGAGAGCATATGCACCAAGACAAATTCCTTGTGTGTCCAATCACACTTGGCCAATAAAGAATTCTATTCTATTCTATTCTATTATTAAATGGAACAAGGAGGGGATGTCTGGCTGAATCCAAGGAGAAAGAGAGAAAAAGAAAGATAAAGAGGGTATCAAACTTCTTTAAAAAAAGCAGTAATTCATCCTAAAGAAACCTAGTCTTAACTCCAATAACTTGAACAACTACAGTCCAGTGGCCACCTATTCTCTTCCTGAGTAAGATGGCCAAGAATAAGCAGCCCTTGTAATTCTTATACATGATTATTGAGATCTAGTGCAATTTGATTTGTGGACAAGACTATCTTAATTCTGTTGAATGACCATATTAAATCCCCAGGCTTTCTCAGTAGCTTCTGGTATCATTGACCATGATATCCTTCTAAGGTGGACATGGTGGAACAATTTGGAACTCCTTCCACTTGTACTTGCATGGTTGTTTCCAGAAGATATCTATCAATATCTATTTACTAATTAATTAAACTAAACTATTATTATTTTTATTATTTATTAAATTTGTACGCCGCCCAACTCCCAAGGGACTCTAAACTATAAACTAATTATAAACTAAATTAATTAAACTATTTAATTAATATCAACTTGTTTGAACTATGGTGCTGAAGAAGGCTCCTGCGTATTCCTTGGACAGCAAAGGTGACTAACAAGCAAGTACTGGAATGCATAACACCAGAAATGTCACTAGAAGGCAAAATCACGAAACTGGGTCTCACTTTAGCCATGTCATCAGTGGTGGGATTCAAAAACTCTTACTACCGGTTCTGTGGGCGTGGCTTGGTGGGCGTGGCAGGGGAAGGATACTGTAAAATCTCCATTCCCTCCCCACTCCAGGGGAAGGATACTGCAAAATCCCCATTTCCTGGGACTCGGGAGGCAGAGAATAGATGGGGGCGGGGCCAGTCAGAGGTGGTATTTACCGGTTCTCCAAACTACTCGAAATTTCCGCTACTGGTTCTCCATAACTGGTCAGAACCTGCTGAAACCCACCTCTGCATGTCATGCAGGGGAATTCACTGGAGAAAGCAATTAGAGTTAGCGGTAAAAGGAAACCAGGCCGCTAAGGAACATGGTGGCTGGATACCATCAAAGCTGACACCAGCCAGAGCATAGAAAAGCTCAAAGAATTAGTGCAAGATCGGAAGATGTGGAGAGACTGACCCATAGAATCACAAAGAGTCAGACACGACTGAATGGATAACATCATCATCATCGTCATCATCTATTAAGACCTGACTATCTGATGACCATTCTTTAGATTTAAAAAAAAAATGAGGTTGGAGTGGCATCTAGGAACTTTATGCCTACTGTGACAGTGGTGGGCACCATGTTGCAGATCTCCATCACAGGGCAGATCTTCTAGAACAGGGGTCCCCAACCCCCGGTCTGTGGACTGGCTCCGGGCCGCGGCATGCCAGAAACCAGGCCGAGCACACAAGTGAAGCCCCATCCCTAACCCTAACCCTAACCCTAACCCTAACCACGCCTCCTCCGGTCTGCGGAAAAACCTCTCTCCATGGAACTGATCCCTGGTGCCCAAAAAGTTCGGGGGTGTTGTTCTAGATGACCTTTTCCAAGAACTCCTGCCAAACTAAGTGAAACATTTAACCCTCAAGAAGAGGGCCTTTTGGAGAACATCCAGCTTTCCAAGAGTTGCCTAGAACAGGGGTCTCCAACCTTGGCAACTTTAAGCCTGGAGGACTTCAACTCCCAGAATTCCCCAGCCAGGTGGCTGGGGAACTCTGGGAGTTGAAGTCCACCAGGCTTAAAGTTGCCAAGGTTGGAGACCCCTGGCCTAGAATCATCTCTGTGATCTCTTTAGCATTGGGTGAAGATCCACACGGTACAAAGTATGTTCTGTACATTTTAATGCAGTGGTGAAATCCAAATTTTTTTACTACAGGTTCTGTGGGCATGGCTTGATGGGCGTGGCTTGGTGGGTGTGGCAGGGGAAGGATACTGCAAAATCCCCATTCCCTCTCCACTCCAGGGGGAAGAATATTGCAAAATCTCCATTCCCACCCCACTCTGGGGCCAGCCAGAGGTGGTACTTGCCGGTTCTCTGAACTACTCAAAAATTCCGCTACCGGTTCTCCAGAACCTGTCAGAACCTGCTGGATTTCACCCCTGTTTTAATGTGACTTTTGCATTCTGGTTTCCTCTGAGCCAGACTATATAACGGGTTGAATTACGGGAGGCCGTGATTTGTGTCTCTTTTTCTTTTGTTGCTTTTAATCCAATGGCTTTGCGCTCTGTTCAGCATCCAGATTATTTTTATGTTTATGTATTGCAAATCACCCAGAGAACTTTTAAGTTATACGATCGCCTACTAATGTTGCAAATAAATAAACCAAAAAAAAAAAGTTTGCTAATGGCTGTGTAGAAGAGGTACAATCTTGCCAACACATGTTTTTAATAAGAACAAGACAACACATCCACATTTGAAATGCATTTTTGCACCGTTTGGGTAGGTGGCAAGTTGTAGATTTGGATTCTGTTACAGCAAGAGATTCACAGTCTCACGGAGCTGGGAAACTATCAGTCCTTGCTTTTATCACATAACCTATCAAAATAAAATTTTATTATATGCATCAATCGTGGAGAATAAATCCAAAAATTCAGTCCTCAATTGGCTGGATTGTGTTTTTACTATGCATTTACACATGCTAAATGCACCTCAATAAGTACATTTTAAGACCTCTGAGCATTTCGTGACATCAATTTTAGGATTAGCCCTGCTGGTCAACTGGGCAGTCTTATCAATCAATCAATACATGAATGGTGTTAAATTGGCATTCAGGGTATTATGCCTAATTCCTGGATTATTATTACAGGCAGTCCTCGATTTACAACAGTTCATTTAGTGACTGTTCGAAGTTACAACAGCACTGAAAAAAGTGACTTATGATCATTTTTCATACTTACGACCATTGCGGCATCCCTATGTTCACACAATCAAAATTCAGACACTTGGCAAGTGACTCATATTTATGACGATTGCAGTGTCTTGGGGTCATGTGATCCCCTTTTGCAACCGTTTGACAAGCAAAGTGAATGGGGAAGCCAGATTCACTTAACAACCATGTTACTAATTTAACAACTGCAGTGATTCTCTTAATAACTATGGCTAGAAAGTTCGTAAAATGGGCCAAAACTCACTTATCAATGTCTTATTTTAGCAACAGAAATTTTGGGCTCTATTTTGATCTTAAGTCGTGGACTACCTGTATTCATTAGCAATCTGGGAAACCCAATGGGGGAGCTTCAAACTGGAGGTGGTTGAATAATTAAAAGTTATCCCCCCCCTCCCGTGTGTCCGGCTCCCTTCTTTGCCATCTTCTGTTAATGATTTTATCTGCTGTGTTCTTGTTTGTTTTTACAATTGATGACTTTAATGTTTTTATGTTGTAAGCCGCCCAGAGTCATTGGATACGAGACGGGAGGCAAATCTATTTTATAAGAAATAAATACATAAAATAATAAATTATACTGGTGTTGGTGATGAGAATAATTTTAAAAATCCAAAACAGGCTTTATAGTGAATCTATAGTTGCTGATTGAAATTGTTGCATCCTCATCCCTCCACTGTTCCTTTTCTGAAGATACTCATCAATTTCCTGCAGCTCTCATTTAAATATTAAATAGCCCATTAAATTGCTAGACGGTGTGGCTGCAGGGATTCACAATGGAGCAGGTTGGGTCTATGGTCTTTCCACACTTTATGGAGAGAGACGAGCTAACAATAAGCAGAAAAGACAATTACTGTACTTTAAAAGCTGATGTTGTTAACTCTACCTGAGCTTAACTTTTAAGTGGGAATATCCTGTTTTGTTTTGTTTTTCATCCTGGACATTGGACACTGGAAATTGATGGAGGAAATGGCCTATTGGTTTAGCCCTGTAGGTTTTCTAGTGTCCCTCTTACTGGAGCCATGGTCATCTCCAGGAGACACAACAGCTGCTCCAAACCACCGCTGGCTATTCATAGACTATCCTAAAAACATTTCAGAGACTACAAAGCCCAAGTGGGCTCAGAAGTTAAAATTCCCCGCTTGATTTCTAAAACTAGATGAAGTTGGGGTCCTGTTTTCCTGGCTCAGTTTTATTGGTGTCTGTCTGTGAGTTTTTCAGTTGTTGCTTGCTTTTTTTTTAATTGTATAGTTTGTGTTAGCGCTGTGCTGGTGTGGCTGTGTGAAAGTCCAAGTGTACAACTTTTCCAATTTGATGAAGAGCAACTGTCTAGACTAATGTTTGTCCATTTTGTTAAAGTTTAAAAGGTCTGGACTTTTAATTCCCAGAATTCCCTGGGTTGAAGTCCATGCTGGCTGGGGAATTCTGGGAGTTGAAGTCCAAAGCTTTTAAAGTTGAGAAAAACTTAGTCTAGACTCTTGAGTGAGAGCGAAAGGAAGAACAGAGAATTACGTGGAAGGTCAGTGAAATAGGATTCTATTCTGGTTTTCTCGTTCTTCTTCATTGTCCCTTCTTTGCCAGGAAAGGAAATATAGAAAGTTGCCACTGCTTGTAGGTATACATGTGCACACACACACCCACGAAGCAAAAGAATAAAACTCTGCCCAAGCTTGAGGCAGGTCCCTGGTGATTTAGTAAGCAGCAAGGAAGGCAATTTCATTCTGTGTAATGAACCGAGGGAGATAGTCTGAAGATGAAGAGGGAAGATTATGGAGGACAAGAAGGGCCCACAGCAGCAACTATGCAGTCAAGCCAGCTCTCCCAAGGGGGATTGTGGCCCAGAAGTCTGAAAGCGAGTGATCTCCGGCAGAGAGTTGATTTTTCTCTGAATCCAGCCTTGTCCTGGTGGGAGGGGATTAGCCTCAAGCTTTGCAATGGAGTCAAAAAAGCCAAGTCCAAGGTTAGGCTTTGCATCAATGGGAAGAGAAGGAAAACCCACTAAGAAGGTTTGGCAACTGTCTCATATTTATGACGGTCGCAGTGTCTCACGGTCACGCGATCAACTTTTGCGACCTTCTGACAAGCAAAGTCAGTGGGAAAGCCAGATTCACTTAACAACCGTGTTCCTAACTTAACAATTGCAAGGATTCACTTAGCAACTGTGGCCAGAAAGGTGGTAAAATGGGGGCCAAACTCACTTAAGACATTTTTCACTTAGCAACATAAATTTTGGGTTCAATTGTGGTCGTAAGTTGAGGACTACCTGTACTCCTCCAGTTACGACCATCATTGGCACCAGAACTTTTGTTACTAAGCGACGGAATCATGAAATGAATTGTGCCCAATTTTACTAGCTTTTTTGCAGTAGTTGTTAAGCGAGTCATGAGGTCCTTAACTGAATCCAACTCACCCCCTTCCCATTGACATTGCTTGTTGGAAGCTGGCTGGGAAGGTTGCAAATGGCAATCATCTGACCCCCATGATGTTTAACAGATTGACAGATTATCAGAGTTGGAAGGGACCTTGTAGGTCATCTAGTCCAGCCCCCCGCCCAAGCAGGAGACCCTACACCCATGATGGCGAATCTATGGCACGTGTGCCAGAGGTGGCACACAGAGCCCTCTCTGTGGGCACACGCGCGGTCACCAGTTGGTCTTTGTGGGTGCCGGAGCGCCAGAAAACAGCCTGAAAACAGCCCCAAAAATGGCCAAAAGACCAGGCCCTTTTCAGGCCGTTTTCAGGACCATTTTTCGGGCCGTTTTTGGGCCATTTTTTGGGCCACAAATGGCCAGAAAATGGCCTGGAAAACAGCCTGAAAAACGGCCAAAAAACAGGCATGGCGCGCCGGCCAGCTGGTCTTCGGGTTTCCGGTGCTCCGGCGCACGCCCATGCATGCACGTTCCGGTTTGGGCACTCAGTGCCGAAAAGGTTTGCCATCACTGCCCTACACCATTTCTGACAGATGGCAATCCAGTCTCTTCTTGAAAGCTTCCAGTGATGAAGCTCCCACAACTTCTGGAGGCAACTTCTGTTCCATGGGTTGATTGCTGTCTCTGTCAGAAAATTTCTTCTTATTTCCAGGTTGAATCTCTCCTTGTTCAGTTTCCATCCATTATTCCTTGTCTGGCCTTCAGGTGCCTTGGAAAATAGCTTGACCCCTTCCTCTCTGTGCCAGCCTCTCAGATATTGGAAGACTGCTATCATGTCTCCCCTGGTCCTTCTCTTCACTAGACTAGCCATGCCCAGTTCCTGCAACCGTTCATCGTATGTTTTAGTCTCCAGTCCCCTCATCATCCTGATTGCTCTTCTCTGCACTTTTTCTAGAGTCTCAACATCTTTTTTATAGTGTGGTGACCAAAACTGGATGCAACTGTTGTAGATACATGCAGGTTGCCAAGCACCCAAATATGGATCATGTGACCACAAAGATGCTGTGATGGTCATAAGTGCAGAAACTGGTCAGTTACTTTTTTTAGTACCATCATAACTTCAAATGGTGGTTAAACGAATGGCTGTAAATCGAGGACTATCTATAATCAAAAGGAAGTAATACAGTTAAATAAAAAATAATGCCTTGCAAGAGCCTGGAAGTTAAAATTGCTGGCCACACCAACACCTTTCTCTTTATGTCTTTTTTTAAAAAGACTCAGATAATGGGAGGGGCATCTGTCACGGCATGTACCTAACCTCAGGGTCTCATGGTTATTATTTTCCATTTTAAAAAGATGCTTTTCCAGAAGCAAAAAAAAAAAAAAAAAGCCACTTATTCTGCAGTGCAGTTAGCAATAGCAATAGCACTTAGACTTATATACCGCTTCATAGTGCTTTACAGCCCTCTCTAAGCGGTTTACAGAGTTAGCATATTGCCCCCAACAATCTGGGTCCTCATTTTACCCACCTCAGAAGGATGGAAGGCTGAGTCAACCTTGAGCCGGTGAGATTTGAACCGCCGAACTGCAGCTAGCAGTCAGCTGAAGTAGCCTGCAGTGCTGCACTCTAACCACTGCGCCACCTCGGCTCTCATCTCTCTATTCCTGGATGCGAGGATAGGTAGTCCTTGACTTATGACCAATCGCTTAGTGAACATCAATTATGGTCGTTAAGTCGAGGACTACCTGCATTTTAAGAGTAAGCACTTACACTGCAGTTCTCTCTCTATCCCTGGAGTTCTGCAAAGGGAATTCCAGCCCTTAAAAATAAATCCCATTTTTGGTAGATGGCATGCAAAGACGCAGTTATTAAATTCGGTTTAATCAAATCATAATTAAACCCCAACTCCCTCAGGTGTAAACCCAAAGCGCTGAGTTTGGGTTTGAACTAGGCTTACATCCCCATGAGAAAACAGAAGCATCCCATTTTGGAATTTTTGATGGAGTTATTTAATTCAAAAACCACTTTCATTTAATTTATCCCACTTACCAAGTGCTTACTACAGGATATTTCCAAGCTAATCATCTGGAAACAAAAAAAATTGGCCAGCTCCCAGGGGCTGGATAAACGATGCCTATCAGAAAAGCCAAGAGTTGTTAGGTGAATCACGCAGGGTGCTTACTGAGAACTCAAACCAATATTTTTTTTTAGCTCATGGGAGACAGAAACAGGCACTTTGTGCCTAGAATCTCTTTGGTTATGTCCCTTTACCCTCCGCGTACAACACCTGGGTCCAAATACACATTTCCCATAAAAACAAGAGCTTCGGGGTTTCTTCACAGGATGCCCAAGGCTAGATAGACCTGTGCCCTTCCTTATAGACCAAGCCTTGCCAAAGAAAATGAGGCATCACGCTTGGAACTTTTATCTCCCAAGGATTAAAGGAATAGCTGACGAGGATGAGTTGGTATTTCACTCCTAATAACAAAGAGGTGAACATTCAGACTGTTGGAAGGCAGGACTCCAGCTTCGGAAAATGAGGAGGTTCCTTAGATGTGGAGGACGTCGCTGTAATCCTGAGGCCTTTCCAGGAAGCCCATCTGCCAATATACTATCATGGCATGCCAAATACTGTACAGGGAAGGATGTCAAGAGGGTAGAATTTGGGCAGCCCCTGAAGATGGGCTCTCTGGGCGTCTAGACTGGCTTCAGCAGTGGGTGAGGGCTGTTTTTCCTAATTAAAAACAAGGAGCATTAACCACAGGCCCTTCTGAACGCAGCCTTCAAAGACTTTTACTGGAGTGCTTAGATTTCTTACCTTTCAGGGGAATCTAAGCCAGTCTCCCCAATTTGCTAGTGTCTCCCAAAGGATTGACTTTAACTCCTAAAAATTCCCAAGCAAACTTTGCCCAAGAAAGTTGGGAATGCTGCAATCTGCAGCTCATTTCTCCTGGAGCAGCCATATTAGAAAAGGCTGGTCAACTTGCACAGGCTGCAATCTACTAACTAGGACTTCCAGGGATGTCCAACCTTGGCAGCTTTAAGATTAGTGGACTTCAACTCCCAGAATTCCCCAGCCAGCCAGCCAGTTGGGAGTTGAAATCCACAAGTCTTAAAGCTGCCAAGGTTGGACACCCCTGATCTCTGCCATCTTTTTGGAACAAAATTTTGCAGGATTTACAGCTCTACACAGCGTGCTGACCATTCCCCAAAGTGGAGACCTTCCCATCTGCTATTCCCATAATCCCCTAGCCTGCCAACTTTTCAGGTGCCTGCAAGAGTCAATCCAACATACAAGTTGGAAAGGCTGACATACGGTAGACAGACAAGAGAACCAAGCATGGGGTCTTTATCCTGACACTGTCCAGCACTGCAGCCTATTATCACCCTTTTGCCAAGCAGAGAATTTCTGTTGGGTTTAACAGCTTGGTTGGTACTAAGCTATCCCTTGAATTTCCAGATCCAGGGATGAAAAGCAGCTAAGGACTTTAACCCCCTGCTCAAGCAGGAGACTCTATAGAACCGTGATGGCGAACCTATGGCACGCGTTCCAGATGTGGCACGCAGAGCTATCACTCTGGGCACGCGAGCCATCACTCATTGCTCTTCCGGGTTCCAGTGCACCGGCCAGCTGGTCTTCACACGTGTGGGAGCACCGGAAACCGGAAGAGCAACCGCCTGGTGCGCATGCGGGCGCTGGCAATATAATTTTCCAGTTTCTGGCGTGCGCATGCGCACCGGCCAGCTGATCTTTGCACGCGTATGCGTACCAGAAACCGAAAGACCAGGTTGCCGGTGCGCATGTGCATGCCGGAAACCGGAAGATCATCTTCCCGGCGTGCGCATGTGCACCGGGCGGCTGCTCTTCCGGTTTCCAGCACGCACGCACGCGGTCCTGTTTTGGCACAGAGTGCCAAAAAGGTTCGCCAACACTGCTATAGAACATGGAATCCTAGGGCTGGAAGGGCCTTCCGAGGTCTTCTAGTCCAACCCCCTGCTCCAGCAGGAGACCTTATACCATTCCAGTCAAATGGCTGTTCAGTCTATTTTTGAAAACCTCGAGTGATGGAGCACCCACAACTCCAGGAGTCAAGCTATTCCATTGGTTAATTGTTCTCACAAAAAACTTATTCTTACTTTAGGTTGGATCTCTCTTTAATGATCTTTCACCCTTTACTTCTTGTCTTGCCCTCATGATAATATACTTCACTCCTCCCAAATTTCCTGAAGCTAGATATAATGTTGACTTTTAGCCAGTGGTGAAATCCACTTTTTTTTACTACCGGTTCTGTGGGCGTGGCTTGGTGGGCATGGCAGGGGAAGGATACTGCAAAATCCCAATTCCCTCCCTACTCCTGGGGGAAGGATATTGCAAAATCCCCATTCCCACCCCACTCTGGGGCCAGCCAGAGGTGGTACAGTATTTGCCGGTTCTCCAGACTACTCAAAATTTCCACTACCGGTTCTCTGAACTACTCAAAATTTTTGCTACCGGTTCTCCAGAACCTGTCAGAACCTGCTAGATTTCACCCCTGCTTTTAGCTCTCAGTAGACCTTTGTCCCTGAATTTATCCAATCTGCTTTTAAAGCCATCGAAGGTAAAGGCTGTAATGAATTCCACCACTTAATTGGTTGCTGGATGAAGAAGATATTTGGTTGATGTCTTCTCCAGCTACTTCCAATCAGCTCCAATGGATAGTTCCCAAAAACAAAAATCACACTAGACTGTGTTTTATGTCTCGCTAAAGCTGCAATTCTGCAACCAAAGCTGTAAATAGAAGATGAACAAAGGAACTTGTTAAAAAATGGCACTGAATAAATATACAGATATATAGAGATAGAGATGGATAGAGATATAGATGAGAGAGATATATTGATACACAAATAGGTGATATATAGATGTTGATGATAGAGATAAGAAAGATTTTAATTGATATAATTAAAAAGAGATGATATAGATATAGATATACTGTAGATGTAGATCAGCGGTTCTCAACCTGTGGGTCGTGACCCCTTTGGGGGTCGAACGACCCTTTCACAGGAGTCGCCTAAGCACGCGCTAGCCCGCCATCTTGGTGACTGGCAACGCGTACATGCGGGGAGGCGGCGGGGGTCGCGGCGGCGGGGCGGGGTCGCGGCATTAGGAAGGTTGAGAACCACTGATGTAGATCATATATACCGGGGTATATATAGATGTAGATGATAGAATATGCATGCTATTATGTATTATTCATTCTGTCTATGAGGGAAGTCAGAAAGATCAAGATGGCAGCCACTAGTTTAAGCCCCACCCCTTTTTATACACATGTAAAAAAGGATGGGGAATTCTGGGAGTTGAAGTCCACAGATCTTAAAGTTACTCAGGTTAGTCACCTCTGATCTAGGTCAAACCTTAGAGAAGCAAGTTAGTTCAGCCAGTCATAAACTGCTTTCCAGAATTGTGCTAAGCAAAAGGCAAAAATGTACAAAGCCTCACCTATGCTAAAGTGAGTTCCAACCTCTGTAAAGGGGAAATGGGATATTTGATAAATACATGTTTTAAAAATACTTCCCCTCTTCAATATATTTTCTACAATGCTGCCTTCAAGACTCTCTTGTCCCCTTCTGATTTCCACTCCTTTATCTTCTTGCTTCTTATAAAAATGACCATTTAATTAAATCAGTGATGAATTTATTTTGACGCTTGCTCAGAGCTGTGTGTCAAGAGAAGGAATCAATTAATTCAAAGCAAAGGTTAAAAGGAAATAAAATCATAAGAATTCTGGTGTTCTAGTTATTAAAAAAAACAAAACAGGAAAGCAAAGCAAAAACCTCTGAAAACACTCACACCCACCCATAATCCACAGACATAAACACAACCTTTGGTTATGACTTGATGGTAGGAAAAGGCTGGAAGGCTGTAGAATATTTTAAAAGAGAAAGCCGGACAATTATTATCTCCTAAAAACCTTACCAAAACCAGGATGCTAAGAATAAATGATTTCATCCATCCATAAAAAATTGTTTTCCTGGACTGGGTCAACTTTTCATCACCACTGTCAGTAAGAGCAAAGCAATATTGCAATGCTTATAATTGCAATTAATGGATTCTTTGTCTACTGCACAATATGCGTAGCTCAGGTTTTCCAGGACTACTGAATTAAACCTGTTCAAGGAGTCATAAAAAGCAGTTTCAAACAACCTACTAATCTAAATAACTACGGTAGCTAACTGCCATAAGGGCGATGACAATTATGAGAGCCAGAAATAAGGAAAACGGGGAAAAATAATTAGAGAAGCATATTACAATAATGTTAACAAACTATATAAATTAACAATCAACAATGTATGCTGTCCATAATATAATAAAACAATTGTAATTGAATTCATATACAGGTAGTCCTCGACTTACAACAGTTCATTTAGTGACCGTTCAAAGTTACAATGGCACTGAAAATAGTGACTTATGACCAGTGGTGAAATCCAAATTTGTTTACTACCAATTCGGTGGGCGTGGCTTGGTGGGCGTGGCTTGGTGGGCGTGGTAGGGGAAGGATACTGCAAAATCCCCATTCCCTCTCCACTCCTGGGGGAAGGATATTGCAAAATCTCCATTCCCACCCCAGTCTGGTGCCATCCAGAGGTGGTAGTTTGCCGGTTCTCCGAACTACTCAAAATTTCCACTACCGGTTCTCCAGAACCTGTCAGAACCTGCTGGATTTCACCCCTGCTTATGACCATTTTTCACACTTATGACCATTGCAGCATCCCAATGGTCATGTGATTTACATTCAGATGCTTGATAACTGAATCATATTTATGACAGTTACAGAGTTCAGGAGTCATTTTGTGACCTTCTGTGAAGCAGTCAATGGAGAACCCAGATTCACTTAACAACCATGTTACTAATTTAACAACTGCAGTGATTCACTTAACAAATGTGGCAAGAAAAGTCGTAAAATGGGACAAATTCACTTAACAAATTTTTCACTTAACAACATAAAATTTTGGGCTCAATTGTGATCATAAATTGAGGACTACTTGTATATACTAAAATATTTCTGGAGTTTTATATTTTAAACAAAGTGGCTTGGATAGATTTGGTAAGGTTTATTTTTTTTATTTATTTATTTTTTATTTTGTCAAGCATGTATATGATTACAGATAAAGTATAAATATTAATATGAGTATATAATAAGTACAAACATAGTTTGAGTACATATTTTTCGAGTACATATTTTTCGAATACATGGGGACTTTAGGACAGGGACGGTAGGCACGCTGGTGCACTTATGCACGCCCCTTACAGACCTCTTAGGAATGGGGTGAGGTCAATGGTAGTCAGTTTAAGGTTAAAGATTTGGGGGTTTGGGGAAGAAACTACAGAGTCGGGTAATGTATTCCAGGCATTGACCACTCTGTTGCTGAAGTCAAATTTTTTGCAAGCTGAAGTAGTCAATTGAAGTAGTTTCAATCTTTCTTATCCCTCAATCGTTCTTACCCCTCTATCATTCAAATCTTGAGAAAGATCATTCAAATCTTGAGAAAGGCACAAATCACCAATCCATGACTGAAAATTAGTACAGGTAATCCTCAACCTACCACCATAATTGAGCTGGGAATTACGATTGTAAATTGTGCCAGTTGTTACATGGATCGTCATGTGACTGCACCTGATGTTATGAGTTTACCATGTGGCTGTTCTGATTTTCCCATCTTTTTTGTGGTGGTTGTTAAGCAAAAGACATATTACGTAAATCCATTGTCTGCAATGGACATTTTTTGCCAGAAACCAGAAGTAAATACCAGTCCTAAATCACAGTCATATGACCATGGGACACTTCAAATGCCTGTATATGAGGGCTGTTTGCCGAGCAACCAAAATACAATCATGTGAATATGGGGACGTGGCCGTTATAACTTTGAATCTGGTTCTTAAGAAGGTCTGTTGTAACTTCGAACAGTCGCTAAGCAACTGGTTGTAAGTTGAGGACTACCTGTATGATTTTATTATTCTCATGTTGTGTAACTATTCCTTTTAGTAGTATTCTCCTGAGGGAAAGGGTTCACATGCAAGCCTATCCAATATTCCCAAAGTGAAAAAAGAATATTCTCTTAATTTAATATAATATTGGGGTATTTGCTCGACCCCACCCCTCACACCACTCTTTTAGATTTAGGATTATGGTATCTTGCTTGCAAAAATCCTATTGTACACTAGGGGGAGTAAGGTAAGTGGTAGCCATACCTCTTTGCAGCCATCTAGTGGTCCTCCATGTCTTTGCAACTCAGATCTGATTGCCCTTATTTTCAAGCTGGTTGTTGAAATAATTTGTTTCCTGGATTTGTACAATTTCTTGAATCATAAATTATCTTTTTTTTTGTTTTGGTCAAAGGAGGAAAACATTCAGAAGTATCCAGATATCTTCTTGCATATTTCCAAGATTTAAAGATTCAACATTTTAAGGAACATATTTTTCTGAATAGCACGTTTCCTGAAATTATCTTATGAAAAAGCTCACAATGAATGGCCATTTCATAATAAGTTTCCAAGCGCTTTTTGTATTATTTAAGCAGCATGGCCATCAATGTGCAGGTTTGACTGGCTTTTTGCATAAAGACACCCATTGTCTTCATTTCTGCATTTCCTTGCAAAGTTGAGATTCTTGAAGGATGCTTCCCGGCCAGGATCATGTTGGAAAGGTCAGGCAAATAAATTATTCTTGCATATAACCGTGTCTGAGTTAATTCAAACTTTTAAGGCGTGTCCATGACATCTGCCCCAGTTGGTAGATTTTCTAGCTTCTTCTACAGCTTGTTCTGGTTTGGGTTATATCTTATCTGATCAAGAGTTCTGAAAAACCTGACAGTTTGCACATATATTTTTCTGTTATAATTCTGTTATAATTAAAAGTGGTATTCAAGCTATATACCTGAATGGACATGGCTGTGATTTGTCACCGTGCCAGCCCTCTGGAACAGCATCCCTGCATCCTTACATTTTGATGATGTTTAGAAAGTCATGGAACATGGGAATCTCAAGTCCTGGAGTAGAATTATGGTTAATACAGGTAGTCCTCGACTTACAACAGTTCATTTACCAGTAGTGACCTTTATAATGCCTTGGTAAGGCCACACTTGGAATACTGCATCCAGTTTTGGTCGCCATGATGCAAAAAAGATGTTGAGACTCTAGAAAGAGTGCAGAGAAGAGCAACAAAGATAATTAGGGGACTGGAGGCTAAAACATATAAAAGAACAGTTACAGGAACTAGGCATGGCTAGTTTAATGAAAAGAAGGACTAGGGGAGACATGATAGCAGTCTTCCAATATCTCAGGGGCTGCCACAAACAAGAGGGAGTGAAGCTATTCTCCAAAGCACCTGAGGGCAGGACAAGAAGCAAGAAACTAATCAAGGGGAAATTCAACCTAGAACTAAGAAGAAATTTTCTGACAGTGAGAACAATTACCGTATTTTTCAGAGTATAAGATGCACATTCCCCCCCCCCTAAAAGAGGCTGAAAATTTGGGTGCGTCTTATACTCTGAATGTAGCTTTTACTAAGCTTTTTTTCAGCCCTAATGAGGTGCTAACGAGTGAAGCGATCTTCCATGCTTTGCTAGCGAAGCAATCTTCCCTTTGCCTACTTTTCTCATTGTTTCTCTCTGAAGAGAGAGAGAAGTAAAGTGTTTTAGAAACTGTTTTTTATCCCCAACCAGGGGATAAAAAGCAAGCAGGCATGCTCAAAACCAGCAAACTAATGTGCTGAAGCTGGCCAGGCTAAGGACTAGCCAGATGAATACCTGGTAGGCAGAATCCCCCCCCACTATTTTCCTCTCCAAAAACTAAGGTTTATACTCTGAAAAATACGGTAATCAATGGAAAGACTTACCTCCAGAAGTTGTGAATTTTCCAACACTGGAAGTTTTTAAGAAGAATTAGACAACCATTTGTCTGAAATGGTATAGGGTTTCCTGCCTGAGCAGGGGGTTAGACTAGAAGACCTCCAAGGTCCCTTCCAACTCTGTTATTCTATTCATTCAAAGTTACAACGGCATTGAAAAAAGTGACTTATCACCATTTTTCACACTTATGACCTTTGCAGCAGCCCCATGGTCACATGGTCAAAATTTGGATGCTTGGCAACTGGTTCATATTTATGACGCTTGCAGTGTCCCGGAGTCATGTGATCCGCTTTTATGACCTTCTGACAAGCATAGTCAATGGGGAAGCCAGTTTCACTTAACAACCATACTACTCTCTTAACAACTGCAATTATTCACTTAACAACTGTGGTAAGAAAGGTTGTAAAAGGGGGCAAAACTCTCTTAACAAATGTCTCACTTAACAACATAAATTTTGGGTTCAATTGTGGTCATAAGTCAAGGACCACCTGTAACTTCTATCATGGACTGTGCTAGAATTTTTTTCAGAAATATTGTACAGGGCTTTATCCTGGCACATTTAAACTTGGTAGACCATTCGCAGATTAGCAACACTTATTTTTATGTTTTATTTAATGCAATGTAGATTCCCCCCAGATCAGATGATTCTGGGGAGATTACATTTTTAAAAATGGGGGGGGGGGAGAAACAGAGCATGTATCCGATATATTGTACTTAGGATCATTTTACACAGATTAGAGCCTTACATGAAAAGGGAATTGCCACATGTTCAAATTGTATTTAGAAAAGAGGAAGGGACAAGAGAAATTATTGCTGGTGTGTGTTAGGGTGTACCAACATTTCAGGTAGTCCTCAGCTTATGACCACAATTGAGCCCAATATTTCTGTTGCTGAGTGAGACAATTGTTAAGTGAGTTTTGCCCTATTCTACAACCTTTCTTGTTAAGTGAATCACTGCAGTTGTTAAGTTAGTAACATGGTTGTTAAGTGAATCTGGTTTCCCTCATGGACTTTGCTTTTCAGAACTTCACAAAAGGTGATCTCATGACCCTGGGACACTGCAACCATCATAAAAATGAACCAGTTGCCAAGTGTCTGAATTTTGATCATGTGATGCTGCAATGGTCATAAGTGTGAAAAATGGTTATAGGTCACTTTTTTCAGTGCTGTTGTAACTTTGGTCACTAAATGGACTGTTGTAAGTCGAGGACTACCTATATTATAAGCACTACTGGTAGGTGTAGCAAACTACTCAAAGCAATAGCAATAGCACTTCGACTTATATACCGCTTCATAGTGCTTTACAGCAGGGGTCTCCAACCTTGGCAACTTTACGACTTGTGGACTTCAACTCCCAGAATTCCTCAGCTGGCGCATGCTGGCTGAGGAATTCTGGGAGTTGAAGTCCACAAGTCGTAAAGTTGCCAAGGTTGGAGACCCCTGCTTTACAGTCCCCTCTAAATGGTTTACAGTCAGCATATTGCCACCAACAATCTGGGTCCTCATTTTACCGACCTTGGAAGGATGGAAAGCTGAATCAACCTTGAGCCAGTCAGGGTTGAACTCCTGGCAGTCGGCAGAATTAGTCTGCAATACTGCATTCTAACCACTGGCATAGCAAATCCATTTCCCTTTTCGTGTAAGGCTCCAATCTGTGTTAGATGATGATCCTACGAATTATTTTGTAAGCATATCAAATTAAAAATATTGTGCAAAATTTTGCACAACGTGAAATTCGCTTTCCTTGGTATTGATATGTAGACTGACCTCTTCAGTCTGGTGGACATTGTGTTCTCCAGATCTGCTGATATGATTTAATTAGAACCTTCATTAATTCTTGCGTACACATTCAACTTCAACCTGAACCTAGCTATGAAGTTCTTTGCATCAATGGTTGGGACATTGATGATTGAAGAATATGTGGGCAACGTACAACACAGATATTCCTTGAAAATTAGTACATAATTGACGTAATAGGCCAAGTAGTATGACAACATTTCTTATCTTGTCCTCTCTAGGAGAAACACTCCATAATAACTACAAATAACTATATAAAGTTAAGTCAGTCTTTAAGCTTATTGTTAAATCTAGCGTTCTAGACTATACAGCAGCATATTGCGTTATCTTTTGAGTTTTAAAGCATGAAGACTTTTCAAGAATGAGTAATAAACTCATATCCCAGATCCTTTGTTTAAAATCTGGAGAGTCGATTTATTTTCAATCACGTAAAATTATCTTTTCTGCCATGGCCTAGGTTTGATAGAGCTAAAACTCAGGATGCGTAGACAATTTCACGTTTTAGCACAGTATCAACATTACATTGAGATCCTTATCCACACTATAAATTTTATTTCCCAAGTTGTCTTAACATATGCAATGATTTGAAACCACAAACAAGGCTGAAGCTGTTCAAGATCAAACCATAGGAGTGAAAAAATCTAAAATTTCAGGTACCTCAGAGGTTGCTAAACTAGAGCTTCTGGGCCATTCTGTTTAATTAGGTTTAGGGTTTAATATTTTTCCAAATGGACGTCATTAAGTATTTCAGATTTATGATGCAATCTACCAATACCTATGAAACAATAGAAATCAGCCAACTAAAATGTTGATTCCTTGTTTAACACAAGCAACCCAATAGAAGATCTTGTCTGCCGTTTTCAAACTCCACAGCATCAGATTTTCATGATATTTGCAATCAAAGTGTGTAACCTTTTGTCTATTTAATAACGAAATGTACCCAGCTGGAAATAAAAATCTGCTGAGTGTACTAGAATTCTAAAATACAAGTAGTCCTCGACTTACGACCACAATTGAGCCCAAAATTTCTGTTGTTAAGCGAGACATTTGTTAAGTGAGATTTGCCTCATTTTACAACTTTTCTTGCCACCGTTGTTCAGTGAATCATTGCATTTGTTAAGTTAGTAACACGGTTGTTAAATGAATCCGGATTCCGCATTGACTTTGCTTGTCAGAAGGTTGCAAAAGGGATCACGTGACCCCAGCAACCGTCATAAAGATGAACCACTTGCCAAGCATCCGAATTTTGATCGCGTGACCATGAGGATGCTGCAATGGTTGTAAGTGTGAAAAATGGTCGTAAGTCACATTTTCAGTGCCGATGTAACTTTGAATGGTCACTAAATGAACTGTTGTAAGTTGAGAATTACCTGCATGCCAAAATGACAACATGCCAGTCTATCCATCCCTCCAAATTTATCTTGCATTTTTAAAATGTTAAATAAAATAAAATAATAAAATAAAATAATAAAATAAAATAAAATAAAATAAAATAATAATAAAATAAAATAATAAAATAAAATAATACAATACAATACAATACAATACAATACAATACAATGCAATGCAGTACAATACAATACAATACAATGCAATGCAATACAATACAATACATACATAAAACA
>QLTV01002667.1:1884319-1898384 GCA_003457575.1 Thermophis baileyi
AATATAGGTCAGATTACCTGAAATGTGTGGCTAGGGAGAACCTAAAAGTAGATTTGGTCTGAAACAGAAGCAAATCTGTCTTTCAGCAGGATTGGGGGAAACAAGGAAAGCTTTACTCTCACAGAGAAATGACTCAGCGCGGACTTTGGTTCTATTTTTAGGGTGAATTACACAGTAAAAAAATGTGTCTGCGGTGATGGGGTGTGGGTGGGAGCCGCCGTTTCATCTACCTCTTGGTTTGGAAACTCAAGTGGTTTCAGTGGTGGATTGATAACCTGCTTTCGCTTCACATCCCAGTTGGCTCGCTGCAGGAAGCTCTTTGCGGGGCAGCCCTTGAAGAGGGTTCAGTAACAATGGGGTAAACGGCAGCAGCTTGCTTGTTCTTCAAAACAAGACAGAAACCCCCAGATAAAGAGGTATCCTTGGGGCCATCCTTGGATTCCGGATGTATTTAATCTTATGGCTTTGGGACTTTCTTCCCAAGAAGATGGACCTGAGGCTAAGAGGGCTAGACAATTGAGCCCAAAATTTATGTTACTAAGTGAGTCAGTTGTTAAGTGAGTTCCCCCCCACCTAACGACTTTTCTTGCCACATTTGCTAAGTGAATCATTGCAGTTGTTATATTAGTAACACGGTTTGTTAAGTGAAACTGGTTTCCCCATTGACTTTGCTTGTCAGAAAGTTGCAAAAAAGGGATCACATGACCCCGGGACACAGTCATGAATCTGAGTCAGATGTCAAGCATCCAAATGTAAATCATGTGACCATGGGGATGCTGCAAGGGTTATAACTATGAAAAATGGTCATAAGTCACTTTTTTCAGTGCCGTTGTAACTCTGAACGGTCACTAAATGAACTTGTAAGTTGAGATCTACCTCTACTTTCATTTGGTCAGACAAGGATCTTTTTACATAATGAGGCTTTTAAAATTAAGCTAGATTTTATTTTATCTGGTTATGTGTCTTTTCACTGGCCATTGTTAAGGCTTCAGTTTTACAGGTGGTCCTCAACTTACAACTACAAATGAGCCTAAAATTTATGTTGCTAAGTGAAACATTTGTTAAGTAAGTTTTACCCCATTTTACGACCTTTCTTGTCACAGTTGTTAAGTGAATCCCTGCAGTTGTTAAGTTAGTAACACAGTGGTTAAGTGAATCTGGTTTCCCCATTGACTTCGCTAGCCAGAAGGTCGCAAAAAGCGATCACATGGCCCCGGGACACTGCATCCATCATAAATATGAATCAGGGTTGCCAAGCGTCCGAATTTTGGTCACTTGACCATGGGGAGGCTGCAACGGTCCGTAAGTGTGAAAATAAGTCACTTTTTTCAGTGCTGTTGTAACTTTGAATAGTCACTAAACGAATGGTTGTAAGTGAAGGACTACCTCTATATTGTTTTACCATCATTCTGGTTCTGGGCTGCCTTTTTCTTTTGCTACAGATGCTGCAGGAGGGTAAAGTAATAAAGTGAAATAAATGGAAACCAGAGGTGGGTTCCTACCGGTTCTATCCGGTTCTTCAGAACCGTTAGTAAACCGGCGATGACGTCACAGAGCCGGTTCTGTCGGTGTCTCCGTGGGCGCCGCCATCTTGGATTTTGCTTCTGCGCATGCTGTTTTTTGATTGCTGCGGGCACGTGCGCATGCGGGCGCCCGGCGCAACCCTGAGCGAACTGGCAGCAAAAGGATCCAGAACCCACCCCTGATGGAAACCCAAGCTGGGGATTGGAGGAAGAATGAGCAATCAGGAGTGATCCCAGCCCTGAAGAAACTCCTTGTGTTGTGTTAAAATGCAGCCATGTGTGCAACACTTAAGGTGAGGCAACCTCAGTTCAATTTCCTTGCATAACCTCTGTCTCGTATCGCCTCCCCAGTTTCAGTTCCTGATGAGTATTTTTTTTTAAAATTGATCAACCTATTGATCTTCCTACTTTACGAGCATGGTGTAAGTGCCCACTGTACAGTTAGAGCTGGAGAGTATTTTGCATATTTAATGATACTATGTAAATAACATTAAACATTTGAAACATGCACAGGGAGTACTATAGTCATAGGAAGGCGGGACATGACATTGCTGTGAGTATGTTTAAGAAAAGAGCGGATACACAGGTAATCCTTGACTTATGGTGTAATAGAGAATGGAACTATGGTAATAAATTATGCAGGTCATTAAGGGAGTCACCGTGTGTCTGTGCCCAATTTTACAATCTTTTTTGTGGCAATCCTTAAGTGAATGCCATGGTTGTTAAACGAATGCATTGGAAAAAAACTTCGTAAATTGAAGTCATCTGACTGCGGCTGTCGGAACTTTGAAACCAGGTCTTAAGTGGCTCTGGGGTGGTTCTGTCTTAACTTCGAATATCACTAAGCATAAGTCAAGGACTTATGTCGTAAGTCATAACTCCTTGGACTACAGGTATTCTTTGACACATGACTCTAATGGAGCCTGCCCGTTACGGTCGGATGTCATAATAGTTGGTTTTAATTTTGCAGCGGTCGCTAAGCGAATGCTGTGGTTGTTAAGCAAATGTTGTGGTCAGTAAGTGAACACACTGCGGTTGTTACACGAACGCTGCAGTCATTAAGCAAAGCAATGGTTCTCTACGGGCAGAGTTTTGCTGAAAACTGGAAGTCAATCCCAGCTTTTGGCAAAACCGTCATTAAAATTCAGTCATTTGACTGCAGGACGTTACAAATGGCGTTACGGTGGCGCGGTGGTTAGAGTGCAGTACTTCTGTTGACTGCAATTTGGCAGTTCAAATCTCACCAGGCTCAAGGTTGACTCAGCCTTCCATCCTTCCGAGGTCGGTAAAATGAGGACCCAGATTGTTGGGGGCAATATGCTGACTCTGTGAACTGCTTAGAGAGGGCTGTAAAGCACTGTGAAGTGGTAGATAAGTCTAAGTGCTATTGCTATTGCTATAATATGGACATGTTACTGAACACCCAAACTTCAATCACGTGGCCACGGAGGGAGACCAACAATTGGCACTTCAAGTCCATTTTATAAGTCCCCTTTTGGGGGGGCGGGGGGGGGTCATTCATAATTTTGAAAGCTAGCTAAACGACCGGTCGTAATTTGAGGGCTCCCTGTATTCCAATACGCTACAAAGGTTTTGTGCATTTATTTCATTAGGGCCAAAGAGCTGTGGTAACCTCCTTGGCAGTCATAAGACGAGGAATTGAACAAACAAAATCTGTTGACCGCCGGAAGTCTCACCCTATTTTTGGAATTCCACCTTTTTGCAGAATGGAGTAATCAAAACATGTTTTAAAGGAGAGATTCTAAGGTAGATGCACCCTCACCTGTGCATCAAATGAACATTAAAAAGGTGGTCTGAATTAATGTTCCATTCTGGGAGCAACTGAAAAGCTAACCCACTCATCCCTATAAAAGGTTGATGTGTTGTTTTAGGCAGAATACAAGTAGCCCCCAACTTACAACAGTTCATTTAGTGACCATTCATTTAGTTACAATGGCACTGAAAAAAAAGATTTATGACTGTTTTATGACTGTTGCAGCATCCCCATGGTCACGTGATTAAAATTCAGATGCTTGGCAACTGACTCATATTTATGACGGTTGCTGTGTCCTGGGGTCATGTGATCACCTTTTGCATCGTTCTGACAAGGAAAGTCAATGGAGAAGCCAGATTCACTTAACAACCCTGTTACTAACTTAACAATTGCAGCTGGCTAGTCTAGTGAAAAGAAGGACTAGGGATGACATGATAGCAGTGTTCCAATATTTGATATTTGCCACAAAGAAGAGGGGATCAACCTATTTTCCAAAGCACCTGAAGGCAAGACAAGAAACAATGGATGGAAACTCATCAAAGAGAGAAGCAACCTAGAACTAAGGAGAAATTTCCTGACAATTACCTGTAGAACAATTAACCAGTCAAATGGCTTGTGTCCAGAAGTTGTGGGTGCTCCATCACTGGAGGTTTTTAAGAAGAGATCGGACAACCATTTGTCTGGAATGGTGTAGGGTCTCCTGCTTGTGCAGGGAGTTGGACTAGAAGACCTCCAAGGTCCCTTATTCTGTTATTATTCTGTTATTCTGTTCTTAAGATGTGGGAATGCAGCTGGTAGAGTCACTTCTAACAGTTAATTTAATTAACTGCCTTAGGATGATCTGTGAACCCAGATATTTTCCCATGTGGCTCCTTTGGTATGCACTACAGGGACTTCGATTGGTCCAAATGTTGCTTGGAGCTGAAATCACAAACACAAATCCTAGTTTCAGGGCATTTATTCTGTCAACCAGATTTGGTCTCCAGACTTAATGCAAGGAGGGGCTTTTCATGTTGAATTTTGGCCTAAGGACACAAACTAATTATCTTTTCAATTCTCAACAGAGGGAAAATAGTCTATCATTTTATCTCTGCCAACATGGATTTTGAGGATGCCAAGAAATTACTTTTTAAATATATCCTTGCTGGTTTGTTTTAATCGTATATTTTATTTTTCAAATGCAGTGTGATGCTTTGGAGGTTCACAGGATCGTACAACAGTGTTTCTCAAACTTGGCAACTTGAAAATGGGCAGACTTCAACTCCCAGAATTCTCCATTCAGCAAGGCTGGCTGGAGAATTCTGGGAGTTGAAGTCCGCCCCTCTTCGAGCTGGCTGGAGAATTCTGGGAGTTGAAGTCTGCCCATCTTCAATTGAAAAACACTGTCCTAGAGTTGGAGAAGGCTATTTATCTCTTTGTTTTTCAAGTTTATATTTAGGCCATGGAGTCCAACCCCAGCTTATGTAGAAATCTAAATTAATGCATCTTGAGAGGTGGCTGTGTAAGCGTTTGCTTTTTCCAGCAAAGTGGAGTTGGCCACCTCTTTACTCAAGGGTTCCATCGTCCAGATGCTCCTAGGGACCTTAAATGTTAAAAAAAAAAAAAATCAGGATCTATTTCTAGGTGACATTTTCTCTAGTATGTGAAGAAGCTATTGTATTTTTCAGATGTTCTTTTGAAGGCTGAAGCTGCCCAGCTCTTTCAGTCATTCTTCTGGGTTTCCAGGGAAACGTCTAGACTTAAGCAGTTGAAATAGATACCCAGGTTCACATTTCCTGGCCTTTCGGTATTGCACAGAACTTTGGATGAACTTGCAGGAAGTCAGAATTACCTGGGCTGGCTTCAGGCCAGAAAAGAAACACACAGTAAACACCCTTAAGCTTGCAAAAGGAATTATTGGATCATTAACCACCTCAGCAGACAGGATGTGAACCCATGAAATCATATTATGTGTTCCTTCACATTGCACAAGCTTGTCATGTCACAAAAGCTTTTCCTTTCCCCTTCCACCCTGTCTGAGAAAGGGAGATTTCCCTACATACTGAAAAACCCTCATGAATTTTTCTCGAAATCATAATGATAAAAGACATCCAGTAAATTAAATTGCTGAGGATGCAGCTAGACAAGGGTGTGTGTGTGTGTGTGTGTGTGTGTGATAAAAAGAACATCTGCTAGGTGCTAATTAATCAAGCTGATTAAGCCTCAATTTGCAGGTTATCTTGGCAGCAGGGTAGCTACTGAAAATGAGCTTTCATGCCAAGCCAGTTTGCATTGTGGTTAACAAAAAAGCATCAATAATACGCATGTTTATGAGTTTGCATATCTCTCTCTCTCTCTCTCTCTCTCAGAGAGAGAGGAAGAGAGAAAGCGAGGCAGAGAGGGAGAGAGATGGGAAGAAGAGAGGGAGAGAGGGAGGGATTCTTCTTCTTCTTCCTCCTCCTCCTCCTCCTCCTCCTGGTTTCCTTTCCAAAAGGGAAGAAGGCAACTTTCGGCTTGTGGCACTTTGTGTTGATGCTTTGTGGTGCTCTCTCTTTTTGAGGCTCCAGGGATCAGCTTCAAACATTGGACACTTTAAAAATAGAAGACATAAATTAGTAAGATGAGCCTCTCCCTATGAAAGGAGTTAAAACATCCGAGAAGTGACTGTGCTGAGCCTCTCACTTTATACTTTGTTTACACTTTGTAATCATATATACGCTTGACAAATAAATAAATAAATAAATAAATAAATAAATAAATAAATAAATAAATAAATAAATAAATAAATAAATAAATAAATAAATAAGTCGCTAACACAACAATCAGCCTTTGCCTATTATGTCAACCGGCCAGCACAATCTTAATGCAACTTAGATGGCTTAGGAACCTACCTACAGTTGACTAGCTCTGAATTGTCTTTCTCCAAATCATGTAAGAGCAAGGGAATTCGAGAATGAATACTTATAGAACAGGGGCCTTCAACCTCGGCAACTGTAAGACTTTCTTTAAGACTTGTGGACTTCAACTCCCAGAATTCCCATGCTTGGAATTCTAGGAGTTGAAGTCCACAGGTCTTAAAGTTGCCAAGGTTGGAAACCCCTGTTATAGAAGACATTGTAGGAAGAGACCCCCGTTTGTGCAGGGTAGCCAAAATTCAGGAGGCACCCAGTCATCCCTTTTCTGACTAACCAACTTTACTAATAAAGGAGAATATTTATAGCTCAGGATTCAAATGAAGGGTGCTTGGTGCTCTCTGAGCTTGGTTGTTTTCTTGCAGATGTTTTATTTCCAAACTAGGTAACATCACTAGCAACTGATGACGTTACCTAGTTTGGGTAATGAAACATCTGCAAGAAAACAACCAAGCTCAGAGAGCACCAAGGACCCTCATAATGCACTTTATTAAAAGGCAAGGCCTTTCACTGTGTGCAGCTGATGAAGTGATCTGCAGCTCATTGGAGTTTCCGCCTTTTAATAAAACGCGTTAGTTGGAAAAAGGACATTTCCTGAAAGGTTTTTTTTTTTTTTTTACTCATAGAAGGGTAATAGAGATGTAGCTTGCGGCTTCTCTATCCTGGAATATTCTGAATGCCACAGGCTACCCCAAGAGACTTCTGGGCACGCATTCATGCTGGCAACTGTGATAGTCTCTAGAGAATTCAAAACATCCAAAGCCAGATGTGTAATCAAGAGGTTTAACTGTGACCAAAATGGCCAATATTGCAGCAAAGAGATTTGAGGTCCTTTTATGTGTGTGTGCATGAACATATATGTTTACGCATGTGCAAGCAGTCCCATGTCGTTCATATGGGTTGAGTCTCCCCTCACTGTTAGCCACACACGCCGTCCTTGGTGAGAAGTCACCCGTCCTTTGCAGTTTAGCAAGATTCTCCATTTGAGCCAGCATTTGTAAAATGATATTTCTATATTTACTTAAACATCTATTTAAAGAGAAATCCTTCATAATTACTCACCCCCAGATAGATGATACTGTTTTGGCTGTGTTTATTTAGTTTCTATTAGCAATTGGCAAAATGTCTGCTCTGGTCTTAAAAGAAGATCTAGATGAATAGCCACTTGATCGTAAAATAAAGAATGTTCCTCTCTTTTTATTTTATTTTTTAAAGAAAAACTTGTGGGAAATGGCATGCAGAAGTCCACGGAGCATTAAAAAAAATCTCTCACAGGGATGGATGGATGAAGAGAAAATTCTCCAATGGATCAAGTGGCATTTTCAACTGCCCTGTCTGAGGGTTAGGGCAATTGCTGAGAGAGGCCCATCTTCCTCAATCTGGTGCCCCCATGATGAGTAGGGACCACAGCACCCAGAATCCCCAGCCAATAATAGGAATCTGCTTTCCGTTTTGCAAAGGAAGGCACGCATTGAAAAACAACACCTTTGGATCTTGGAAGGGCCAATCTTCTAGAGATGGACAGACTGTTGATATTTGGGGAGGCTAAATTTCTCTTTTTGGGGAGCAGGAAGTTGCAGCTAAGCAACTCAGAGCATGACACAGGGTGAAAGGGGGATATTCGTTGAACGATGGGAGTTATTGGTGGGCTGTTTTATTTTCAAAAATGATGGAGTCTATTTTAAGATATATATTATTGTTTTCCAGTCCCACGTCAAACTGTAGATCACATCGTGACCGGCTGTAAGCTGAGGGCATATATTAGTCCAATATCTGATTTTTTAAAAAATATAAACAATGCTGCACTTCAATGGTTAGATGGCCTAGACATTGGAATTTGAACACAGATCTTTTGAACATTTATATTTTATTGCATTTTACTAATCTAGATGAAATGTTGATATAGATTGCTGGTCCATGTATGATGTGCCATACGCTAAATAAATAAATAAATAAATATTTTCCAGGATTTGTCATAAAATGCCATAAAACATGGACACGTGACCACACAACATTGTAAACAGACGTAAATGCAAGCTGTTTGTTGAGTGTGTGGAATGCAGCCACGTGGCCACGAGCGGTGCTGGTGGTGGCCGATGGAACTCTGGGACTGGGTCATAACTATCCCAGAGAGTCTGTCGTAGCTTTGAATGTTCACTAAGCTACTACCAATTGTAAGTTGAGGACTAGCTGTATTGTAGGTGCTCTGTCTTCCAGCTCTTTCTGTTTCCCTCTAGATACCTTAAGGCAGAGGTCTCCAACCTTGGCAACTTTAAGACTTATGGACTTCAGCTCCCAGAATTCCTTAGCCGCTGGCTGAGGAATTCTGGGAGCTGAAGTCCACAAGTCTTAAAGTTGCCAAGGTTGGAGACCTCTGCCTTAAGGCAAGTGTTTGTCTTAAAAATATGTGGAAATAGGCTTTTTCCATATTGCAAAGAATTACTGAGGCTCGACAGTTAGCTTTGGGTCTTTTCCAAGAAGGAAGCCAAGAGACGTGAAATGTGCATTACTTGGAGGTTGTGTCACAGTTTGGTGTGCAATAGAATACACACATCTTTGGCATGCCCACACAGTCTGTCTGTGACAAAGAGAAGAAATGGGCAAAAGAGAAGAAGGGGGTGGTGAAGTAATCGTGACTCTCCCCCTGTCCCTCCCCAGGAGGAGAGGCTCTGATGAAGTTCTTCAAGGAAGATTGTCGAAACAGATGAAGAAAGAACAGGAAAATCTCAGCCTTCAGTCCTGCCACGGCTAGAGACAAACGGAGAGTCATCCATAAATCATACATACAGTCTCTTGCAAGATTTGAGAGTTTGGCCAAGGGGGGGAGTTTTGGTGTGTCTGAGGCGTGGGGCAGCCCTATAGGATGGGGTTCCTTGGATAGATCAGTCATCAGTGGAAGAACTAGCTTTGTAGGTGAAAAGGAAAGTATTTCCTCCTGATCGTTTTCTTTTCTCTTTCTTTCTTTCTTTCCTTTCTTTCTCTTTCCTCCTTCTTCCCACCCTCTCTCCTACCTTTTTCTTTTCCTTCCTTTTTCTTTTTTCTCTTCCTTCCTTCCTTCCTTCCTTCCTTCCTTCCTTCCTTCCTTCCTTCCTTCCTTCCTTCCTTCCTTCCTTCCTTCCTTCCTTCCTTCCTTCCTTCCTTCCTTCCTTCTTTCCTTCTCTTTCTTTCCTCCTTTCCTTTCTCTTTCCTTCCTTCCTTCTTCCCACCCTCTCCCCTACCTTCTTTTCCTTCCTTTTTCTTTTCTTTCTCCTTCCTTCCTTCCTTCCTTCCTTCCTTCCTTCCTCCCTCTGACCGTATAAATAAAACCACCTCCCTCTCTCCATGGTGTGAAACTAACACAAGATTATATGTACTTCATACTGTGTTTTGGTTTAGACTCTTGAAAATGTTAATGTTCTCTGTAGCTGGTTTTCCAGATGATGCTATAACTAGTTTTATTATTTTTAACAGAGATTATGGGAAATGAATAGTAAGAATCCCTCCCTCCCTCCCAGGATTTTAGTCCTCAAAGGCAGGTTGCCAAGGATTTTCTGGTGCTGGAGTTCATTTGATCAACCTGCTCCCGCCAGCCTGACTACCCTGTCCCCGTTGTCCCCCTGCCATTTCAGGCTGCTGCTAAGATGACACATTTGGAATGGGTTCTGTAGCAGCTGCCATGGCATGTACTTGGAACCAAGCAGAGATACCAAAAGTTCTGTCCCAAAGCTTTGAATATATTAGCCTTGGGTCTCTGCACGCCTTAACTTTTCTTACATCAGCTTCCATAAACTCGGACATTTGACCACTCAATTTTATTGCTGTCCCAAATGCTAACATTGCACAATCATGCTCTGATCAAATGTCCACAAGGAGTGCCCAACCTCATGGGCTCAGGGTGCTTTTGGCTTTTGAGAAGGCCTCCTTCTCCAGAGATGGAGCCAAACCAAACCTCCATTGGATTTTGGTTCCATTTCTATCTAAAGGTAATGAAAATTAGAAGTTGTTACTAGGATTATTCCACTCATGGATTGAACAGAATGACAGAGTTGGAAGACACCTTGGAGGTCTTCTAGCCCAACCCCGTCAAGCAGGAAACCCTATAACTTTTCAGACAAATGGTTGTCCAATCTCTGTGTGACATAGAGATGGTCACTTGGTCTATCTATACCTTCTCTGTTTTACTGAAAAATGGGAAAGCACGCAGGTCCATGGCCTGCTTGGGATGACCACAGCATATAGATGATTTTTTTTAAAAAAGTTGTTCTTTTCAGTCAGGTCTGTTTTCTGGAACCTCCCTAGTCAAGTCCGTGCAGTTTTCTTGTCAAGTGGTTTGCCCTTGCCTTCTTCCTAGGGCTGAGAGAGAGTGACTGGCCCACGGTCACCCAACTGGCTTTGTGTCCAAGGCGGGACAAGAACTCCCAATCTGCTAGTTTGTAGCCTGATGCTTTAACCACCACATCTAACTGGCTCTCATATAGAGGACCTGGACTTGTAAAAAAAGAGAAGTAAAATAATAAAGAGTATGAATTAATAAAAAGGAGACAGGAAGCGAATAATTTTTTTCATAAGTGTTCCACAATTTGTTTAAAGCAGAAAAGCAGATCAAGGGTTCTTTTTTTTTTCTGATTAGGTTCTCATCATGATTTTTGCTAACAGAATCAGAATTCAGAGGATGCCACTATTAAGATGAATATACTCAGAATTCTGTCTATTTAAATAAGAATAAAGAAGGCATTAGTCCTAGCTCTCTAGAGAAGATTTTGATCCTGTAAAGATAGAAAGAAAGAGAAGACGACAATCAGCAACATTGAGAAGAAGACCATCAGCAACATGGTGGATGGGCCAAGTTACAATGGTGATGGGTGCACTGTTGAAAGACCTGAAGGACCCACATTAGGGACAAATCATGATGAAGAAAATCTATCAATGTCATTCTTAAGAGATGACACTGACTTGAGGCACATAACCAACCAACCAATCAACCAGTCAACCAGCCAGCCAGCCAGCCAGCCAGCCAGCCAGCCAGCCAGCCAGCCAGCCAGCCAGCCAGCCAGCCAGCCAACCAACCAACCAACCGTATCATACATTACTCTTGTCTTCTGAAGGTTTAAAGATTCCCAGTTTCTGAGTCTCCCTTTGTAGAACTATGTTTTCCATCCTGACCATGCTTCTTATCCTTCCTTAAACAGAACAACATCAAATTAATGTAGTCACATCTGCTGCCCACAGCAGTCTTCAGACCTTGGCTTTCTTGGTTCACTACAGCAGTTCTGTTTCTGTCTTTAATAAATAGACCACTTTGTGTTGCCTTCACTTCATCTCCAGGTCTTTGTGACAATCTCTGGCAGACATAATGCTTCTGAGTCGATAGTGTAGGCTTCTTAGGAGCTTCAGGTGAGCTCATATGGGCACAGGTTTTCTTTTCCTTAAAATTAAGCACTCTGTGAACTCCTGGACTTGTCTTCAGGAGTTGGCATTCAAAAAGTTTTCGCTTGTCACCTTTCAAGATACATTTCTTTGTAGGATAGCAACAAACTTCCCCTCGAGACTCAGAACGGATGTTTCAGTGCAGCCCTTATGAAATGAAAATTTGGAAATGACAATTCAAGCTCTGATGGAAACTGATAAAGCCAATCAGGAGGGCAGAGAATTTTCTTGTGTATTTCCACGGAAACCACTTCAGTAAATTAAAAGGCCATTTCAAACTTTAAAGCTATTCATGGGATGCTGGCATTTTAACTACCGGTATGTAAATAATCTACGATGAGTTTTCCCTCAACCGGAATACTGTACATTCAAGGAAGCCGTCTCAGTGAATAATCAGAGGAGCCATTTAAAGTATTTACAAGGCGATGGCACAAACCCAGCACAGATACTGTATAAGCAGAGGGTTGAATGAGCACATCAGAAAATTGGTTTCCTTATCTCAAGCATCTCACACACAACAGAGAGCATCATAATTCTGTTCAATAAACTCCTACGGGCAATGGGTATCAGTTGGGCTAGGTTGGAAAATGACACACACGGTTTTCTGTTAGGCATACCTGACTCAGTCATATGTGGAAATAGAAGTAACTTGGTGTGAGTAGGGAGAGTGGCTGTAAGAAAGTGAGGATCTTTGCTATTGTTGCAACACGGTCGCATGAATACGCAAAACTCTTAGTAGTCTGTTAAAGACCTGTGGCTCATAGCTAGGCACACAATCTTCAAAGGCGGAACCTCACCTACCCATTTTGAAAATTGTAATAGATTCTTTCCGCATGGAAGCATAGCAACATGGACTCGGTTAATATTTAGTATCCAAATTCAGAAATCAACGAAAATGCTTGCTTGGTCTCATTGTCTAAGATGGGAAACCAACACTTGGGTAAATTGGTTGGACAATGGATCTAAGGAGGCTCTATTGACCTTAGAAGCGTAAAACAAATTCCATTGGGATGTAGTTGCTTTCGGCTTTATAGATTTAATTGTTATTAAATACTGTGTTGTATCCTGTGTTTGAATTTATATACTGACAACTCCCTTCTGGAATAAGGAATTTTATAACTCCAAAACATATTTAGATGATAGATAATGAAGAGAGGGGGGGGAGGAGAGAGAGGGGGGAGGGGAGAGAGAAAGAGAGAGAGAGAGAGAGAGGGAGAGAGGGAGAGAGGGAGAGAGAGAGATAAAATGATGGGGAGTGATGGATGGATGGAGATGAGAGAGAGAGAGAGAGAGATAATAATAGATGGGTAGAGATCATGGTAGATGGATGTAGATGATAGATAAATGGATAGAATTATAAATAGATAATATAGATTATTTTATTTTAATACTATATTTCTACTTAGTTTGAACACCCAAAACATCTAACAAGTCTATTACAACATAATTTAAAACCAATATAAATATAAACTGTTAAAAATATTAGTTCTTCTGACTAGTAGGGCAGCAGACAAAAACAGAGAGATTGGGATAAACTAGGATCCATAACCATAGTTTGAATCAGGTTGCTCCGACTTCCATACCTGGTGTGTCCCAGTTCAACATATAAAAGCCTGCTATTACTTACATAGCTTCTCTGGTAAAGAAAGCCAAAGTCTCAAAATCTAATGTAGCTGAATGCAATAAGTAACAAAATATTATCTCAAAACTAAGTTCTTACTGCTGAAGATCTTTGACATAAGCTTTTTGCAAGAGCTGATCTCAATCCCAATTTTATAATGCAGTTTTTCCTCCTCCCAAATTTTAATATGCATTTGGAAATGTGGTTTGATTGAATACAGCTATTAAAATACCAAACGTGGTTTTACTGGCTCTATCAGCATGAATCAGGAAGTGGGGAGTTTCTGGGTCAAGGGGCCAACATTTAAAAAATGACTGTTGAAAGGTAGATCAGAAGATGGTGCCAACCTACCAGCCAAGATTTTATTGGTCTGATAAGAATGGCGGTGTATTATAGTCTGCAATCTGCAAAAAAATAATAATTGACATTTGTGTTTGTCTCTGTGCGAGTCTGCCAAGTTTTACCCATATTTATGAGGGCTCAACTGGCACAATCTTATGCATCTATGGCTGTGTTCATACAATACATTTTAAGCAAGTCCCTTAAAGCTTAATGGCTGCTGTTACGCATCTGAAACTTGGCTACTTTTAACCATTTTTGTGGTTGGCGAAGCTGTCCAAAATCCAGCCATTTTGTAAATTTATTTCACTATATTATGCAAATCCCAGAAAATGGATGAACTCAGCAATCATGTTAAGTATGGGGAGATAAAAACAAACAAACAGGGTTCTCCCACCAAGATAGGAACCAGATTGGAGTCAGGCAGTGATTCAAGGACACGGTACATGATTTTTTAAATTATTATTATTATTATTATTATTATTATTATTATTATTATTATTATTATTAT
>QLTV01002667.1:1899617-1917490 GCA_003457575.1 Thermophis baileyi
ATGACAAAATAACAAGAATCGGCGGTGTATTTTATTTTATTTTTTTTTTTATTTTATTTTATTTTATTATATTTTATTATTTTTTTACCAAATTTCTACACTGGCCATCTCACCTGAGTTACTCCGGATGGTTTAACATCCAATGGAGTAAAAAAAAAAAACCAATTAAAAAAGAGAGATAAAAACGGAATTAAAAGAGAGTTGAAGTTTTATTTATTTATTACATTATACACTGCTCACCTGTCATCAGAGAACGACTCTCAAAACTGAGAGGTTAAAAAATAAAGAATCGGAGGGAACACCCTCAAGACACCAACCACCTCCAGGGTTGTATATCACTGTTAGGAGCCATGCCAATTAGCAGACCCAGGTCTTGATGCTTATCCCAAAGTGATAATGGGTACCCACCTCACTTCTGGGCGTAAGAGGTTTCAAAGGGGTGGGGGTGGGGGTGACAAAACGTCTCTCTTCCTAGATCCCACCAATCAAAATTCTTTAACTGATGAGATCTACAACATATCCACCCTACCTGATCAGGTGGGATGGGTCAACATAATTGGGACAAGATGGTTCCTCAGGTAACCTGGTCCCATACCATGAAGGGCTTTAAAGGTGATAACCAATAGCTTGAATTGGAGAATATTGCGAGAACTAGAAAACTTTTTCATGAAAATAATGCAATGTGTAAAGTATAAGATGCAATACAAGGCCTTCGTTTAGTTAGTAGATTCAAAGTTCCAGTTTTCAGATTTTACCTATAACATCCAGGTGAGGTGTGTTGGGCTGAGAGAGATTGGCCCAACTCACTCATCTTGCTTTCGCGCCTAAGGCAAGACTAGAACTCACAGACTCCTGCTTTCTATGCCAGCACCTTAACCACTACACCAAACTGACTCGTGATTATTATAAGTGTGTGTCAGAGTGTGCACAGCGTGACTACTATTTTGAGACAACCCAGGAGCAAAATACAGTACACAGGTTTGTCTTACAAACAGTGGTTTATATACAAGACTTCTATATACATAAACGTGGTAGGCACATACTAGACAAACAATCAATCTTCACCTCTACACGGAGAACTACAATGCAGATAGAACATGAGAAGAGTGATACACGAGGAGAGGGTGATATGCCCTCTCATGGACTCTCTTATATAGACAGCTTCTTAAAGCGGCAGTAACCCTGCTGACTCATCCAGTCTTAAAGCGACAATAACCCTGCTGACTCATCCTCATTGCACCAGCATTTACAGCAGCCTTACATCAGCTGGTCATCATTTAAATCTTCATTACTCTGACAGTGTGATTATCATATTATTATTAGTTATGACGTTAGGGTTAATTGTTGATATATTTTAACAATTTAAATTGATTTTGTGTTTGTGTGTTTGGGATTTATAACCATCTTTCAATGGATTAGGAATGCTCAAAAAGTGATCCATTAAACATCAACAAATTAGAGAGCCTAATTAGGGCCCTGGGCTTAATTGTTGCCAAACATTGTGCAAATACTTGATTGTAATGTGAAAAAAATCAAAACTATCTGTCAGGCTGATAAGAGCAATAGCATCAGTGTTGTTGATTGAAAAGCTTCTGATCGTCTATTCTTTTTTTCCATTTGACTCTTTTTGAATAATCGTATGAAACTACATCATCACAGCAGGTGCCAGCACCTAGCAGGCTTAAAAAAAGCTAAGTGGAAGTATCCTCCTTTTTTTTTCTTCCGCCCAATCATGTCCGATTCTTGGAAATTGCTTGGACAAATCCTTGCAGCCTTCTTGGCAAGATTTTCATAAGTGGTTTGCATTGACTCCTTCCTAGGGCTGTTGCCAAGTGACTGGCCGAAGGTCACTCAGCTGTCTTTGTGTCCAAAGCAGAACTAGAACTCATGGTCTCCTGGTTTCTCGCCTGAGGCCTTAACCAAAGTGGCTCTCAACCCTTAGTTAGTACTCACAAACCTTAGGGCAATAAGATAGATTGGGGGATTAAAAACAACAAAAAAGTCTTCTTGTAGGAAGACAATGGCAAAGTCCTTCCTGATAGGAAATATCAGAGCACAATTCCTCCCTCCGGTTTCCTCTGATGTGCCTCACCGATTAAGTCTCACCCTGCTGGGGTTTCCAACTGAGACTAAAATCCCTTTGGAAGCTGAACTTTGCATGGCTGGATGCGGAACGAAGCATGACCTGGAAATAATTTGGTTGCCATGGCTTTCCTGGGTGCAGCCTCCCAGAAGCAGAGAAACAGCAGCTGGCAAGCAGGTTGGGATGAATGAGCATCTGTGCTCTCCAAATAGGCCTTGGATGGCAGAGTCCCCTTGGGTGGCCCTATGGGTCATTTATTGGGGTTTACGGAAATTGTGCTGCAGACTCAAGCACAACACATATTCTAGATAATTTAGGAGCATCCATGCTTGGCTCTGGTGTTCAAGGAAGGAGGATAATGATCACGCTGGCTGGGTAATTCTGGGAGTTGAAGTCCACAAGTCTTAAAGTTGCCAAGTTTGAAGATTCTTGTTCTAGGCTAGCAAGTTGATTCTCTGGATGGAGGAGATACGGCCCCCAACGTTACTGCAGAAGAAATATTGAACTGCCACTTCAGTGTAGAGATTGTACACGAAACAGGAAGTGGATGCCTTCTGGTTTTTTTGACCCAGGAAGCAGAGTGTCTTAGAACAGCTGTGTCTGCAAGGGTGCAGAGTTCTGATTTTCATAATATGGGTCCCAAACGGAATTATGATCAGGGCTCTGCAAATTAAAAATAACCTGTTTTCTTAAATGCAGGTAGTCCTCAATTTACAAGCATTCATGTAGTGACTACTCAGAGTTGCAACAGGACTCAGAAAAGTGACTTAGACGTGGTCCTGACACTTACAACCACTACAGCATCCCCAGAGTCACATGATCAGAATTTGGGCGATTGACAAATGGCATGGATTTACGACCGTTGCAGTGTCCCGGGGTCATGTGGTCACCATTTCCAAACATCCCAGGAGGCTTCCAACAAGCAAAGTTGATGAAGAAAGCTGGATTCGCTTGACAGTATGATTCACTTAACAACTGTAGTGATTCACTTAACAACCATGCTAAAAAGGTAAAATTGGGCATGACTCGCTTAACCATCTCACTTAGCAATGGAAATTCTGGACCCAATTGTGATCGTAATTCGAGGACTATCTGTAGTTGGGGCTTATTCATGAACAAGCATTCATCAATTATCCCAATCAGATGACCTATTTTTTATAATGTACCATGTGCTGTATTTCTATCTGATAAACAATTGGGAGAATACAATCTTAAGAATTGAACGTTACAAGGGGAATTTGTTTGTGGAATATTCCTCTCCACTTTAAGTATGCAACAGGTCCTCCTACAGTTGTAGCAGGCAGAACAAAGGTCTAATTAGGACATCAAGACAGAGTTCTCTACCACAGATGTCTGCTTGGGCAGGGGGTTGGACTAGATGACCTACAAGGTCCCTTCCAACTCTGTTAATTTGTATCTGTATCAGATGCTCTCCAGATGCGTTGACTTTTATCCCCAGAATTTCCCACCAACGTGGTAGCTGTTAAGATTGCTGGGAACGGAAGTTGGTCAGATTTGAAAGGAAGCTCAGAGACAAGCCATCTTGCTTCTTTCTCCATTGAACCTTTTCCTCAAATTCCTACTTTCCTTGTCTTGGCTTCTATTGAGGCTCCAGACCATCCCAAGATCTTCATTCATAAGATTTCTAACCAAATTAACCAGGAATCGGCCAAACTCATCGCCCGTTCTCCATCCTCTTTCACTAACACAGCTGCAAAGAAAAACCCAGAAGTGTTGCTTCTGTTTTTTTGTTTTTGATTTTTTGTTAACCGCAGTGTATTGTGTCAGCCAGTTTGACAGACTGTGGTTTATATTAAAAAAAGGGAATTGAAAAGAATGGCTTGCTTCAAAGTTAAAGCTTTTGATTCCTTCTTCTAAACATCATCTCGATGTGTTTCTCCTCCAGTATGCTCCAAACTGGAATGAAGGCAGCTTTCCACAGAATACAGTATCTCTTCTACAAGATTTCTTGCTTTCTGAGGTTGCCCTAATTGTCCAAAGCCCCTCTCTTCCTTGAGTAATATTTCCCAACAAATTAGCTTAGTTTCATAAAAGGACTTCCCCTGTCAAATCTCAGCTTTGCCTACTCTGCCTCAGTGGCTTGCAGAGTCACCATCAACAATGTCCATAATGCCTTCACATATCTAAAGGTTGTTGCAGGAAAAAAAGCCACATCTGGAGATGTGAATATTAACCAGTTCTAGATCTGGATACTGCTGCCACCACTGAGATTCAGAATGGTGGCAAACAACGCTTACCATGGTAAGAAAAACAGCCAAAGGGAATAGAAACAAGCCGCCATTTTGAATTCCCATGATGCCCTAGAACAAGGGGCCTCCAAACTGGCAACTTTTAAGACTTGTGGTGGCTGGGGAATTCTGGGAGTTGAAGTCCACAAGTCTTAAAGTTTCCAAGTTTGTAGACTTCTACCCCAGAAGAACAGCAACTCATCTGCGTCCCTCCAGGATGTTTCATACTTCAACTCAGCAGTGAAATCTACTTACCTTCCCTACCGGTTCGGAAGCGCGCGCTTTTTCACCCTTGCTCCGCTCACACACATGCTTTTTCACCCCCTGCGCATGCGCAAAAGGTTAAAAACAAGAAAATGGCGACGTCCGGGTGGGTGGGCGGAGCCTCACGCTGCCACCGCTGCCGGTTCTCCGAACCACCAGCGGCTGCCGCTACCGGGCCGAACCGAACCGGTAGCATTTTACCCCTGCTTCAACTCCCATTAGCCTCAGCCAGCAAAGCTAGTAGCAAGGAACTGTGTTTAGTGCAACGCAAAGCTTGTGGAGGGCACCAAATTGCTTACCTTGTTTGAGAATCATTGCAATATTTAAATTGCTTTATTATTTATTATTCTCGGGGTTACTTTAAAGTTTAGCTGCACTGCCCTTTTGTCCCATCACCAGAAATGACATGCAACCATTTATGGAAAGTCGAAACAGTAATAATGTCACCTTTTAGAATAGAATAGAGCTGGAAGGGCCTTGGAGGTTTAACAGATTAACAGAGATGGAAGGGACTTTGTAGGTCATCTAGTCCAGCCCCCTGCTCAAGCAGGAGACCCTATACCATTTCTGACAAGTGACTGTCCAGTCTCTTCTTAAAAACCTCCAGTGATGGAGCTCCCACAACTTCTGAAGGCAAGCGGTTCCACTGGTTAATTGTCCTCACTGTCAGGAAGTTTCTCCTTAATTCCAGGTGGCTTCTCTCCTTGAGTAGTTTCCAACCATTGCCCTCCGGTGCTTTGGAGAATAATTTTGTGAGAAACAGACTCACCAGTCAGAAATTTGACAGAGTCATGAAGTGAAGCAGAAAGGAGTTTATTGCATGTAAAATACATTCTTGGAAGAACGGGTGGCTAACAGATAGGCACACAGAGGAATACATTTCTCCATCTTTTTATTCCCTCCACCCGAACCACAAATCCCTCCCAGCAGCCCCCTTTGACAAAGAACACAGGGTTACAATCTTCCCGGAACGCCTGATTCTCCTCTCCATGAATTTCCCCATGTTTAATCTGTTTCCCCATCCTTTGCCGTGTTCCCCTTTTTCCAGACTACCTTTTGCCCCTTTTAAAAAATTTCTTAACCTACATTTCTTGTTTCCTTACAATCCTTGCAGCATAAGCATAATAAATTGAGGCAAGCGGTTAATTAATTTCTCCACTTTAAACTAGACGGTGTGGTTAAAGCTGTTAACTAATCTGCTTGCCCAAGCTGACTCGCTTATCGGAATAGCAGGCCCTTCCTGTTTTCCAGTCTTGAACTTTTTACCTTTAATGTCCCAATGTCCTACTGAACTTTTAAACCCACATCTCTCAAAAATTGCTTTCTTTGCAAAAGCAACATTATCTCCATCAGTTTCTTACAATTTGACCCCCTCTGCTTTGTGGCAGCCCCTCAAATACTGGAACACTGCTATCATGTCACCCCTAGTCCTTCTTTTCTTTAGACTAGCCAGACCCAAAACCTGCAGCCGTTCTTCATATAGTTTAGTGTCCAGGCCTCTTATTAATTCCCACTTACAGTGACTTCAGGGCAGGATTTTCTGCTTCTCTTATGAAATCACTTTTCCCTGTTATGTCATTGCAAGTGTTCCTGTTTGGGATAGCATGCTACTGTTTGCTGCAGCTTAAACCTGCTGGTTCATCACCTACTTCGCAGAGGATGGAATACCCCTTAAACCAGTGGTGGGATCCTGCCGGTTTAACAACCGGTTCGGTGATCGCACGTGCGCAGTTTTACGAAAACTTACCTTCCGCGTTACTGCTGGGGAGAAACACAGCTGAGGCACGGCAATCCGCTCTGCTGCACGAATCAGCTGAGAAGATATAGGTCAGTAAAGTGTCTGGGCGGGCGGGCGGGCCCACCTGATCATCAGAGTGAACCGGTTCGCTCCCAGCTGATCGTCGGAGCATCCAGTTCGCCCGAACCGGTAGAATCCCACCCCTGCCTTAAACTGATCCAGTGCTTACAATGCTCTTTAATACCTGTATAAAGCTGCGCTTTCTTTGGGTGCTATAACAGCACAATGTCTACAATTCTTGCCTTGCAAGCAGAAGGTTACTGGATTTGAAACGTAGCAAAAGCTTTTTTTTTATTAGTCTCCCCCCCCCCCCTGAGCTTTTTACATTTCCCTGTGCTTTTCTTTAAAACAAAGCAAAAACCCCCAGTGGTGCAAGATTTTGCCATTTCTCCAGTCTTCACCTGAGTGAAATGGATTTTATCTTCAGCTTTCCGACTGCTCAATAAATCGATTTGAGCTATTTGAAAGCTGGGCTGAAACAAATTACAGAGAGTCCTTGAGTTATGACCCACCATTGAGCCCAAAATTTCTGCTGCTAAGCAAGACAATGGTTAACTGAGTTTTGCCCCATTTTACGACCTTTCTTGTCACAGTTGTTAAGTGAATCACTGCAGTTGTTCAGTTAATAACACAGTTGTTAAATGAATCCGGCTTCCTCATTGTCTTGGCTCCTCAGAAAGTTGCAACAGTCGTAAGTGTGAAAAACAGTCAAAAGTCACTTTTTTCAGTGCCGTTGTAACTCTGAACGGTCACTAAACGAATGGTCATAAGTCAAAGAATACCTGTACTTAATAAACAGAAGATTGAAATATTTTTTATTCTGTAACAGGATCAAAGGTGCCCCTTCAACAGGACTTGTAGGAATATATGATGGCAACCAGAACATACCAACATACTCACTGCTACCAGAACATACCAACAGTAAATCTGACAGATTGCAGGTAAGAATGGAGAAGAAGGAAAGGATTTATGTAGCATCAGTGAATATCCAGATGCTCAGTGAGGCTTTCTGATTCCCGCACAGGACTAGACAGCATCACTAATAACGCTAATAAATGTTGATGGCTTATTTCTAACAAGAATGATGCCACATCAGAGCCCCAGAGGATTATGGGAAAGAATACAATTACGAAGATTAGTTGCATGGTGGCATTCAGAGATCTAGAGTTTTAAAAAAAGGAGGAGGGGCAGGAAAGTGGATGAGAATGAGATTTATGGATTCCATCAACTCTTCAAGAGCGTCTGAAATGGACCTGGGTCAAGAACGTGACATTCCTTAAAGCAGAGGCCTCCAAACTTGGCAACGTTAAGGCTTGTGGACTTCAACAGCCAGAATTCCAAGCATGGGAATTCTGGGAGCTGAAGTCCACAAGACTTAAAGTTGCCAACTTTGGAGACCCCTGCTTTAAAAAATAGGCATTTGTGAACAGAATTTGAAACCCAGAATCAGGACTTGAGAAAAAAGATCTCCTTCTCCATAAATTTGGCCACCAGATAGTAAAAAAAAGAAAAAGAAAAAAAAAGTAAAGTTGCCACAACAGTACAATTAAATCTCTGCTTGACTTTTTAAATGTGTGAGACCAATAAAAAATTGACAGACTATACCTTTGTGGCCAACATCTTGAGTTTTTTTACCACATCCTGCTCCCATGATTTCTGTTTACCTATCAATGGTAGTTTGTCCTTGATTGTCTCAAACAGCTCCCAGTGATGGGAACTCTAACGCTGATGCTCAAAGCAGTGAGCCTGGCCAGGAAGGTTGTTAGCTGTTGTGGTTGTTTTGACTTGCATTGAGTTTTCTGTTTGGTTGCCCTCCCCTCACTCACACACACATACACACCTTTGTTTACACTTGTGTCTTGGCTCACATGCTTGACTCTCCCCAAGCCACTTAGGTTGTTTACTTGGAATAAGCTGCTTTATGGATCAAGAGAGCTAATACTGGCTGAGGCACGTCAGATCCTCTTTTCAAGAAAAACACGGGACTTTATGATCATGGCCACTTATCCTCCTCTTTTAAGATACATTTTTATTGATTGATTTGTACTCTTCCTTTATTACAGGTAGTCCTCAACTTACAACAGTTCATTTAGTGACCCTTCAAAGTTACAACGGCACTGAAAAATGTGGCTTACAACCAGGGGTGAAATCCAGCAGGTTCTGGAGAACCGGTAGCGGAAATTTTGAGTAGTTCGGAGAACCGGCAAATACCCCCTCTGGCTGGCCCCAGAGTGGGGTGGGAATGGAGATTTTGCAATATCCTTCCCCCAGGAGTGGGGTGGGAATGGGGATTTTGCAGTATCCTTCCCCTGCCACGCCACCACGCCCACCAAGCCACGCCCACAGAACCAGTAGTAATAAAAAAATTTGGATTTCACCACTGCTTACGACCGTTTTTCACAGTCATGACCTTTGCAGTAGCCCCATGATCATGCGATCAAAATTCAGATACTTGGCAACTGGTTCATATTTGTGACGATTGCAGCGTCCCAGGGTCATGTAATCCCCTTTTGCGACTTTCTCACAAGCAAAGTCAGTGGGGAAGCCAGATTCAATTAACAGCTGGGTTACCAGCTTATCAACTGCAGTTATTCACTTAACAGCTGTGGCAAGAAAGGTCGTAAAATGGGCAAAACCCAATTAACAAATGTCTCACTTAACAACAGAAATTTTCGGCTCAATTGTGGTCGTAAGTTGAGAACTTACCTGTATTTTTACAAATAACTCAAGGTGGTGAACATATCCTTCCTCCTCCTATTTGATCACTGGCCCAAAGTTACCCAGCCGGCTTTCATGCCTACGGCAGAACTAGAAATCTCTGTCTCCTAGTGATAGGCTCAAAGTCACTCAGTCAGCTTTCATGGCTGAGGCGGGACTAGAATTCACCGTCTCCTGGCCATTGGCTTTCATATCTAAGGCAGGATTTGAACTCACGGTCTCCAACTTTCTAGCATGGTGCCTTAACCAGAATGAATGAATGAATTCTGCCAGTCCTTATCCCACTATAGGTAGTCCTTGACTTTTGACCGGTTGCTTAATAACCGTTCAAAGTTAGGATGGACCTCAAAAAAGAAACTTATGACCCAAATTTGAAGTATTGATTCCTATTTCCTCGCCACCGCAGCCACATGACTGCCTTTAGGCCAATCGGCAATCAGTCTACATTTCCAACCACCTGCCATGTTAGTCATGTGACCTCAACTTCAGTTTTCCAGTAAAAAATTCCCCACAGCAACAAAGGGCTCACTTAACGATGGTGGTGTTCACTTAACAACTGCAGCATTCTCTTATAACCACCGTATTTACTTAATGACTGCTGCAAAAAAAGGTTAAAAAAAATCGGTCATGGTCAAATGGTGACTCTCTTTAGGACCATCACGACTTACGATCAAAATTGCAAGGTCAGTTATGGTCGTAAATCAAGGACTACCTCTAGATGCCTAGCAAGGTGAGCACCAGCGTGCCAACACAGATCTTGGCTTTCGCTGCCTTTACTTTCAGAAGTACCTTTGGATTTTGTCCTGGAAAACAAAGAGGCATGCATTAGCAAAATCTAATTTTATTCCACCGGTTCGTAGCTCAAAGCAGTGCCAGCAGGAAACATGATTCCCTTAAAACTGTCTTGGTTAATGGCTGATTTGCTTGACTGACTTGGAGGGTAATTACACATCTCTAGTCCAGAGTTCTTTAAATTGCATCCAAGTAAAATGAATGAATTCTGACCCACTTCCTGCTTTTTAGCTCACTGGGGGGATTGTTCATTTAATCGTCTGGTGCTCTGGCAGAAACAATTCCAGAGTCTTCTTTACTGTACAGATGTTTGGCTGTCTGCACATGGTGGTTTGGTAATAAGATGATTGGGTATGTATCCTATGTTCGTACTGTACAGGTAGTCCTCGACTTACAACAGTTCATTTAGTGACCGTTCTAATTACAACAGCACAGAAAAAAAGTGACTTGCGACCTTTTTTCAGTTACGACCTTTGTAGCATCCCCATGGCCACATGATTAAAATTCAGATGCTTGGCAACTGGTTCATACTTATGACGGTTGCGGTGTCCCAGGGTCACATGATCCCCTTTTGTGACCTTCCGACGCGCAATGGGGAAGCCAGATTCACTTAACAATCGGGTTACTAACTTATCAACTTCAGTTGATTCACTTAATTGTGGCAAGAAAGGTCGTAAAATGGGGCAAAACTCACTTAACAAGAGTCTCACTTAACCACATAACTTTTGGGCTCAATTGTGGTCGTAAGTTGAGGACTATCTGTACCTCCTACTAATATTCATGTGAACTCTTGCACAAATAACGAACTTTGTCTATGATGTGATTTAAGAATGGATTGCATTAAGGCAGTGTTTCTCAACCTTGCTGGGTTGTTTTAGTTGTGTGTTTTATTTTTTCAAATGCAGTGTGATGTTGCTTTGCAGGTTCGCAAAATCCTACAACAGTATTTTTCAATCTTGGCATCTTGAAGATGGGAGGCCTTCAACTCCCCAGCAAGGCTGACTGGGGAATTCTGGGAGTTGAAGTCCACTCATCTTAAAGTTGCCAAGGTTGGGAACACTGCATTAAAGAATTCAGTCATGATACAGGTAATCCCCGACTTACAACAGTTCATTTAGTGACTGTTCAAAGTTACAATGGCACTGAAAAATGTGACTTATGACCATTTTTCACACTTACGACCTTTGTAGCATCCACATGATCATGTGATCAAAATTCAGATGCTTGGCAACTGGTTCATACTTATGACCATTGCTGTGTCCCAGTCATGTGATCCCCTTTTATGACCTTCTATAACCGTAATGGCGAACCTATGGCACGTGTGCCCAAAGTGGCACGCGAAGCCATGTCGCCTGGCACATGCGGCCTTGCCTGTTTGTCTTCCGGGTTTCTGGCGTGCATGCGCGCGCGATGATCAGCTGTCCTTCGCGTGCGTGGCAGTGCCGAAAATCAGTGTACGCATGCGTGCCGGCCAGCTGATCATCGGGCACGCATGTACACTAGAACCCAGAAGTTCGGCTTTTCCGGAGCGCCGCCCCGACGACAGCCCCTTTTTGATGCCGAAAAGGTTTGCCATCACTGTTCTAGTAATCCGGTTGTGATTCACTTCACAACCGGATTACTAACTTATCAATTTCAATGATTCACTTAACAACTGTGGCAAGAAAGGTTGTAAAATGGGGCAAGACTCACTTAACAAATGTCTCGCTTAACAACAGGAATGCTGGGCTCAATTGTGGTCGTAAGTCGAGGACTACCTGTATAGAGTCCCTCAACAGGTGAGCGTGTTGATGGCTGTCATCCTCAAAACAAATTTGTCCCTTAGAAAAAAAAACCATGTAGGTTTTTCTCAGGGTTTTTAATCAAGTTATAACAAAATGCAGCTGCATTTTACCCAACTCGAAAAGAGACCACCAAGGTCCCATCCAACTCTTGTTATTCTGCCATTCTACACTTTCTCTATTCCATTAACAGAAGGCAACCAAACCAGGATGGATTAAAACCTCTCATTTTTTTCAACCTTGGCCACTTTAGGATGTATGGACTTCAATTTATCTTTGCGTGACCAAGGTTAACAAATACCCCAACCCCTTGCCAATCCTCAGGCCATTCCAGATAAATAGTTGCTAGGTTTTGTTTAAAGACCCACATTGACGGAGTCCCCACAACTCCAGGATTATTATAGGTTGTTGTTGCCCTGTGGAAAAACAAAATCTGGTTTTTCAAGTTATCTTACACATTCTCTCTCATTTTTGCTCTCTTGCCTCATTGCCTGGATCCAGCACTTAAAGTGGTGGTTTGAGGGGGGAAAACAAAATAAGTGGCGTGGAACTATTATTTTGGAAACTGTATTTTTGTTGCTGCATTTTTCTGTTTGGCAGCCACATCACACTTCGGTCTCATATTCTGTTTGTGTTCTATTACCACTCCGAGATCTTTTCGACAAACATAACTGCCAGAGTTTTCCACTTCCTGTATTTGCAGTGTCTGTTCAAATATGAAATGACTGAACGAAACAGGAGGGTGATATCACATTTAACTGCCAGTCGCTTTTGAGAAAATGAGTCCAAAATCTGAAAAGAAAATCATTTATAATATATACGTATCTCAGCATCTAGGAATATACAGGTGAGCCTTGACTTACAATCATTTGTTTAGTGACTGTTCGAAGTTAAAACAACACTGAAAAAAGTGACTTAGAACTATTTTTCGCACGACCCCGGCCGCGTCCTCACAATCATGTGATCAAAATTTGAACATTTGGCCATTGACCTGTATTTATGACGGCTGCAGTATCCTGGGGTCATGTGATCATTTTTTTCCACCTACTGACAAGCAGTAAATGGGGAAACTGGATTCACTTAACAGCGGTGTCACTAACTTAACAAGTGCAGTGATTCAGTTAACAACTGTGGTAAGAAAGATCGTAAAATGGGGCAAAACTCACTTAACTGTCTTGCTTAGCAACAGAAACTTTGGGCTCAAAAGTTGAGGACTACCTACGTATAAAGGAGGCCAAAAAAAAAGATATATAGAAAAAAAGACATATTCCCCAGCCAGGAAGCCAAATTGTAAGAGACTTTTAAAATTCTCTATTCAAGAATACAGTATACACCCCTAAATGACATTGGATTTATTCAAAGAAGTGCTATTTCATTTAGGGCAGTGTTTTATCAACTTGGTGAACATTAAGATTTCCATTTCCAGAATTCCCAGGCAGCCATTAAGTGAAACATTTCAGTTGTTAAATGAATCATGTGGTTATTAAGTGAATCTGGCTTCCTCAATGACTTTGCTTGTCAGAAACGGGCTAGGAAAGTCCCAAATGGTTATCACATGACCCCAGCCAAGTACCCAACTTTGATCACCTGACCATGAGGATACCACGATAGTCGTAAGGTGAGGACCAGCTGTAAGTCACTTTTTTTCCAGTGCCTTTGTAACTTCACTAAATGAACGGTTAGGACTATCTGTAGCTTTGCTGGCTGAGGAACTCTGGGAGTTGAAGTCCACAAGTCTTAAAGTTGCCAAGGTTGGAGACCCTTGTTCTAAAGCTTCTCTGAAATATCTTCCATTTTTCTACTTGCTTGTCAATTTTTGACACGCATAAGGAGGGGGGAAAGTTGTCATTTTGATTTAGACTTCTGCTTGGGCTAGCGTGACTAGGAGACTGCTCATCTTTGAAGCCCTGAAATATGCCCAAAGTTTGGGATTATTGTTGTTTTTAGTGATTGACTTGGCCAAAACGACAAAGTCATGAAAATGGAATGAAATAAGCCTAGCAGAATTTAAACTAACCCACCCACCATAACATGCAGGCTGACTTCACCGATATTTAGATTTATTGTTTAGCATACACAAATAACTTGTCATAAGCCTCTGTTGGGAATGGGGTGGAGATCATTGTTTAATACAGTGTTTCTCAACCTTGACAGCTTGAAGATGTGTGAACTTCAACTCCCAGAATTCCCCAGCCAGCAAACACTGCTCTAATAGAACATGACAGTTTGAATGAACTGAGGCTGGAGGATTTGAGGATAAAACTTTTCTGTTCATATCTCTACAGCTGTTTTCAGACATTTAGTGCTGGGCTCCAAATCAAACCATATTATGGCTTAGCACACTACTGTGTGAACTGATCGCTGAGTGTTGCTGTATCTTTGCAGTATTGGCTTGGATCATATTTATGGCACAATGCCGTCATTTCCAAGAAAAAGAAAAAATAGTTGAAAAGCAAAATTATATATTCACGTCCACGTACAATAAAACAGGTGCTGAAGAATAGGATGAAACAGTAAATCTAATTCTTGCTTTTAGGATCATTCATTTATATAAGTCTCCAATTTCTCATCACCCCCACCTACTCAGTAATATGGAAAATAGGGATCGCATCTTATGGGACTCTTAGAAAGTAAATCCACAAATACTGGCTGCATTCACACATTGCATTAATCCATGTCAATGTGTCATTCATGGTGTTACCCCAGCCACAAGATGGCTGGTTTTAATGTGCTGTGTGAACCTAGCCAACTGGCCATTATTCAAGAATCTATGAACGGAGAAACCATAATCTGTGAATCAAGTCTAGATATGAAAAGTGTTCTTGGCTAATCTTGGTGGGGGACCACTTCAGAAACCCAGATAGTAAGCTAGGAAGTGAAAAACAAGCTGGGAGAAGGTTGTTGCAAGCCACTTTCATACAGGTAGTCTTCGATTTATGACCAGAATTGAGATTTTCCATCGCTAAGTGAGGTGTTTGTTAGTGAGTTGAGCCCAATTTTACCACCTTTTTTCTGTGGTCATTAAGCAAATCACCATGGTCATTAAGCGAATCACATGGTTGTTAAAGGAATCTGGCTCCCCCCACTGACTTTACCGGAAGCCAGCTGGGAAACTAGCAAAAGGTTTTATCACATGACCTGGGACACTGCAACTGTCATAAATACAGGGCAGTTGCCAATTGATCATGTGACTGTGGAGCCGTTGTGACAGTCATAAGTGCGAGGATTGGTTGTAGGTTACTTTTTTCAGCAGCATTGTAACTTCCAATGGTCACTAAACAAATAGTTGTAATTCAAGGATTATCTGTTTTGTAATCTCTCTTGCTATGAAAGGTTGCTTCATTCATTTCACAGAATGCCTGTCTCCAACTGGCACATAACAGAAGGAAAGGGCATTAAAAAGTGAAAATTATATGAGCAGGAAAAAAAAACCCATATAAAAACACCCTCCTCCAAGTCCTGAAACAGATTCAGATTTTTCAAGGCCTTTGGAAACTCATCAGAGAAGGAGCCCTATAATTCTCAGGAGGTCAATTCCATCAATCTTTCAATCAGGATAGAGCTGGAAGGGACCCTGGAGGTCTTCTAGTCCAACCCCCAGCTCAAGCAGGAGACCCTATTTCATTTCAGATAAGTTGCTGTCCAATCTCTTCTTAAAAACCTCCAGTGATGAAGCACCCGCAACTTCTGAAGGCAAAGCTGTTCCACTGGCTAATTGTCCTCACTGTTAGGAAGTTTCTCCTTAATTCCAGATTGTTTCTCTCCTTGAGTAGTTTCCATCCATTGTTTCTTGTCCTGCCCTCTGGTCCTTTGGAAAATAAGTTGATCACAATGGATTGATATCAGAACAGGGGTCTTCCAACTTGGCAACTTTAAAACTTGTAGACTTCAACTCCCAGAATTCTCCAGTCAGCATGAGGAGAAGTTTTCCACAAGTCTTAAAGTTAATGGAGAGCCTAGATAAAATAAAGCTGGCTCGTGGTTTGCCATCCAGCAAAGAGTTGTCCTTTTGCAGCAATATTTGGCAGCAGTTTGTGATTCTTATAGGACAGTTCTCAAGACTTCCAACAACACTGGCTTGCAATTGTCTTCTTCAGGAAGATTACTTCCCCCCCCCCCAACTTCCCTGTCTCGTGTACAGTCATGGAGCTTCCTGAATGTCCCCCATCCAAGCACTGACCACTTCTGCCCTTGCTTAGCTTTTGCAGGATCACCTTCACTGGAGAGTGCTGCCCCCTGCTGGACATAACACATTGCAATGTTCTGAAGGAGAAGTAGCAAGTTAGCAAGGCTATAGAGGTCCAAATGGGGTCAAACATGGTTAAAGGTGGTTCTTGCCATAGGGGGAAATTGTGCTCCTCACAACAACAACAATACAGCCCTAGGTGAGGAATTGCATGTAGTTTTCTAACCTGTCCAGATCCTGGGTTGGTTGTCAACTAATTGCATAAATGCATCAGCTATTATAAGCACCACTGTTGGCTTGGATGGAGATTTTAAGCAGCGGTGGTGGACGGACGGACACGCACACACACACGCACACACACACGCACACACACACACACACACACCCAAAGGACTGGAAACTAAGTCCTATCAAGGAAAGTTGGAAGAACCAGACATAGACTTGTGAAGACGGAACTGGGTGTCTATTACAAACCAAGATGACAAGAAACAGCAAAAAAAAAAAAAAAAAAGAAGAAGAAGAAGAAGAAAAGCATTGCAACACCATGATGCAAATTGTGGCCTGTCAAGCTGCATTTTGACATTGGACATAAGAACATAAGTCAAGGGGTTTGTGTCTTGACATTTCAACACCTGTTTTGATATTTGCTTTCCTTTGCTGCCTTGTGCAGGCCTGTATCAGGGGGTTTCCAACCTTAGCAACTGACTGGGGAAATCTGGGAGTTGAACTCCACAGGTCTTAAAGTTGCCAAGGTTGGACACCCCTGGCCTACACTGAGAATGAGAGAACACAGAAGTAGCACTGCATGGACTGGGGAAAAAGCCAAAGGCTACTTCTCCATCATTCCCTAATACAGGGTTACATAAGATTAGCTCAAGAGCCAGTTTGGTATAATAATGGTATGGTCCAAAGTCCCTTCCAACTCTGTTATTCTGGTTAGCAACAAGCTAGAAACTGGGAGACTGGGAATTTTAGTTCATCTTGGGCAGAAGCCATCTGGGTGACCTTGGGCCAATCCCTCTCTCTCAACCCTAAAAAAGGGGCAATGGCATCCTACTTCTGAACAGCCTTGCCAAGAAAACTGTAGGGACTTACTTATCCAGGTAGTCTCCATCAGACACAATTGAACAGAAATTTTTTAAAAAATTACGTAATAGAAGCAATTGTGCTTGAAATAAAATCGTTGTTGATCCTGGGATTGGGATGGGGAACTGATGGGCCTTGAAACTTTGCTGTACAGGTAGTCCTCGACTTACGACCCCAATTGAGCCCTAAATTTCTGTTGATTAAGTGAATCACAGCCGTTGATAAGTTAGCAACCCGGTTGCTAAGTGAATCTGGCTTCCCCATTGACTTTTGTTGCCAGAAGGTCGCAAAAGGTGATCACATGACCTTGGGACACAGCAACCGTCATAAATATGAAACAGTTGCCAAGCATCTGGATTTTGATCACATGATCCTGGGGAATCTGCAAAGGTTGTAACTGTGAAAAACGGTCCGAAGTCATTTTTTTCAGTGCCGTTGTAACTTTGAACCGTCACTAAATGAACTGTTGTAAGTGGAGGGCCAACCGCTACACTCTGAAGTAGCCAATGTGAAGGACATTGGGAGGAGGAAGAGAGAAGGAGAGCGAGGAACCAACTTTGCTCCAGATATGTGGGGGAAGAGGATTTGTATATAAATCCACTATCAATTTTTTGGGGGGGGGGGGCTCCAATTTGGATGGTCACGGTGAAGATGTGAAGATGAAGGTTCTCACAACGCATCAACTGGTGCCTGAATTAACCCATTTTTTCCAGTTGACATCATACCTTAAACCAGAAACTCACCAGCCAAAGCATCAGGGTTTGGGTAACACACAGAGGTGGGTTTCAGCAGGTTCTGACCAGTTCTGGAGAACCGGTAGCAGCAATTTTGAGTAGTTCGGAGAACCGGTAGTGGAAATTTTGAGTAGTTCGGAGAACTGTTAAATACCACCTCTCACTGGCCCTGCCCCATCTAT